>CM054137.1:85379915-85429421 GCA_028751875.1 Rapana venosa | reverse complement strand
AAAAAAAACATTTAAAGAGACCAACACATTTAAACTTCTGATGAAAAAAGTAGCCTACCTTACTGAAGCGGACAGTATTAGGTGCACAAACTGCAGTTCCTCCTAACAAAAGCCCGTTGGGTCAGTAATGACAAATAATAAATGGGAGGATCCATCCCACAACTTTTTTATTTCATAATGCTATGCTCCAGATGGATCTGTTGCTCGTTTGTGACTGTCGCTGTTTCAGCTTCTCCAGGAGCATACAGATATCTCAGTTTTTTTCCAAAGGAAATTAGTGGTTGCTTAGAAGGTGTTTTTTGGGTTGTGCTGCTGTATTGTTTTATGTTTGATGGCGTCCACAGGTTTTAACCCTGTGGCTTTAGTTATCTCAGAGTTCATTGCTCTCAAAACTGCAGCAGTCTTCTTACCCACTCTGTATTTCGTGTGCCTGGGATCATGATTTCTTGGGGGTACTGATATGCAAACAGTCTTTCCTGCTAACACTGTTAAAATTTTCCCAACCAGTGCTTGAGATCTGTGGTTGCCGGGTATACCTCTTTTTATTGCTACTCCAGCTTTAGTAACAACTGATTAAATGCTCCTTTAAACTCTTTACCATCATCCACTGAATAAGTCTGGGATATTTTAGGGGGCCCCAAACTATAGATTTCTTGCAAAGCAACTGCAGTTCGGTGCACTCTTTTCAGTAAGGGGCTCTGCATCTTTATACCTAAAGCTACGTCCAACTACAGTAAGAGCATACTTATACCTCTTTCTTCTGATGTGTCCATGGGTAAGTATAAAAGGTCTATTTGGTGAGTATCATTTGGCTTCAGTTGATAAAGGGAGGGTCTATTAATGCGCCTTGGTGAAGGTAAATAGATCTGCCATATTGCTTTGTTTAGACAGCCACTTCTTTGCTACTTCGGAACTTACTCTCTGCTGCAATGCCAGTTATTAATAAACCGCCCGTCCTTTCCAGTACCCTTTTGGTGTGAGTAGATCTTAGAGAGTTTGGGATCATTGTTCTAATATAATAATAAAAAAAAAATTGCCTGTTGGTTAACCAACCTTCTGTGCTAAGAAAATACTATTGTCAGCCCACCCACAATAAAAGCAATCTCGCCTGTCTTCTGGTTTTTAGTGGGTTTTATAATAATCACGAACTGTGGCTTAGTAATAGGAATATTTGTTTGCCTGTCACAATGTAATTTCTCTTTTATTGCCCGTCAACATCAAAAATGTTTTTGCAGCATGTCCTTGTTCACGAAGTTTTTCATTAATAAAGTCTAACTGAGCAAATTTTTTGTCTTTCGTATTCGCCTGTGCTCGTTTCAGTTTTTTCTATTGCTTTAAACATGTCTCTTCCTTTCTTCGTCCCGTATGAAGTTTAGAAAACAAGTAGTTGCTGCCTGTAAAGCAAGTGCGTTAACTACAGCACCCACCCAAACCCTCATCACTAAAGAAGCCATTTTCTATTTATGGACTAATATTTCTGGAATGATTCCCTGCTTAAACCCAAAAAGTCTTTGTAGCAATGGATGCTGTTACAACCACAACTAGTTGGCGCTGTCTTCAAAGTCTAGTTTTCCTAAATCAGCAGGCCTCATTTTTAAAAACTCTTTCCAAACATGGGTATACCCCTACACAAGACTGCCAATAAGGGCAGCGTGGTAAGACCAGATTGACTGCAGTCTTTCTGTACTCATATTTCTACTATAAGTATAAATTATTATTTAAAACTATTAATACATATTAAATTTGGATCGTTGTCAGGCTGTTTGCTTTGCAATGGTTGTGGCTGTGTTGTGGTTTTTGGCTTTTGTTCTTGCTGGGGTTCTTGTCTTGCTGTGTTGCTTTGTTCTCCATATCTATAGGCTGTATAACCAATTCCCATAGCTGTTAAAACCATATATTAAGTAAGACTGAATGTTTGTTTTTGGTGGTGCTGTGTCTTTTTCTGTGTTTCTATAGGCATCTGTTTTTTCTAATGTTTCTCCAGATAAGATCTTTTGCTTTGCTTGGTGCTAAGTTTTTTCTGTCGATTCATTCTGCTAACCTCTTGCCAGCTTCAACTCTCCCAGTTTCTTTGTTACAGATGTCACTTGTGAAAGGGAGGGTGCCTTGGTTCTTGGCATTCTCCTGTGCTTTCCCGTTTTTTCGTGGCTTGTTCTGTTCCCTTCCATCTTTCTCTATTGGTTAAATTTTATATGTTTTAAAGTTATCATACTAGCAGCACTGGTGCTAACAGAGAGCCAAAACGGTAATACATATCACAGCCAAGTGCCCCCAGCGTTCTAGCAAAATAGGATCTTGGAGAGGTCATATGCTAAGTCACTTTTGAGTCCACATTAAAGAACCCTACTTGTTGCTTTAGCATATAGACCAATACAGTATGCCCTAGCTTTTCACCATTTTTGCTCCAAGAAGAGATTCATACCTATTAAAATACTTAATTTAAATTCTTGTGGTGATAACTGCGCACCTGTTCAACTGTTAATTGTTTCCTAATAATGCTTTTTTTAAACAAACAGCAAGAGAGTACAACTTCTCCTCTTATCATAGCTCTTCCCTCTGTTATTCTTCCCTTTACTAAAAACCATAAGTCATCAACAAAAGTTCGTCGCAATTCATGTTGTCTATCTTTATCAATATATTTTGTGTAAAATAATTGTTGTTGTTCTTGACAAGTTGTTGATAAGTTGTTGATAAGTTGTTGATGGGACTTGTTTATTTCTTGATCAAGTTCTTATAAGTTCTGATAGTTCTTGAAAGTTCTTAAGTTTTGAGTAAGTTCTTGTATAGTTGTTATAAGTTCTTGGCAAGTTCTTGAAAGTTGTTGATAAGTTGTTAATAAGTCTTGACAAGTTTTGATAAGTTATTAAAGTTTTATAAAGTTCTTGACAAGTTGTTAATAAGATTTGACTTTTAGTATTGTTTAGCATAAATTCCCATAATTTTATAGTTTTTACCCATCAAAAATAAATTAGTATTACTTTCAGTTTTAGTAGAGAGATAGGAAAAGCGAGTCAAGGTAAACTGCTTAGTTTTTATATAAAACTATGCAAGTTTTGGTTCGATGAGGCGAAGCCGAAATCGGACAAAAGTTGCCTGGTTTGGATAAACAGTAAGTGGTTGAGCTTGACTCGCTTTTCCCTATCTCTCTCACATATTAAAATACATTTCACCTGAAGCAATCATGTATTGACTTTAGGAAAAGTATAAAACCACCAGGCAAGAATCATTGGATTATATGCGAACAATCACAACCTTCAGGTTGCCGATAACATCTGCTCACGTGCAAAATGATTAGAGATTGCCAACTTCTATTGTGATACAACTTGACGACCAATATCCTCACGCATCGGCATGACATATCCCAAGCGATGCCAGAAAGAAAGCTACATTTCAAAAGTGAACGAGAATTCACACAAGACATCTCAGGATGAAAGAAACTGAGACAGTTGACCATTTTCTATGTCCTTGAGCCATATAGTAAGGATCAAACCGAATCCTAGCAAGCGGAGACAATGCAAGTTAAGAATAACGAGGACAGAAACAGCCCTTGAACCAAGGTAAGTTACAAAATGTCGACTTAGGATTCACCTCAATATCTTACGATGTGAGGCTACTCATGAAACGGAGGACTACAAAGGAGGATCCAAGGTAGAGAGGATGCTAGAAGGGTTTTTCCTTGGCCCTATTACAAGGGAATGCTAAAATGAAAGTTGGATAATGACACCAAAAGGTTGCGGGTTATGGGAAAAGACCTATGCACGGCGGAAAAAGAGGAAAACCGAGTTGGGCACGAAACACCTCAGAAGGATTTGCAAGACAACAAAGAACATCCAAGGGAAGAGAAGACGGGGCGACAGAGAAAAGGGGCGACGACATCCGGGATTGGAGGGGAGCCCGGGTAAAAAAAAAAAAAAAAAAAAAAAAAATTTTTTTTTTTTTTTTTTTTTTAACTTTTCCCAACAAAACCCCCCCCAAAGTCACCCCGGGGAAAAAAAACATTTCTTTCCCCTCCTTTTCCTCTTTCCCCCCTAAAACCCCCCCCCCCCCCAAAAAAAAAAATCCCTCTCGGAAAAAATAAAACAAAAGGGGGTTTCCCTCAACATTTAGATTGCTTGATTAAGACTAAAAGGATCCAAATGAAAATCTAGGTTTTATGAATCAAAGGAATTTTTTAAAATAATGCAATTTTCTCAACGTGCGGAATAGACCTATTGACGGGAAAAAGAAATTTGCACGTACACCCAAATTTTATTAAGTAAATCAAGAAAACCCACCAGGAAATAGGAACAAAAAAATGGCCGGGGAATCAGGAAAATTAAGGATCACTCCCACACGCTCAAGTGACAGCTGTCCACGTTGTCACAAGTGAAATTAGATGCAATTATGACTGTAAAAATATAATCATTTACTTCCCTAAAAAAGTACATTATTCATATGCCTAACTAGAAACATCAACACTATTATAATTATCCATTATAGCATTTTTACAATCAACAGTAAAAATCGCCCACCTTCCCCTTACAACAAACATTCACAACCCCCTAAAAACCACACTTACAAGGTGAAATTTACAAAAATTTTTAAGTTTCTAAATTAGTTAAATCATAATTCTCCTTATTGTACGTTAAATTCTATAATAATGGAACATAAACCGTGAGAAAGGTAATACCTAAATTTGTATTTAATGCCCCTAAAAAAGGATAGTTTTTCACTAAATTCCACAAGAAACGTAAAACATTTCAAAAGATATTTTATCTTTTATAACTATGGTATTATAGATAATTTGCTTTCTTTGTGGAAGAGATAAAATATGTCTAATTGCAAAAGCTTAAAATAAATTATAATAGCTGAAAAAAATTTCACTACGTAATATACATTTTTTTTAATATAGACATCTAATTTTCGCTTTCTAAGTTATCATATTTTCCAAATATCTACTTCAAACTAATTCTCCAATATAGTACACTCTTTCGTCTAAACTATCTAATTTTCTACAAAAAACTACCGTGAATCGTGGTTTAGGTAACGCGTTGTTAGAAAGCGAAAAGTGGTAATTCGGTGGGACCGTCTTTAGGAAATTTCCACTTTAACGAGTGGTGTTAAAGTCTTGGATGAAAAAAACCGAATAATATAGGCTTTAAAAAAACCAAAGAAAAGTGTGTGGAATTCGGGGAAAACCCATTAAATTTTGGAAAAAAACACCAGAAAAAAAAATGAGTTTTTTTTTTCGGGGGGGGGAGCATTTGAATTTTTAAATGTATAAATTAAGGGAAGAAGATTGTTTTGGATTGGTTTGTAAAAATTTGGTGTTTTAGGGAACAGTTTATTTTTGCGCGTTTTGAAAAGGGGGTTGTAAATGGGAATTAGAAACCAAAAGGCAAATTTAACCAAACCCTTGAAATAAAATTGTTCCCCAAATAAAATCAAATCAAAAATAAAAAACTTCCCGTCCTTTGGGTGGTTTTAAAAACTTTCCGGTTTTTTATAATTTTTTTCCCGGGGAAAATTAAATAACCTTTATCAAGTTTGGGGATGTCCCTGAATTTTTGAAGAAATTCCTATTCATTTTTTTTTTTCTCCTGTTACAGTATCGTTAAAAAAGTCATTTTACATCCAACAAAAAAATTATTTTACCCAATCAATACATCATAACTAATTTTTTAAATTTTATTTCCAAAGTTTGTCAGATTTTTTTAACATGATTCCCATTCTAAAAGGTTTTTTTTTGTCCAAACAAGTGAAACAGCCCTTACTAAAATAAGATTAAATTTAATTACCCTCCCCTTTTATTTGGGAAATTTTTAAATTTCGCTAAAAAATTTTCCAAACCCTTTTTCCAGAAAAAACCAAATTTCTAGCAAAAGGGGGAAAAAAGGGTTAAAGAACCCCTCCCAAATTTCCGTCTAATTCCCGGGGATTTAAATTTTTCTCCCTCTTAACTGAGGATTTTGGGAATTAAAGGGAAAAAAAAACCAACCTGTAACCATTTTTTAAATTCAAAGGGGGCGCCCGAATAAAAAAGCCTGATGGTTATGTTGATTTAAAAAAAAAAGGGGAAAAGCCGGTAAGTTTAGTTTCCCTTTCTGAGTTCCCTTACGGTTGGTGGTGATAAGGGTTTAAAAATTGGGGGAAAAAAGGGTTAAATTTAGGGGTTAAATTTAAAGGTTTTTGGTAAAATTGTGGTTTTCCTTTAACTTTTGTCCCTAACTAAGACTATATCTGGGGTTTTTGAAAATTGGATAATTTGGAGTTGGTTTGTTTTTTAAATAATTAGTTTTTTAAAGGTATTTCCCCTATAAAATTGGGTTTCCCTTTTTAAGGTTGATTTTTGCTACGGTGCATTCCCCCCAAAAGTTTTAATTTTCGTAATTGGAAGATTTTTGACTTTAGGTGTTTTAAAACCCCGGTTTGGGGAAATTTGGCCTTGTTAAAAAAAGGGTTTGGGCCCGGGGGGTTTGAGTGGGGTGGTTTACTTTTTTTGGGGAAAAGGGGGGAATGAAAGGGGTCCGGGAGGGTTGTTTGCCGGGGGATTGGTGGTTTTTAAAATTGGAAAGGTTTTTTTAATTGGAAGAAATTTTTTTGTGTTTGGTTGGTGGGTTATTATTCATTTTTTAAAAAGGAAAACAAACCTTTTTAAATTCCTAATGTTTTAGGCGGGGGGCTGAAAGAAAATAAAAAAGTTTAAAAATTGAAAATAATAGCAGGAGGCATTTTTAAGAAAGGTTAAAGAAAAAGTTTGAATTAAGGGGAAAAACAATTACAGTTTGTAAAAGGAGAAAAAAGGGGGGAAGAGTTTGGAAAGAGGAAAGTAAAAAAATAACTTAAAACCCAGTTTTATAAACTTTGGGTTTATTAAGATTGAAGGGTTATTTCTTTTAAATGTTATAGAGAAAATTCAATTGTTTATAAAAGGTGAAGCGGGAGTTCTTAAGGTTTTGCAATTCTATTAAAAAGGGGTTTTAAAATTGCAAAGGTTGGATGAAGGCAAATTTAAATTTGTGGGGTGTTTTTGTGTGGGTGTTTTTTGGTGTGGGTGGTGGGGGGGGGGGGGGGGGGGGGGGGGGGGGGGGGGGGGGGGGGGGGGGGGGGGGGGGGGGGGGGGGGGGGGGGGGGGGGGGGGGGGGGGGGGGGGGGGGGGGGGGGGGGGGGGGGGGGGGGGGTTTTGGGGTTGGCCGGGACTGGAAATATCATATAGGATTTTGGGGGAGTGAGGTTCACATCGGATGAATCCAAGAAAAACCGAAAAAAAACGAAAAGGCTAGACAGAAACCCTCCCCTTTTAAGCAACCTTGGGGGGGAGAAAGAAATTAAGTTACAAAGGATTGAAAGAAACAGGAAATTTCTCCGATTTGGAAAAATGATTAAAAACCAGGGGCCCGGAAAAATTTGCCCCTTTTTTTCCCTTTTTGGGAAAACCCGTAAAAGGGAAAAGGGAAAGGTTTCGGGGCTTTTGCTGTTTTTTTTTAAAAAAAACCAAAAGTTTTTTCCAACTTTTAAAAAAAATTTTCAATAAAAACCCCAAACAACTTCCCCTTTTTCATTTTATTAAATTTTGGGGAATTTAAATAATAAATATAAAAAAAAAAAAAAAATTTTTTTTTAAAAAATTTTAAAATTTTTAAAACCCTTTTTGTCTTTTTTAAAAGGGTTTTTTTAAAAGGTTGAAAGGGAAAACCCCTTTTTTTTTTTTAAAAAAACCCAAATTTTTTAAAATATTTAAAAGGGCAAATTTCCCATAAAAAATTTTTAATTTCCTTTTTTTCCCGAAACAAAAAAAAAAAAACCCGATGGGGGGGAAAACAAAATTTTTAAAAAAAAGGGGGGAAAAAAAAAATTAAAAAAATAACCCCCCAAAAAAAAAAAAAAAAACCCCCCCCCAAAAAAAAAACCCCCAAAAAAAAAAAAAACAAAAAAAAAACCCCCCCCCCAAAAACCCCAACAAAAAAAAACCCACAACACAATCACAAAAAAAAAAAAACAAAAAGAGGGGGAAAAAAAATTTTAAACCCCCCCCAAAAAAAACAGGAAGGGGATAAACAAACACCCAAAATTTAAATTCCAAAGTAGAAAAACTTTTTAAAATTTTAGAAAAAAAAAAAAAAAGGTTTTAAAAATTTAAAAAAAAAAACCCCCGGGGAAAGAAACAAACACCCATTTTTTTGGTTTTGTGGGGGGCCCAGGGTTTGGGTGCCCCAAAATTTTTTTCCCCTTTAAAGGGGGGAAAAAACCAAAATTTTTTATTAAAACCCATTAAAAAATAAGAAAAAAAAAAAGACCCCGGCCCCCCAGGAAACCCCCCCCAAAAGGGGGTTTTGGGGGGGGGGGAAACCAAACCCCCCTTTGGGGGGGGTTTAAAGGGGGGCCCCCCAACGCCATAAAAAAGGGGAAAATTTTAAACTTTTCCTTAAACTTTTCCCAAAAAATTTCAAAATTACCCAAAAAAAAAAAAATTTTTTTGATTGGGAAAAGGGGTAACCGTTTTAATTTCCAATCCCTTAAATTTTTGCGTTTTAGATTTAGTTTATTTGGGTTGTTAAAAGGGTTTAAAGGGGAACGGAAAAAAGCTTGGAGAGAAAATGAAACCAGCCCAAAGCAAGAACAAATTAAAAAATAGGGGGGGGGAAAAAAAAATGAAAAAAAAAAAATGGATAAAGGGAAAAGAATTTACAAATTTTTCGTGGGAAAAAGAAAAAAACAAAAGAAAAAAAGGGAAAAAAAACCCAAGAAAAAAAAGAGTGGGGAATAAAGGGGAAAAAGAACAGAGGGAAAGAGGGAAGGGAAGAGAGGAATGGGGGGAAAACAATGGATTTCAATTTAAATTTTAAATTTGGGCATTCTTTAAATTCCTTTGGAAGTTTGTCAGTTTTGGGCCAACACCGAAAATGCTTTTCCGGTTTGGGGGAAAAAGGGCGCGTGGTGGGGGGAGGGGTATTTCCATGCCCGTTTTGGGAGGTCCGGTGGAAAAGGGAAAAAATTTTTAAAACAACCGGGGGAAGAAAAAACAACCAACCGGGGCCATTAAAATTAAAAAAAAAAAAGGGACAAAGAAAGGTTTCCGGAAGGACAGAAGGACCAAAAAAGGGAAAGGACATGTCCTGCCAAAAACCCATTCCTCTAAGCGGGGGAAAGGCATTGGGGTTTTTGGGGCCCGGATAAATTGGGGTGGATCTTAAAACAAGGCATCCCGAAAAAAAATTGATTCCTAAAAACTAAGTTTTGAAAAGCCAAAAAGGGGGGTTTTAAGTGGGGTTTCCCAAAAAAGGGAAGGAAGGTTTCGTGAAAAGGGGGAGTTAACGAAAAAAGAAAAAGGGCCAAATTTAAAAAAAAAAAAAGGGGAACAAAACCAAAAAAAGAAAAGATAAAAGAAAAGAGTGGGGGGAAATAAAAAATTTAGCAAAAGGCATTTGGGGTTTGGGTTTGTCCTTTTTTTAAAATTGGAAAAACTGAAAGGGAGAAAACCGGGTTACCAAAATCCAGCCCCTTTGCAACTTTGGGTATTTTGGCCCACACACCAAAACCATTTCTTTTATTTATTTTAAATTAAAAACCTTAAGCACATTCTGTTTTTTTCAATTTGGTTTTTAGGTTTTTTTAAAAAACTTCCCCTTTTTTTTTTCTTTTTGGTAAAAAAAATTTTTCCCTTTAAAATCAATTTCCCGGGTTCCCCTTTTCCCCCGGGGGGTTTTTTAAAAAAAGGGGGGAAAAAAAACGGGATTTTAAAATTAAATTTGTTTTTTCAAAAAACCCTTTTAATTTCCCCTGAAAAAGGAAGATTTTTGATTAGTAAATTCTAAATATAGGGAATGTTTTAAATTTTAAAACCCCACACACTAAAAAAAAAATAATCCCAAAAAGAAGGGGGCAAAAAAAAAAAACCCAAAAGAGGAAAAAAGCAACGGGGGAACCTAAAAAAATATTTCCCACACAAAAAAACCAACGAAAAACCCCAAAAACCCCCCCACAGAAGCCACAAACCGCACAAAGCACAAACCAAGGAGGAGGAAAATAAAAAAGTAGAAAACCATACCCTTTGGAATTTTTTTAACCAGTCAAAACATAAACAGAACAAAAAAACCAATCCATAAACACCCCCCCCAAAAATGTCTTTGCCAGGGAACACACACCTACTAACCAAATTTCCCTTATTTAAATTTAAAACAAACCAAAAAAATTTCCCTTTTCCCAAACATTTTTGGCTTACTCATACAAACATAAAAAATTTCCCTTTTCTACCCCAAAAACCAAGGTTTAAAGCTCTTCCTCTAAACTCACCCAACCAAAAAAACCCCTTAAAAACATTTCTACAACAATATATCCAAATATCCAAACCACCTTCAACCCACCACCACTAAAACCATACCCAACTTACAACAATAACACCCCACCTCCCGCCCTACCCCCCAAAAACCCCAAACAAAAAAAATAAAACAACCCAACGAAAAAGGACAATCAAAAAAAACCCAATCAAAAGGGGACACAAAAACCCAAAAGAAAGGAAAAATGGGAAAACCCCTTTGGGCCTATTTGTGGCCCAATCGAAAAAACCTCCCCCCAAAGGACCCTGGAAATTTGCCAAAACACCCCCAAAACCCAAAACATAGAGGAAAGTATAAAAAAAAAAAAATTAAAAAATATTTCTTTTAAAAGCCCGGGACACCTATTCAAAAAAATTTTTAAAAGTAAAAAAAGTTATTATAACCTTACAAGTAAATAACAAACAGAAAAAATAAAAGTAAAAGGGATGGGTAAAAGAGAAGAATTAAACAAAAAGGAAAAATTAAAAAAGAAAGGGAAGAAAGGAGGGGGGTTTTAAAATTAGAATGAAAACATCCCAAAAAAAAAAAAAACCTAAAAACCAAAAAAAACGAACAACGGCAAAAAACACCTAACCACCCCACTTTCTCACTGAAAATTATGGGTTTTCCGGGTTGGGCCCCAAAAAAATTTTTTCTTTTTTTTAAATGCCCCCCCCCCAAACTTTAAAATGAAAACTCAACAAAAGGGAACAAACCCCCCTTGGAACAAGAACCCACCCCCAAACCTTTTAAAGCAGCAACCCAACACCAAAATCATAATCATTAAATTTGTTAAAAAAAATTAAATTAATGCAACATAAACATGGAACAGGGGGAATTGATTTTCTAAATTTGGAAAAAAACAACAAAAAACCTGTGAGAAAAATTGAATTGAAAGGAATTGGGGAAACAAATTAAAAGATGTTAAAAGGTTTTTTTTAAAAATTTTAAAAAAAAGGGCCCTTGGATAGGGGATTTGGGAAAAAACCACTTTTTTTACCCCTTTTTTTGGTCTAAATTTTTGGGCAAAAAAAAAATTTAAAAAAAGGAATTTTTTTTAAAAAAAGGGTAAAAAAAAAAACCCCAAAAAAAAAAAAACCCCAAAAAAAACCAAAAAAAAACCCCCAAAAACCAAAAAACCTTTTTGAAAAAAACTCTTAAAACCCGGGAAAACCCCCCACCCCCAAAACAAAATTTTTATTTGGGGGGAATTTTAAATTTCCCCCCTTTTTTCCCCCAAAAAAATTATTTTTAAAAAAAAATGGGGGGATTTAAAATTTCCCCCCCCCAAAAAACTGCGGGGCAAATTGGAAAAAAAGGGGAAAAAAAATATAAATTTTTTTGACCCCCAAAAAAAACCCTTTAAATTTTCCGTCCAAAAAAAATTTAAAAACCCTTTGGGGAAACCCGAACCCGGGGTTTTTTTAAGGGGTTCTTCCCCCCCCGCTTTTTTGGGTTTAAAAAGGGGGGCCCAATTTTTTAATTTTAAAAAGGGGAAAAGGGGGCCCCTTTATTAACATTTTTTATTTTATTTCAAAAAAAATTTTAAAAACCCCGCCCAAACCCTGTTAAAAAAAAAAAAAAAAAAAACCCCCTTTTTCCCCCAAAAAAAATTTGGAAAATGGGGAAAAAAAAAATTTTTTGAAAAAAAAAAAAAGGGGAAAGGGGAAAATTCCCCTTTTCCCAAAAAAAAAGGGCCCCAAAAAAATTGGGAAATTTTAAAATTGGGGGGGGGTTCTCGTTGGTGAAAAAAAAAAAAAAGGGGGCCCCTTTTACAAAATTTTAAAAAAAGGGGTTTTGTCCCCCTTTTTTTTAAAAAAAAGGGTTTTTAAAAATATACCCCCTTTTCCTTTCCCCTCATGGATCAAAAAAAATAGGGAAAAAAAAAAAGGGGGTTTTTTACTAAAAATGTGTTTAGATGGTCCTGGTAAGTTGTTATCACATACGCCCTGCAAACGGATCTTTGACCTAGTTGGACCACTACCATATTTTACTGCAACATATTTTTGATACCCTGCCATGCAGACCGAAAATTGTTTCTCGCAAACTTGTCTTCTATCTTATTTTTATATATACGTCTGGCCCCGTCGCCAACAGCAGCTTTGACTTCTTCTTTGTTTACTATCCTTCTTTTGTTGTTCTGTGCCTGTGTAAAATACTACTGTCCTTTTTGTTTAAAACTACTTTAAGATCGTTGTAACCCAAGCTTGTTATTGGGGTAAATGGCTATCTCCTTAGTTGGAATGGGCACAACTGTTTTATCTCTTCTAAGCCATACCCACTACCAAGTAGTGATGAGAGACAGAGGGGCCACATCTACTATCGAGTTACTATCACATCTGCGACCCTACTACATAATTATAGAGGGAAAGCCCTAACCTTCACGTTGAAAAATTTACTTTGTAACAACAATAATAAGCTTGGCCTCTTTATTCACCAAAAACAGAATATGCACAGGACCGCAACATCCACACATGTCGTGATTCAACCTGTGCGTACATACAATCTACATGTTCCTAACAGTTCTCACATATGAGGGTAAATTATCCCCCTACCCTAAAAGGCACAGATCCTCACACAATCCCCTCACGCTCTGCCCTTTGTGTGTCTGCATCACATTTCTCAAAGAGAAGATAATGAAATGGAACACAACAAACACCATCATCATCATCATCATCACATCATCATCATCATCATCATCATCACATCTCATCAAAAAACCATGCAGAAAAGTGTGCAAATACACACCAAATCCACTCACTCAACGTTCAAGAAAGCGTGCGTATGTAGGGGGTGATCCAGTCTACGTGACAAGACTACTGCTGAAATGACATCTGTCCCCTGTTGTGCCAAAGTTTAGGTAGCTTAGTCCACTGTGACGGGTATGTTGCGATCGGTGTGTCCATCTCACTTCCACACAAGCCTATCCTCTTGGCCTCCCCAGAACCTGGGCTGCACAAAACAGGCACCCTGACTGCTCTTCCTCAGCAACGTATCTTCCGTTCCCGCAGTCCACGGTATTTGTCTGGATGAAGGCACTGTGTTCAACACACATACACAGACATGACAGATACACAACACACACACACACAATGGGACGGTAGTAAGCACAGCAAAACACACCACACACACACACACACACACACACACCACAAACAACAGAGATACACAACACCACAGATACTGTTAAAAAAATAATTAAATGCATTAATTACTTTGTTTCTCCAGTGGTGTGTCCAATGTGCGTATAGAGCTCTGGTGGTGAAGACATATACTCTTTTTGTACCTGCGCAACAATGTCTTTTTCTATCCACAGTTGTGTTGATTGGGCAGGGTTAGCAAGTCTTTGGGTTGTCCATGATGAAATATAACTCTAACTACTGCAAAGAGAGCTCTTTGTAGTTATCATGACTGATGCTTGTTTTGACCACCTGTTTGCTAGCAACCTTATGCCTTTTTAATAAACCTGATCTGGCTTGCAACGGCTATAACTATACATCCTTGGCCCTCAGCCCACATAGTCTTTGATAATAGTGCCGTTCATCTCAATACTCATCCTTCATCTTAACTACCACTAAAACTTTTTGTTTACTGATGATGCAAGGGACTGTCCTTTTGGATAATCACACTGAGTGTCATACCATGAACTCTGGTCCCCAGCGCGACGGTACCTCTACAAAGTCTTTGTTATATATCTTCTGTGGGTATTGTCAGATGTAAGAGTCTGTGGTCTGTGTTAAAAGAACCCGTACACAGCCGGATGTTAGGCTTGAAGATAAATCATACAAGAACCTCCAGCATCAACAGCTTTGACAGCGCCAGCACACTAAACCCAATGAATACTGGTTTGTCTAGTTTAACCTGCAACTCTTCATGATGATGCCATAAACAGACTGTCATGGAATTGCCTGTATCTTGATAGCTTGGCTTTGGAGGTTAGCTTTTTAATGGCTTCGTTTTCTTTGTGACTAATCTAACAATCTTTTTCTTTTTGTGTGGTTCTCCATTGTTTTACCTAAAGCATCTGTTGTTCATGAGCTTGAAGTAATCCTTTTTCTGATGCATCGGTTGCCTTCGGTTCTCAGATCAGTGTTCTTCATGATGTATGGTTTCCATGAATTGGTCTGGTCAAACACAAATGATTACATGAACAGCAGTAAGAATTAACCCATGCCTTAGGGTAGAACTGTAGCAGTCTGTAGTGACAAACCATACTTGGCTCTTGTCATTTATTTGGTACAAACACAAGCTGTTGGTTGGGTTTGGTGGTTTCTTTGGGAGGAGTTTTTGACTCTTTCTGCATGCCATTGGGTAGCGTCAGGTGTGCATCAGAGTTTCATTTGGGATAGACTAAATCTACTCTAAGATCCAACCTAGTGCTTGATCAGGCAACCATTTGGCGACAACGCTTTAGAGTCTCAAAACAGTAAAGGACCATTAAACAACTGAAAGTTTCTTAGGTGGTAGTGACCTGCACAATCCCCTTACCATAACAGATTAGGATTGCAAATCCAAGTACATGATGTCAGTTTAGAAGCTTGCTAGGATCGTAGTCCCATCTAAATAGTTGTTGTTGGCCTTAACAGTAATTGTGCGATGCCATACTGATGCCACCACGCAGACCATCCTCAATCATATTGGAGCATTGGCAGTGGCCGGTCAGACAACACATCAATCTGCACCCCAGTAAACTTCAAGAAGAGGCAGTCCCAAGACATTCCTGGTGGCGTACTATAAATGTATGGGTCTAGTCCATAATGTTTCATGCCATCTTTCTGAAGATTCTCCAAAGACATCAGCAAGCAAAGATTGCATCAGCAAGTAGATACTGCGCAGGGTAAACGCCCAGCATCCGACACTAGCATCTTGTGGGCCATGGCCCACATGAAGCATGTTGAATAGTCAACATCACTGATTCCTTTAACCCGTCGTACCCCGTCAGTCTGTACGGAAAAATGCTTCGTTTGGAGGCAGCTCTTCTATCAAAGCTTTCCCATGAGTCCCATAGTACTCATAAGGATAGATGCCTTTTCGCACAAGCTTTGTGTCAAGTATTTTTCTGTTAATTGAGCAAGTACTCATAAATGAAGACAAGGACTCTAGAGATCCCATCAGAATGTTGGGCAGAATCAAAGAATGACAGGCTAAATTCAGTGTAAAAGTCAGGGACTTCTCTGATGACTGTGCAATGCAAGTAAGCCTTATAACTCATCAGTTACTGCCTGTGATTAGGTGTGAGTCATAGCCTCTTTAGATTGTGAAGAAGGACCTGGCAGCATTTAGCTTCCATGTTTTAGGATCCTACTTTAAGTTTGTAGATTACACTTACATGTGGGCTGCTCCAACGAAACTTACCACGATGCGGTCATGATCTCTGGACGGGGGGGGTGTGATTGTCTGCACTTGGGGTTTTTTTGTTAATAAATTACCACAAAATCCAATCAATGTGTTGCAGAAGCATACTGTTCCTGGTCTTTATCGACATAATTGGATCTCTTGAAGGTTTAGCTGTTGGAGTAGTGGTTATGAATATGCTTTCATGGGTCAAAAAAACGCTTAGACCAGCGTCTGGATCCCCCCCCCCCCCACCCCCCCCCCCCCCTCGCTAACAAAGACCTTAAAAACTGCCTGATGTTCACCCATCGATCCGAATCTAACAATAACATAAAGCCAAGGAACAGACTTGATGATTAACTGAAGTAAGAGACTGTTTTAGGCATTTGTTCCGGTGCTGGGTCCTTGGATGGCACAAGATGAGACCACAAAGTCAGCATACACACTAAACATAGGGACCTTTTGTAGCTTTGTTATATTCTTTGAAGTACACCTTGAGCTTCCCTGGCCTTGGTGTTACAAGTACAGTGATTGCTTTCACTTCACCTTCATTCCACTCTTACAAAGTGTTTTCTGTGTTTTCTGCTTGCTCTGTAAAGATGGTAACGAACCAAGCATCGCTGCAAAACGCTTGTTTGTGCTGATGTTTTGGGGTTTCTGTGCAAATGAAGTCGCTACTCATTGTTCGAAGAAGTGTATAATGAATAACTGGTTTCATTAACTCACTAACTAGCAAGAGTACTACATGGTTTCTTATCCGGATTACCTATTGTGGATGACCTTTTTGAATCCTAAGTGGTTCTTAACCAACCCGCTGGTCCATCTGTCCCGGTGTACTCATTCACACTGAAGGGTGGGTTTAGTTCCGCAAACGTGGTCAATGCTCTAACGCCACAGGAAAGGACAATGCATGGAAGTCTCGCTTTCACGATGTTCATGAATAGTTTTGAAAACTCTCTCGGCATATCTTTGTTACATGAAACAGTTTTAGCCAAAACCCACCACATAAAACTCTTATCATCTTTGTCTGAAAGTTCACACACTCGTTTTGTACAACATCAGGGGCAAGGGAATGTAGCTTCTTCTTTCCAACAATGAGGGTGAAACTTTGTTGCTTAGTTCTATGCGAAGAACCCTTACCAACTGTCCATCTGGATCCCCCATGTTGCTGTTTCTGCAGACTTTCGAAAGTTGGCATCATCAAAATCGCCCCATGTTGTGTTGAGCCTCTTCAAGGGTGTTCAGTGCTTGTTGTGTTGTTGACACATGAAACAGTTAATTGGTTCGTCTTTGTTTGCTGTGTTGTATAAGAAGTTCAGCACCCTACTGCAACCTTTAACAACTGGTGGCTCTATGTTTAGGGTTGTCTGGTATTTGTGGCGATTTGCATCTTGAATGCTTTGTTACCACATTTTGCGCTTGTGTAAAACATGTGCTCTATTGTCACTGAAACACTTTTGTCCATAACTGAGGCCTCAACTAAAAAATCTCTAACTCTATAGTAAGAAAAAAAAATTAATTAATGAAGTAATTGCTTCTTGGTTTTTTGTTTTGCTACTGAGTATGAAGCAGTGGAAGTCTACCGGCAGTAATTCTTAGCTCCTTAATTAGAAGTACTCAGAGCTGATCGTTTAAAAAGGCAACTGTCTTGGCCAACATAGACCCTTTTTATTTTATGATATTCCCCTTTTTTATTGAGTCAATGGTCCACAGGCATAAGCTTGTGTTGTTTGTTCTGGAGGTCGAACATTTGACGCTTGAGTCTTCATAGTCATTCCTGAAGACCGCTTGAAAACTCCTCTTCTGATAGTGTGGAATCTGTTAGGCTTTGCTAATAATGAGCCTGAAATGAGCTTTTCTTTGGCATTGTCAAGGCAACAACAAGCATTCAGGTTTTTTCTGAGATTATAACACGTAAACCGCGGCACACAAAGTGACAGAGAAACCTTACTTCGAAAAGATGATGTGACAATATGAACAGAGCTCCTGCTGTTATTGATAACAGAGCCCAAGGCATAGATGCTGTAGCACCAATTCCCTCCAGTAGCCAAGAGAAGCTAATGCCGTGTTCCCTGCTGCGGCTGTAGACAGTGTTGCTGCTGTACCTGTATAATAGAGCTCAACACAGTAAATGCTGATGCGTACCTACACGCCTGGCATTTTGTATACTTGTGCTATTGGTTGCTCAACTGTCATAGCTGCATCTGTGGTAATGTTTGTCAAAACGTAAGGTATTAGCATTATCTTTAAGAGGTTCAGGATCATGGTGCACTAGAACTTTTAGGATATTTAGTCGGTCGTCATCATCTTCTGTCTTATAAAACTGTTAAAAAAACGTGGTGTAATTTTTATTGGTATTCATTATCAGTAAGTCTTGTAATTGATTGTCGGGCAGTAAAACACTGTGTAATAGACTGCAACAAAGGTCAATGTGGTGTAAATTGAGGGATGCTAATTGTGTTAGCTGTGGTGGGTCTAGGAGCAAGTTGACTTTATTCCTGGAAAGTTCCTTATCAAATGTCATTGTGACCGCGCGCTGTTCCTGATAGCAATAGCAAATCTGAGGGCATACGAGTCGAGGTCTTTCCAGTTAAAGGAATCCCATCCATGAACAAGAAGAAAGAATCTCGGTCTTCGCTTAGCGACCAGAACAAACACCGAATTGACTGATCATCCAGAGGAAAGTATGGAAGGGAAGCGTAAGCAATGGTGGTTGATGGTTTAGCCACTGATCGTTCCTATGAAGCGAGTATTGCCCTTATTCTGTAATGCTATTATCTCTACTTCATTTTCTGCGGCGGATAGATATGCTAATGCTATGTTTACGGGTCACATTTATGGCTTTACGGAAAGTCTGTCGGCGCATAGAAGAGTGTATTGGACAATAAACTCATAACTTGATCTCCATTGATGCCTTGGTTGAAGTGCCATTTATTAGCTTTATATGTTACTTTGTACGTAAAATATCTGCGTAAGCTCACTTCAAACATACGCAACTGTTCAATTCTTTAGGAAACCAAGGAGGTGTCTTACTTCTCTATTGCTGGTGCGCTTGTAGTAATCCATCATTTGTGTACTCAAAAGCGTAAACTTCACACCAATCCCCCCCCATCCTTCTCAAAATCTTGGTACATCACCAAGATCTTTAAGCTCAATAGTTGGGCATTTCAGGTGCTCTATAACAGGATCCGCGTACAGTTTATGTATGTATAAATTAGTATTTATATATTAATTTTTCTAATGTAATATGAAAATTTTTATACTGTCAACTGTTCTTTGTGCTGTGTCTTGATTGTTATACAGAGTGTTTTCATAGGAAGCCGTCTCCAGCTCTAGGTGAATGGAAGGGTTTAAAGCTAGTGTCAATTGCGTTTCAACAGTAACATGGCCGCTGCTAGGAGGGAAGGATTCTTATAGAGACAGAAGGTACTGATGAGGGAAGGAAGCCTTCGTCACCACTTGGTTTTGTGTGGTGTTTAAAACTGGAGAACAGGTGTACAAAAAGCAAAGAGTTTACTACTGCCAAGGCAATGGGTATTTCACAGACATTGGTTATTGCCCTGTGCCAGGATCATCATCAACAATACCAGGAAGTCCTACTTCCCAAACCATCAAAAACCCATGCATATTAAAATAGGGTCCTGAAAAAACCCTAGCATTTCTATTTCTGCAAGACGTTTTTTGGCATAGTATAGAGTGAAGATGCTGTAAAGTTACTATTTTAGACTAGCTTGGTTGAGATTTGCTCGTGATACCACGGGACGAAAGAGCTCCTTTTCCAGTGGTGCAGAACATAATAACCTTCATCCTATCTACAAGT
Organism: Rapana venosa; assembly: GCA_028751875.1. Taxonomy (NCBI): domain Eukaryota; kingdom Metazoa; phylum Mollusca; class Gastropoda; order Neogastropoda; family Muricidae; genus Rapana; species Rapana venosa. The sequence goes on along the minus strand of CM054137.1, from coordinate 85,409,972 downwards.
AAATTTATTAAACGATCTAGTTCTAATGATCATATTTTTTTAAATCCTGTTGTTGCTGGCTGTCAATGTTTGTCATGATACTTGGTAGAAGACCTCATCAAAGCAGACTGGTTTATGTTTGACAAACAGCGGTTGTCAATAGGGATGGCTGAGTTTAAAACAGTACAACCTGACTGGATGTTTGTTAGTGTATAAACAGTTATCATACTATAGAATAAATAATGTATAAATTAATATAGATCAAATATACGAGGCTGGAAGCTCACTATAACCCAAAAGACTATGGTTTTGAATAAAGCTAGATGTTGCTGTGTCAGAGGAACATGGATCATCGAAGTAATAGTTCCCAACCCACTGAAATCAACGTTAAACCCAACCCATTAAGGATGATTGCCCCACCAAAACTGCGGATAGCATGTTGTCTAAATCCTTTAACAAGTTCTACATAAACACTTAAACTTTCTATCCACTGTGCAACTAAACTACTGGGCTGTGTGGTGGTCAGCATTTGATGCCTGACCAACATAACAATCCAACCAGTTAGTAAAGTCTGTGTAAATGTCATGTGTACGATCAGTTGTCAGGGCGTGTGCTATCATGAGCTCAGGTCCCATTGCCCCTGATAGTAACTTCCAATCCTTTAATAGTGAGGATTAACATGAAGGCGTATGAGAGGCTTGCAATGAGTTCAATATTGATTTCGAATACTGCATTCAACAAGCACAGACAAAAATCACGGCATTGGGACTCTGTAACTTTGTGGGGTGTGCACAGAGGATAACTAGACTGGTGGACGGGCCATATACATCGTTCTCCACGTGGTGCAAGAGTTTGTTCTTGTTCACTAGAGCAAATGCACATGTATGCATGGACGACTTTTTTTTATTGACTTTTATTTCTTGATAAGAGTGACGGGGTACAAGACCACAGGATTAGAGAGGATTTAATGACTATGTTCGACCTATGTGTGGTGCTTGCTTGGTGCACAGGCAACAGACAAGTCCAAGTATTATTGGGGACACAGGGTTGATGCTCAAAAACAGATTCTAGCAATTCTTGAAGACGTAATTAACTCTCCGCTGTTGACCTGTCCCCCGCCCATCAAAAGCATCTAGCATTATCAAGATGTTCTTCACTTTGCAACGTCTAAGGTAGACTTTGCTATAGGACATGTTTATTTTATAGCTAGCCTCCAACATGCAGGTACACATAGGAAACCAATTAATTACAAACTACCACAACAATATCATTAGAGCTAAGAGATGGAGCAGCGTTGAAAAAATCAAAGTATAACAATACACCAGCAACAACACAAGTTAGTCACAACAACAGAAGCAACACAAGGGAAAGAACTACTACTACTGTTACCAAACCATCAGAGCAAAGAAAAAAAACAATATAATTATATTCCCCCTTTAAGAGCCAGTCCACTATGAGAAATAACTGCTTTAACAAGTATTACCTTGTATATAAGCGGCCTTGCTTATCTTTATTTTAGTAATAGGAAAAAACCAACAAACTAAAACCAGTAACGCCCACAAAAGCTCTGCCATAAATCCTACAATTTTCCTGCTGTGATTAACCTGCTAACAACTGAACCAATTATACCAGGAAGTTGCGTTGCCATAACTTTGTAGGTCTAATTTTTGATTAGCCACTAAGGGGCTTGAGTTTGTTTCCTAACCCCAGGCTGGTGCCTGTGGGGGTGGAAGGGGTGGTGTGGTGGTGGTGGTGGTGGCGGTAGTGGGGCTCCGGTCAGCGCATACACAAGTGGGCTTAATAGCGAAACCCTATGCTGTAATTATACTGACAAGGGGTATATGGCCTTGCCCGAAACATGTCGGATTCTTTTCCGCAGTTACTGTTTTCATAAAGAATTCAGTGGATTGTTGCTTTTTATTCTGCTAAACCCTGAGATTGTAGTTTTTGTCTGTGATTGTTTAAGACCTCTAATCTTGCTGGCGTTCAATCTTGGGCAGATTTTTTAGACGCGGTGTGATTCTTTCTTTTACTTTGTTACTTCCGGTCAAGAGTGCATCGTCTGCTTCGGCGTAGCTGTTTCTTTTCTAGTACTATGTGTGATTCTACATCACACTAGCGTTGCTAAATTATTTTATCAGTTGCCCTAATACGCTGTATGGCTTGAATGAGGACACCATTATTTCCTCGCAGGGGGAGGGTCTGATCATTTATTGTTTGTCAGTGGCGTGTCTTCCGTCTGCTTGTGTGTAGCTAGTTTCCAACGCTAAAATAGTTTTCAGTTGTTTGTGTTTTTGCCGACTGTGTTAGGTCTTCAAGTGGTAGACTTTCAATTTTGTTGGTAAGGATTTTGTCAGAGCATTTTGTAGTTTTGTGCAAACAGCTTGCGTAGGCAGTCTTTAGAGTTAGTGCATCACTAATATACCTAGTTTCCGTTTTCCTCTGCATAGCAAACTTAGTCTCTACTTGATGTATTTTGAGCTAAAAACTGATTGAGGGTAGTTTCCCTTTGTTAATAAAACCTTTTGTCCTGAGTCAGTTACAGCATCAGATTGTCTTTGTTGTCCATATCATAGTCAGTATGGGCTTGTACTTCGGTGTTGGTTGTCACCAAACTTGGTTGAAAAATCTTTTAACCCTGCTTTCTAATAATTTTCTTCTTACTGAAATGCATGGTGCTACAGGATGCTGCCGCGTTTTCACACAACAAGCACATTTCGAAACCATATCATCAGCTGGCGGAAAACACTTCATCCATATCTATACATAGTCGTCCATTATTCTATATGTTTTTTTTAGTTGCTACTTATTGAAAAAGATGGCGGCAACAAACATTTGAGCAATCCTTATCCATACAGACATTAAAAGATCCCTTTAGGGCATTAAAGGGAAACAGACAGTACAATCGTTTTTCCCAAACAACCCCTCCTCTATTGATGATAATCAGATCTGACTGTTAGGTTTCCTAATTTAGGAGAAGAATAGGTCATTGTTCCAGGCACAACTAGGCTTGCTTTTCAGATTTGAACTAGAGTCTGAAGATTAATCCAAACAGAAGTGTGGGTGCAAACTTAGAAGTGGCTATTATAAAAAAAGAGTAGTGTCCAAGCTAGAAGGCAAAAGTGCGCTCATTGAACAACTCCGACATATCTTGATCTATACGATTTATGATGACAAAAGAAAAAAAGAGAGAGCTTATTTATCAAGGCATACAGGATATGAGGGGACTAAAACACAGAGTAGTTCGGCGATAAGGGAAACAGAAAAATGATGCTGCCATGCAAAAAGCCTATGGTAACAGGTTTGTGTATTCCTCTTGGAACTTTTGAACGCTCAGCTCTCAGATGCCTTACTATCAGGATGCACCAGAACAGACCGTCAGATGAGCTGACCTTTAGGACATGCTCGTGTTAGTACTTCCAGTGACGCTGAGCCAAAGTACAAAATAACTGTAATATCTTTAGAGTATATGTTGTCAATCACCCAGAGCTTGCACGTTTGGATTGCTCTGCAATAGTCATCAAGGCTGTGCTACTATTATGAAAGAGTGCTCAACCATAGCACATTAATAAGAGTATAGCAGATACTGTTGGAACATAAATCTGAACATCTCCGGCAAGATCTTTAAAAGGTATATTAATGCTGTTTGAAGAACCAGCAACACCCCTTTTCCAGATTAAGTTAGAGGGTTAATCAATCCCGGTATGAAACATTTATCATGTACTATATGGGCAACCAAATCAAGTCTAATGCTCAGGCATTTAACCATATCAACACTGTGATGAGGTAAGAAAATAACGTTGGTTCTGTCAACACAATGATAAAAAACCCCCACGACTGGTGTTACAAAGCAAAGCTTTACATTACATAATGTTTAGGCTTCTGATTACCTAACCCATCTAAATATCATTGTGGTTGACTTAAGATCTACAGATGAAGGATAACCGCATGGTTCAGGAAAGACGCATTGAAATGGCTCAGAAGGAATAACTAGAACAAATAGAGAAAGAGCCGAAAATGATGACCCATAAAAAATATATCTTAGTTTGTAGTGATGGAGCACAGCTTCACATAGAAAGGAAATAGACTTAAAAGAAGGGGTTTACTAATGGACCAGCTAAGTTTTCCTACCAAAAGAAGCACAACTGCTCTCTAATATGCGGCAGACTGGCTGGGCAAGACTGTATTTTTTAGATTTGTACAAACAGTGTAACAAAAATCATTTTGGAGTTGCATTGTTTATAAATTCGGTCCCAACACTGCACAACAATAAAACATACAGAGAGAGGAAAATTTATTTGAACAGATGAAGAATATCAATTATTGGTTATTCCCTCTGACAGGCTAACGAGGGTTTAGAATACTTTACAGCTCTTTGAAATAGCAGACCCTTTTCTATAGACACTGCTCAGCAGACGGGACAGTGTAAGAAAGAATAGTTTGCTAAGCTTGCTTTCAGTGAGACATGCACAGATTTCTGTTTGGTTGCGGACACAAAAATAATAATGCATAGTAAAAGATTTACGTGACCAAATCAAATTCTTGTAATTGTTTCACATGAAAGACAGAGATGGGTGTAATAATTGACTTCTGGAGAATGATTTATTAAGACGGACAAGAAAGGAGAAAAGAATAAAACTACAACTGAGAAACTCGAAGCATAGTAAACTAAGTCTCAACACAGACCAGTCCGACTAAATAACTGTGTAGGGTAAGCCCATAGCGTGTTTTTTTTTTTAAACACACACAAGAACATGCAGACAGCCAACACATACCCTCTTCCACACACAACCACACATAATATGTCCGGTGCTCATCCGGGGTAAGGCCTACTGCTGGTGTTGTATTGCAACAATGCCACAATCGTTATCTGACACCGCGCAAAAGCGGCGTGGCAGAATATTGCGCCATCAGATAGTCAAGGTCAAGTCAAGTCCAGTCAAAATTTTAGTTCCAGATGTACATGGTAAAGATAGGAAGGGTTTATCTTTAGTTATTTTCACGCTTTCTATCGCCCTTCACGGGGCAGCCCAATGGGAAGATCGGAATGCGTATAGACTGGCAGCAGGCAGAGCGAGCAGGCACGGGTTTCGAATCCCGGTAGTAGCCAGTAGCTACAGTCCTATATTGATATATTATGTGTTGTGTTGTGTGTACTATGTTTGTGCTGGTTAAGTGTTTGTTGTGTTAATGTCCCTGTTTTGTACTATGTTGTGTTGTGTGGGAGTGTGATAGGTTCTTGTTATGTGTTTGTGAATGCTTGTGGTGTATGAAGGCGTGTGTCGGCATTCCAACAGTCGTGAATGCGGAAATCTTCTTCCGCTACCCAAAGCTCCATTGCAGTTTCCTCCAAATTGCTCTCCTGTAAGGTCGGAGCCTGGGTACGGGCAGAAGGTTTTGCACTTTTTTTAAATAAAAAAATTCAGCACAGGCAGAGCTTAAAAATCAAATAATAAAGAAGAAGTATTGTGGATTTTTTTTTATGTTATGTAGGTTCTGATATGATATTGGTTTTAGCATAAATTCCCATAATTTTATAGTTTTAAACAAATTAGCCATTAAAAATATTTAATATTATGTAATTAATATAAATAAAAAAAAATTATAAAAAAAATAATTATATAAATAAAAAATTATAAAGTAATTAATTAAGATAAAAAAAATATATAAAAAAAAAACAATGATAAAAAAAAATATTAACTTAATTTAATTAAAATAAATTAAAAAAATAAAATTAGCCATATTATAACTTAAAAATATAATTTATTAAAAAACCACAATTATTATAATAATTATAACTATAAAAAATTAAAACTTTAATAATTTATTAATTCATATAATATATGTAAAGATTAAAAATTAAAATATGATTTAAAATAAAATTAAAATTTATGAAAAAAATAACTTTAAAATTAAAAAAATATATTAATAAAATTAAAAAGTCAATTATTAAAATTTAAAAAATATTATATTATTAGAATATTAAAATATTAATAAAATTATAAATACTTAAATATTAATATTATTAAAGTTTATAATATTTAAAAATAACTAATTATAAATAAAAAAAAAAATAAAATATTAAAAAATAATTATTTTTATTACAACCAGGTCAAAAATAAAATAGTAATTACAAGTTCAGTTTTAGTAAGAGATAGGGTAAAAGCCGAGTCAAGGTAAACTGCTTAGTTTTTATATAAAACTATGCAAGTTTTTGGTCCGATGAGGCGAAGCCGAATCGGGCCAAAAGTTGCCTGGTTTTGGATAAACAGTAAGTGGTTGAGCTTGACTCGGCTTTTACCCTATCTCTAGTAATCCTTCAATAATCCTGTTGTATCATGGAGGACAACAGCAATCCTTCAATAATCCTGTTGTAGCACGGAGGACAACAGTAATCCTTCAATAATCCTGTTATATCATGGAGGACAACAGCAATCCTTCAATATTGCTGTTGTATCATGGAGGACAACAGAATCCTTCAATAATCCTGTTGTATCACGGAGGACAACATTAATCGACAATAATCCTGTTTTTCATGGAGAACTAAATTATTCCTTCAAGAATCCTGTTTATCATGGAGGACCAACCATTAAAATCCTTCAATAATCTGCTGTACACGAAGGGGTGTTAGGAACCTGTCTGTCATTCACAGCGCATGGTCCATAGTCACATGCTTGACGGTGATACACCTTGAATGGAAAGATTAATGCGAGAAATACAAACCCAGTTAAGTCTTGAAAGTTATGATCAAAGAGAAAAAATGGTTCATCTTCGTAAACACTTTTTCAATGTTAAAGTAACCGAGCCCAAGTGACTAATATTGACACTAAATACAGTTGTGTTTTTCTTAAATTCTAAGTTAAAAAGTTAGTGCAAACAAGGTCTAGTGTAAACACAAGTAGTTGGCAAAACTGCCGGTAATGTACCTTCATTACCATTGATATCCTTTATTTCTTTGCTTTTAGGTTTTCTTTACTTTCTTATTCACTTCTTAGTTATTTCCTTAGTTCCTTTCATAAAGTCCTAACTTGACAAGTTCTAGTTTCCAGTACACCAGTCACAACTTATCACCTCTCCAGCCCAAAGAGTCTGGCTGAACGGGAAAATCCCATCCTCAGGACCCAGACCTGCCGTGGCCAAAGGCCCAAGTGCTGAAGTTTTGTTTTGACTTTACAACGTTAGCTTGGTGAGAACTGTCAAGTCAAGTCAAGTCAAGTCAAGTCAAAATCACTTTAAATCCTTCCCTAAAGGGCAATTACAATACTGACAGGCAGATGATACGCATCAAATATATCCAAAGACACAAAAGCTATATTTCATATTTGTTTTCAAATAAAAGTCACCACACACACACACACCACACACACGAAAACGAAGTTCCGCGCGCATGCGAACAAACTATTGTGAACACAATTGTAAACCCATTGACTAGAGACATAAAACTTATGTTTTTACGCACGCATATACGCAGCACGTACCCACGCAGAACGTGTGGTGTGCGAACACGCCCACGCACACCCACACATACACCAATTATGAATTCATGTTTAAGACAGTTTGACTAGAACACAGACGTATTGTCACACACACCACGCAACCCACACACACACACACACACAATTATGTAGTACTAACAATCCAAATCTGGCAGATTAATTCAGAGAAATGTAAGAACTAGGTAGTCAACATCATTGTGAATTCAGAAGTCGAATGCTTACTGGCACAAAAGAATTTCTTTTGCTTTGGTTTTGCTATTGGGACCGAAAACGGCGTGTCCGAAGCAACATTGAAAATTCTGGAAACAAAGCATGAGAAGATCAGCAAAATGTCTGTGCTTTGCGTACTGCTGCTAAAATGATTGCAGAACGACATGAGAGCGCTTTGTTTCTTCTTCCAATTATTTTTTGGCCGATTCCGTACAAGTCGCTGCAGCCATTCTTGTTTTTAACAACGAAGGTTATTGTACCAACAAAGGAAAGCAAAACTTAGAACACTCTCCTATGTAAACTTGTATGTAAAACACTAGGAAGGATCTTTTTGGGTCTACAAAAAATGGAGTTCATTTCCTCATAAAATACAGACGTTTGTGAGTCCCTTTTGACAATATCGTCAAGTTTTAACTCCCAGTTTAACTTGTGGGTCAAAAACAGTTCCCAGATACTTATAGTTTCAAAACGTTTTCAACCCTCTTGATTATGGTATAATAATAGTCTTAGGAGTAGGCCCTGATCTCTGAAGTCGATAGGCAGTCTTAGTTTTAGAAACATTTAGCTCCAAGAAGGCCTCGTCACACCAGTGGGTACAACTCGGTAGGCTGGACCATGGTCTAAAGTCGATCCGGATAAGAAGGATAACAAGCACTATCGTCGCGGGAACATTACCAGAAAAGGAATTGCCATAGTTTGCTTCTGCAACATCTGTGTATAGAATGTACAGAACGTGTGAGAGGACGCAACCCTGCGGAGAACCAGTGCAGAAAACTAACCGAAAGAAGATATTTTGTTGGCCAAAACACGCTGCTGTCCTGTTGGTTAAAAATCAAATCAGCCAAACGAAAACAATTGATTGTCCTCGTAAATTTGAAATTATTATGTTAACCAGAAACTTGAGGCTGCATTGTATTGAAAGCCTGAACTAAGTCCCAGCGAACAATATTCGATGAGATCATGTGTTTCCAAGTGCTATACAAACTTGTTCAAAATGAATAGTTTGGCATCTTCGACACCCCCTTCGCGCCTGTATTGCAAATTGCAGTGGGCAGGTCTTCTCTCTGTAGCAGAAAGAATGTAAGGATTTTACGATCTACCAGCGTTCATCACAAGAGAATGTAGAGCTACAGGTCTAAAATCGTTAGGCCAGAAGGATTTTTGGGTTTCTGTGGAAGAGGTATTCATTGAAGTTTTCCAAATAACAGTAAATCTGACAAGTATCCAGTGAGGCCTGGAAAAGGGTTGAAGGACACTGGCAAGCTCAGTAGCGCAGAATTATTCAGGGTTCTTCCACATATACCGTCTGTCCGGGAGATTTGTTAATAATTATTGCCTTTAATGCTTACTGATAATTCTTCTCATCAACAATGACGCTAATCTCAGAAACTAGGGAATTGCTTTCAGATCATTTAATTCTTCCGGAGAAATCATGCTTTCCAAAGGGAGTAATAAAAAATGTGTTTAGATGGTCCTGGTAAGTTGTTATCACATACGCCCTGCAAACGGATCTTTGACCTAGTTGGACCACTACCATATTTTACTGCAACATATTTTTGATACCCTGCCATGCAGACCGAAAATTGTTTCTCGCAAACTTGTCTTCTATCTTATTTTTATATATACGTCTGGCCCCGTCGCCAACAGCAGCTTTGACTTCTTCTTTGTTTACTATCCTTCTTTTGTTGTTCTGTGCCTGTGTAAAATACTACTGTCCTTTTTGTTTAAAACTACTTTAAGATCGTTGTAACCCAAGCTTGTTATTGGGGTAAATGGCTATCTCCTTAGTTGGAATGGGCACAACTGTTTTATCTCTTCTAAGCCATACCCACTACCAAGTAGTGATGAGAGACAGAGGGGCCACATCTACTATCGAGTTACTATCACATCTGCGACCCTACTACATAATTATAGAGGGAAAGCCCTAACCTTCACGTTGAAAAATTTACTTTGTAACAACAATAATAAGCTTGGCCTCTTTATTCACCAAAAACAGAATATGCACAGGACCGCAACATCCACACATGTCGTGATTCAACCTGTGCGTACATACAATCTACATGTTCCTAACAGTTCTCACATATGAGGGTAAATTATCCCCCTACCCTAAAAGGCACAGATCCTCACACAATCCCCTCACGCTCTGCCCTTTGTGTGTCTGCATCACATTTCTCAAAGAGAAGATAATGAAATGGAACACAACAAACACCATCATCATCATCATCATCACATCATCATCATCATCATCATCATCACATCTCATCAAAAAACCATGCAGAAAAGTGTGCAAATACACACCAAATCCACTCACTCAACGTTCAAGAAAGCGTGCGTATGTAGGGGGTGATCCAGTCTACGTGACAAGACTACTGCTGAAATGACATCTGTCCCCCGTTGTGCCAAAGTTTAGGTAGGTTAGCCACTGTGACGGGTTTTTGCTTGGTGTGTCATTCCTTCCACACCCCGCCTTTCCCCTTGGCCCCCCAGAACCTGGTTACACAGCACCCTGCGCTCTTCCCCAGCAACGACTTCCCTTTTCCCCAGTCCACGGTTGGTCTGGATGAGGGATGGGGTTCAACACACATACACGAACAGACAGATACACAACACACACACACACACCACACAAAAAACACCCCACACACACCACACACACACAACCACAACAAGAGATACACAAACAAGTACCACCCCAATACACATACACACCCACACAGTTAAAAAAACACACACACACGTTCAAACACACAGATACACTACACAGATACAAAACACCCCCACACAGATTCACAACGCGCAGATCACATACCAGATACCACAACCACCCCACACAGATCACAAAACGCAGATACACACACACAGTTTCAACACAGATACACACACAGATATACACACAGATACCACAGATACACACACAGATGCGCAAAAACCCAAACATACACAAACACACGCCACAGATATTTTAAAATTATTTTTAAAATTATAATATTATATTATTTATAATATTTTTTTTTATATATATATATAAAATTCCCTATTTTCTTATATAGATTTGATATAGAATATATACACCAAAGCCTTATTACACGCAGATTTTAAAAAATTATAGAATTGATTTGTATTATTAAAATATATATAAAAATAAATTTATACACAACCCCTAGATTTTAACCACTTTAAAAATATATATATATTTTTTATAGATAAAAATATTTAAATATACACCCCCACACTTTATATATTCCCCCAAAATAGATAGATAAAAAGGGATAGATAGATAGTTGGGATAGATAGATAGCAGATAGGTAGAAATTGATTGATAAAATTGATAGATAAAAAAATAAATACATACTTTAAATCCCATACATACTATTCATAGATAGTTTTAGATAAAAAAAAAAGGGTTATAATTTTTTAAACACAACAAAAGGGATCTATTAATATTTTATATTATAAATTTACAGCACAAACACCACCACACAAAACACAAATATATATATTTTTTATTTTATATTTTTTATTTATATATATATATTTTTATATATTTATATATTATATATATATTTATTATTTTATATATATATTATAAATATTTATTTATTTATTTTTTAAAATAATAAAATTTATTAATATATTATATATATATTTTCCACACAAAACCCACACAAAATACATAAAAACAATATTAAATCATAAATAATCTGGACCCTTTGCCCCTTTGGCCCGGGCGTGGGGAGACATGAAAGCGTTGTTTTGGGTAAGCCTCTCCATCCCAATTGGGCCCTTTGGCTCGGGCCACAGTAGTGCCGGGCCCTTTCCCATTCTGGTTTTTTCTCTGATTTTGTCCATCCATGACTTGTTTTTGTCTTCCCCCCTTCTGCCCCCTTCGAGTGTTCCCCTGAAAGTACTTTTTTTGGGCAAAAGTGTTTGGCGGGGGGAATTGGCCAAAACCATGCCCAGCTTTTTTTTCCCTTGACGTTTGGTGAGAGGGGTTTCCCTGTGGACTGCCCCCCGTGTTATTTGATTTTGGACAAATTCGTTGGTTTTTCGTTCTTTTAAAGGATATGCCCAGCAGTTTTCTATCCCTTTTTGTTTCGAATGACGGGGTTTGTTTTGCCTTTTTTCAGCAGTCAATGCCCGGGTTTTTTCATTTCCCGTACCAGGGATGGGTTTGAATTAGGGCTTTGTAGAGTTTATTTTTGTTTGGGGAAAATGATCTTTTTATTTTTCCCATATGGTGGTGGTTTTGTCAGGGAAAAGATTTTTCCCCTGGCTATTCGACTTTAAAATTTTTTTTTCTTTTTTCCCTTTTTTTTTTCCGATCCCCCCCGCCCCTTTGTGAGGTAGCCCCCGGGTTTTTAAAAAGTGTTTTACCTCCCCAGTTTTTGGGCCTTTCATGAAAAAATTTTAGCAGTTGGCATTGATGGGTGCTGTTCACAAGTATTTTACTTTTCTCCGAGTCCCCTCCCTTTCCCATATGCTCCAGCTCTGTTTTTCAAGGTCTGGTGTAAGATCTTGCAGCTCGGTGTTATTCCGCCCTTTGGGGTTTCAATGTCATCGGCAAAAACGTAAGTTGTTGAGGGGTCTGCCCCCAATGGAGAGGGGTAGGGTGGAAGTAATGGAGGGTTCTCCCCAGGGAAGTTTTCCAAAAAAAGGTTTGAACAGGACTGGAGAAAACCCGGGGGGAATCCTTGTTGGACCCCAACTTGGTTTTGAAAGTAGTCTCCGACCTGATTGTTAGAAAGGGCTGCACTGCTTGCGGTGGTTTTATAGTGCTTGAAGGTTTGCATAGTCCTTTTCAAGGCCCAAAAAATTTGAGGAAAAACCCGCCACAGGGCCTTCGTGCCATTTTTTTAAAAAATCTGTCAAAAGCCCTTTTTGAAGTCGATGAGTTATCAATCTATCTATCTATCTATTTTATCTATCTTCTTTCTATCATCTATCTATCTATCTTAAACTATTATCTAAAACTATCTATCTTTCTTTCTATTCCCTTTTAATTTTCTAAATTTTTAAATTATCTATCTTTTCATTGTCTGTCTGTCTGTAGTCTATCTATCTTTTTCTACCCCTTTTATCAAACTATCCATTATCTATCTATCTTTCTTTTCTTTCTTTTTTTTTCTTTTTTTCTTTTATTTGTGTGTGTTTATAAAGGGTTTTTCAAAAAATTTAAAGACACACATATAAACCCCCACACAAATAGAAAGAAAGAAAAAAGGAAAAAAAAGATAGAAAAAATAGAAGATAAAATGGATAGAAATTTGAAAAATAATAGATTATAATAGAAATAGAAAACAATTTAAATAAAAAATTAATAGATAGATAAAATAGATAGATAGATGGGTAGATAGATAGATGAAAAAGGAAGAAAAGATAGGGTTTGATAGATAGAGAGGGTAGAGGGTAGATAGAAAGGTGGGATAGATTTTTGTAGAAAGAAAATTAAAATAGAAAAGATTAAAAATAGATAGAAAGAAGATAGAAGATGAAAAAGGATAGTAGATAAGAGATAGAAGAAAAGGGATTGGGAAAATAGATTTGAAAGAAGAAGATTTGTAGTTGATAGATAAGAAGAAGAAGGATAGAAAAAAGATTAGAATTTGACAGATAGCGTAAGAAAAAGAATAGAGATAGGGAAAATAGTGAGTTTAAAAGAAAATAGAAAAGATAGGAAAAAATAGGGGTAGATAGTTATAGATAGATTTGATAGATTTGATAAAAGATAGAAAATAGATAGTGTAAAAGATAGTAGAAATAGATAAGAAAAATAGAAGGAGAGAATAAGCAGAGAAGAAAAGATAGATTTGTTTTGATAGATAGCGATAGATAGATAGATTTGATAGAAAATAGATAGATGGGTAGTGATGATAGATAGATAGATAGGGTAGATAGATATATGATACCCCCAGTGCTGACAAAAATTAATAGGGAAGGGGAAACAAAACTCAGAAAATTAAAAGTGTTAAAAATGTAGAAATAAATGTTAAGATAGAAGAAAACTGGGGGAAAGAAAAAGATAAGATAGATTGGGGGGTGATAAAGATGATTGGAAGATGATCCCCCTTTTAGGTGCTGGGGTTCCCCCAAATCTCCCAAAGGCCTTGGGGAACAAAACCCGAGTTCAACGGTTACCCAAAAAGTTCAACATAAAAATTTAAAAGCTTAGCAAAGGGAAAAATGGAAAGGGGGCACACACAGGGGTTTTGGGCCTCCATGTTTTACAAAATCCATGCCAAGGGGGAAAGTGGGGCCCCACGCCCTTTTTATTTTTCCCGGTTAAAATGTTTGTGTTTTTAAAAACAAAACCCAAAAAACCCTTGGGGGCCCAAAACACCCAACAATTTAACAAAATTAAATAAATTTAAAATTAAATTTAATTTAAAAAATTTTAATGATAGTGTAGTAGAAGATAGTGAAATAGAAGAGATGGGGGTTGAAAGGGAAGATAGTGATGATGATGTGTGCCCTCCTGGCTGTTTTAATGGTTTGGGGGCCCCGATTTTCCCCGGTTTGTTGTAAATTTAAAAAGTTGCCCGAGAAATGGGGGCCTTTCTTTCCCTAGTTTGTTTAAAAGCCCTTTGTGGGGTGCCAAGACCCCTGTAGTACCCCCCTGTGGTCAGTGCTGCGGGTGTAGGCGGGTCAGCGGTGACCAAAGGAACCTTGGCCTGAATTTAGGTGACCGAGTTCGGAGGGTTTAACCCTAAAATGTAGGTACACAGCTTACCCAAAAGCATTCATGCAAATTCGTTCCGTGTAGCAAGGACACACCACAGAGGGATGATGGGAACGATGATAAAATTACAAAACTCCAGCACAAGGGGGGCTACATGTAAAAGAGCACATGGTCCGTTTTTTTTTTCCCGGAAAAAAAAAAAAAGTAGATAAAAAGTAAATAAAACACACACACACACAACCACACACGTGAGGACCACAACCACACACACACACCCCACACACACATATATTATAATTTATAATTATATTTATATTATATATATATATATATATATATTTTTATATTTATATATTTATTTTATATAAATATAATACAGTCAGAAAACAATGCAGGTAGCCAGTTTTACCTACATTCCTATCAGAAAAAAGACTTTTGTTTAAAAATTTTATTTTTTAAATTATAAGGATAAAATTTTTTAAGGCAAATATGAGGGAAAAAAACTGAGTCGAGCCCAAACCTTTTGCCCGATCGTATGGGTTTTGGGTCCTGGTTGGCCCTTAGAGGCCCAGCGTGTTTGATTCCTTATCATCCCCTGTGGCACAACGCAAGCACCTCCCTTTTAAATCAGAAGTGTCTATTCTGCCTAAGAAAATTTTTTTTTCCTCCACCAAGGAAAAGTTTAAAAAGAAGAAGAAATAGAAAAACAAAAATTTGTTAAAAAATTGAAACAGAAAAATAAGGGTGAAAAAAAGAGTAGGGGGTTTTTTTTTAAAAAAAAGGAGAAGGGAGAAGATAATTTAAAGAAGGGGGCCTGTTGTTAGTGGATAAAAGTAGAACATGGAAAATTTTATTGAAAGGAGAAGGGAAAAACGGGTTTTTATTGATTTAGAGGAGATGTTTTTCCCCACTTGACCACCCTTTTAATTGGTATTATGAAAATTGGGGAAAATAAATTAGGTGCCTTTTGCGATTCCCCAATTCCATTTTTTTAAAATGACTTTTGTCAAAGATCCCGGGGGGAAAAAAATCAATGACAAGAAAAAATTTGAAGACAGTATTTCGGAATAACTGGTGAGAACCTGCCTTTGGCCCTGACCTGACTAAAGTTTTGGCCTGGTTGAGAGTTTTCAAAAATCTAACAGTTTTTAATCCTCCACACCTCTGTGGTAGGTAACAGCAAGACCCCCCAAAATTTCAGCGGCAAATTGCTCCCCAAAGAAAAAATGATTTTCGGGGCCCTTCCCCCGCTGAAAGAAAGTTTTAAATGTAAAGAGAAAAAAAAATACGTTAATTAATCCTGGGGAAAAATTTAAACGAAAAAAAATAGAAAAAAATAAGTGGTAGCGAATTTTTGTCCCTTTTTTTTGGGTTTTTTTTTTTATTTAAAAAGGTGCAAGGGGATCATATAAGTCAGTACCCACCCTGGGCCTGCCTCCTTAGCGGTTTGAAAACGAAAACCCCGAACAGGGCCCGACACTTTAAAGTGTGACACAGGCAGTAGAGGAAGAACAAGGGCCCTTTACTTCATTCAGACCCACACAACACACACACGCACCCCGCACACGCCGAAAACCAACCACACAGAACCCCGCATCAAGCACATTTAGTTCAGGATTGTATTTTGTCAAACGGTTCCTTTAAAATCGATTCAAAATGACAGTACTTCCCCATTTTTGGGTTTTCCATTTGCATTCTGGGGTTTATGTGGCATTTTTTGAATAGCCTTCATCACCTGCAGTGTGTAGACCCCAGCTGTGGAAAGGCCCCCGGTCACCCCACAGGAGATGACCATGACCAGTTGTGTGAAGAATGTCCCGCGCAGCTGTCCAGAGGGTGGCCCTGCAAAGGAGCACAGCCACCCTCAGAGTAGGGGATGGGTTCAAGAAACCGGAAAGGAGAAGTGTCGGGAAAAATCCCCTGTTTCATTCAACAACCGTTAAAGACACGTTTAAGTTGTTGTTGTGCTGTTGTTGTTGTTGTCGTTGCTGTTTTGTCGTTGGTTGTTGTCGTTGCTGTTTTTGTCGTTGCTGTTGGGGGGGCGTTGCTGTTGTTTTCGTTTCTTTGTTGTCGTTGCTGTTGTTGTTGTGCTGTTGTTGTTTCTGCTTTTTTTTGCTGTTGTTGCTGTTGTGTTTCGTTGTTGTCGTTGCTGTTGTTTTTGTTGCTGTTGGGTTTTTGCTGCGTTTGTTGTTGTTGCTGTTGTTGTTGTGTTGTTGCTGTTGTCGTTGCTGTGTTGTCGTTGCTGTTGTTGTTGTCGTGGTCGTTTCTGTTGCTGTCGTTTCTGTTGCTGTCGTTTCTGTTGTTGTCGATGCTGTTTTTGTCGTTGCTGTCATTTCTGTTGGTGTTGTTGCTGTTGTTTTTCGTTGCTGTTGTTGTGTTGTTGTCGTTGCTGTTTTTTGTCGTTGTGTTTTTGTCGTTGTGTCGTTGTCCGGGTTTTTGTGTTGTTGCGTTGCTGTTGTTGCTGTCGTTGTGTCGTTGCTGTTTTGTCGTTGCTGTCGTTGCTGTTGTTGTCGTTGCTGTTGTTGCTGCTGCTGCTAGTGTTGTCGTTGCTGTTGCTGTTCTTGTTGCTTTTGATGATTGTTGGGGATGTTGTTGATGCTGTTCTTGTTGTTGTTGATGCTGTTCTTGATGTTCTCCAGTTTAAAACAGTGGATGCCACAAAGAGAGTGGATCTGCTTTCCTCTGGCACACATGAAAACTACTGTGGGTTTGTAAGTGCACTTGTTTCATGTAAGAACGTAGTGAACAATTCTTAGAGGATTTCGAACAACTAAGTTGCCTTCTGAAAAGGAAATCAAGGCAGAGAACAAATAATTAGATTACATTTTAAATGGTCAGGGAAAGCCTAATCATTTTCAAGGATACCTGAACTACCTGTGGAAAGGGACATAAACTCTGTGATTCAAGAAACACACACTCCTCTAAAATCCACTGTCATATCCTGAGGAAATATGTGTAGGGCTCCTAGTTATAGTATAGAAGCAGGCCATGTTCAGACCCCACAACAATAACCAATTGCTCTGCAAGGACCTGAAGATGATGATGATGATGATGATGATGATGATGATGATGATGATGATGATGATGATGATGATGATGATGATGATGATGATGGTGATGATGGTGATGATGGTGATGACGATAATAATAATATTATAAATAATAATAATAATAATAATAATAATAATATTAATAATAAATAATAATAATAATAATAATAATAATAATAATAATAATAATAATAATAATAATGATAAATGGAATTTATATAGGGCTATATCTTGTTCATGTTTTTTTTTCTTTCATGTTTTTTTTTTCTGTGGGCTTAGGATATTCCTTGGTGGCGCCAATCTCCTCTCCAAGTCTCCATATGTTTTGGGTTTTTTCTATTGGGGTTTCCTCCCCCACATGCGACAGGTTGTACTGGGTTACATGGATACCAGTAGCAGTAGCAGAGAACTCCTCTGACTGACCTGACCTGAAGACAAGACAAATGCAAAGCCGAAATGATACCGGATCGGTCGAGGCCCGGGTTACCAACGACCGCGCTTTCCATTGATCAACACCAGGGTGGAAGTGACAAGTCAGCTACTGGAGTTAAAACATTACTTAAGCTCCCTAGAGAACAAATCACCATTGGTACATGGAATGTCCGTACACTCTACCAGTGCGGAAAAATCAAAGAACTAGAGTATGAGCTTAGCCAATATAAATGGGACATTATTGGACTAGGAGAAGTGAGATGGACAGGATTTGGTGAGACATTGACTGAAGAAGGCAACAAGATCTGGTACAGTGGCCAAGAGAAACATCACCAACATGAAGTGGCATTTATTGTCAGAAAGGAAGTAGTGGGGTGCATTATCAGCTGTACACCGGCTTCCAGCAGGATTATCAGCATCCGGGTGTCGGCCAAGCCCAAGAACATCACCATCATACAAATCTATGCACCATCATCTGACCATGCAGATGAAGAAGTAGAAGAATTTTATGAAGATCTTGAAGAGACCATTATGAAAATACCCAAGAAGGACATCATCATCATCCAAGGGGATTTTAACGCCAAAGTAGGTCCTGACTCTTACAACCAATGGGCCGGAACAGTTGGTCAGTTTGGAACTGGAGAGACCAACGACAGGGGACTATGTCTGCTGGAGTTGCCACGGACTTACCATTGCCAATACCCTCT
Source organism: Rapana venosa (assembly GCA_028751875.1). Lineage (NCBI taxonomy): Eukaryota > Metazoa > Mollusca > Gastropoda > Neogastropoda > Muricidae > Rapana > Rapana venosa. Next base: position 85,391,422 of record CM054137.1, on the reverse strand, counting down.
ATCCCCACAAGCAGTCAAGGAGGACAACCTGGCATGCGCCAAACGGCAAGATCCATAACCAAATAGATTTTATCTTAACACCACGGCGCTTCAAATCCAGCATCAACAGAGCCAGAACAAGAACCTACCCTGGAGCTGACATAGGCAGCGACCACGACCTTGTGCTGCTGGTATTCAAAACGAAGCTGAAGAAAAACAAACAGCCTGCAAACCCACGTATCAAATTTGACGTGGACAAACTGAAAGATCCAGATGTCGAGGAGATCTTCCAAGCTAAGCTTGGCGGACGTTTTGCGGCATTAACCCTCCTGGACAATGACATCAATGACCTCACCAACAACTTCAATGAGGCAGTCCGAGAAACAGCAGAGGAGGTACTCGGTCGTCAGAGGAATAAACACCAGCCATGGACTATCAATGACATCTTGGACCTCTGCGATACAAGAAGAGCACTGAAACCAACCAGGTCTTCCAACCCTAAAGAATACCGGGAGGCCAACAATCTCGTGAAGAAGTCAATGTTAAAGGCCAGAGAGAAGTGGATCAGTGATCAATGTGATGAGATCGAAAAAAGCATGAAGTGGGCAACAGTAAAAGGCATACGACACCCTGAAGAAACTCACAAAACCACTTCAAACCAAATCATCAGTCCATTGAAGACAGCTCCGAGAACCTCCTCACAGAAAGCTCAGCTGCATTGAACAGGTGGTCTGAATATTGTCAAGAACTGTACAACTACCCAATACAACCTGACAAGAGCATAATAGAAGAGAAAGCAGCAACATCAAGAGCACCCTCGCCATTACCTATACTGAGGGAAGAAGTGGAGAGAGCCATCCGCAGCTTACCAGTAGGAAAGTCCCCAGGAGCAGACAATATACCAGCAGAGCTGCTCAAGCATGGTGGCGAAACAGTCATCACATATGTTACAGCTATCTGTCAGATGATTTGGGAGACAAAACAGTGGCCAACAGAATGGACACAATCACTCATTATACCCCTGCCCAAGAAGGGGAATTTACGCCAATGCCAAAACTATAGAACAATCAGCCTCATCAGCCACGCCAGCAAGATCATGCTCAAAGTTATTTTGAATCGACTCAAGAAGGAGGCAGAAGAACACCTTGCAGAGGAACAAGCTGGGTTCAGGGCAGGCAGGAGCACAATCGAACAGATTTTTAACTGCCACATCAATGATGGAAAAGCATCTTCAACATCAGAGAGACCTGTTCCACAACTTCATCGACTTCAAGAAGGCTTTTGACAGAGTATGGCACGAAGGCCTGTGGCAAAGGTCCTCAGAAAGTTTGGCATTTAAGGACTAGTGCAAACCATTCAAGCACAATACAACACCGCAAGCAGTGCAGTCCTTCTGAACAATCAGGTCGGGGACTACTTCAAAACCACAGTTGGGGTCCACAAGGATGCTGTTATCTCCATCCTGTTCAATCTGTTCTTGGAAAAAATTATGAGAGAGAAACCCCCCATGACTTCCACTCTACCATCTCCATTGGCGGCAGACCCTCAAAACTTACGGTTTGCCGATGACATTGACCTCATGGGCGGAAGTAACACAGAGCTGCAAGATCTTACGACCAGATTGAGAACAGGGGCTGGAGCATAGGGATGGGGGTGAGCTTGGAGAAAAGTAAAGTACTTGTGAACAGCACGAGCAATGCCACCGCTAAAATTTACATGAAACGGCCAACAACTGGAGGAGGTAGACGCTTTTAAATACCTCGGCGATACACTCACAAAGGACGGGCGATCGACGACAGAAATCAAAGTCAGAATAGCCATGGCAACATCTTCCCATTTACAAAACTCAACCACCATATGGAAAAGTAAAGAGATCAGTTTCCCAAATCAAAAATAAAGCTCTACAAAGCCCTAATTCAGACGATCCTGCTGTACGGAAGTGAAACCTGGACACTGAATGCTGAAACAGCAAAGCGAATCCAGTCATTCGAAACAAAATGCCATAGAAAACTGCTGGGCATATCCTGGAGAGAACGAAAGACCAATGAATTTGTCAAGAGTCAAATAACACGGCTGGCAGGTCCACAGGAACCCCTTCTCACCATCGTCAAGAAGAAAAAGCTGACATGGTTCGGCCACGTCACCCCACACACTCTGCCCAAAACAGTACTGCAGGGAACACTCGAAGGTGGCAGAAGGAGGGGAAGACAGAACAAGTCATGGATAGACAACATCAGAGAATGGACCAGGATGAATGACTCGGCACTACTGCGCAGAGCCGAGGACCGAGATGGATGGAGGAGGCTTACCACGGCATCGTCTTTCGTGTCTCCCCCACGACCGCCAAGGTCACGGGTCTGATGATGATGATGATATCTTGTTTAAAAAAAGACAAGTCAAAGTGCTTGCATTCACCATATTCGTACACTTACAAACAATGACATTTAACAATGTTAACAAATTCAAATGTACACACACACGCGCGCGCGCGCACACACGCACACACACACAGCATAAAGGTTATAGACTTTGGCAGGGTGATGGGGATTTCGGCAGTTGAAGGCAGGGACAGATATGAGATGAAACAGGAGGGGAAAGTCGTAGGTTTTAAATAAATGTGTCTTGAGGCTGAATTTAAAAGTGTCATTAGTAGGCTTTAGGCAAAGTGAGAGAGGGAGGTCATTCCAGATCACCGGATCAGAAACAGAGTGACGCCAACGGTGGACTGGTTGAATCTCGGTATTCCTAAACACAAGGTATCTGCAGCAGAGCGGAGGGAGTGAGAGGGAGTGTACAGGTGAAGACATTCACAGAGGTAAGAGGGAGCTGCTTTATGGAGACACTTGTAACAGAGGGTACTGATCTTATAGATTACTCTTTTTGGCAAAGGCAGCCAGTGAAGAGATCGCAAGAGAGGAGTAATGTGCTAAGATTTTTTTTCTGAGGACTAGGCGAGCTGCAGAATTTTGTATACGTTGAGGAGGGTGGATAGATGTTGCTGGCAGACCAGACAAAAGAGAATTAAAATAGTCCAGACGTGAAAGAATGAGAGATGCCACGAGTTTGGATGTTGCATCAGTGGACAGGTACTTTCGAATTGCACTAATACGCCGTAATTGATGGTAGTACGGATGGCAGGTCTGGGTGATGGTTTTTTGCATGGAGAATCTGTTGTCAATAATGACCCCAAGATACTTCACAGCAGGGGATAGAGGAACTGACGTATTGCCGAATTCTATTGAAGCTGTTGTAATGGAAGAGAGTTTGTGTATGGTTCCTACAAGCATGGCTTCAGTTTTATCTGCATTTAGCTGTAGTTTGTTCTGTATCATCCAGTTTGGGATATCTTGGAGGCAGTAGGCCATATTTGTCAAGACAGAAGGCAGGTTTTCATGTGTATCACTGCTAAGAATCTGAGAGTCATCTGCATAAAAATGATAGTTGATCTGATGACGGTTTATTATATGTAAAGTGTAGCAGTGTAGAGAGTAAAAGGAACAAGGTCCATAACTGATCCCTGTGGGACTCCAAATTCCAGTTTTGCAGGTGATGATAGAATCTTGTTTACTGCAGTTGAGTGGAATCAGCCTGTGAGGTATGAAGTAAACCAGGAGAGGGCTGTGCCTGTAATACCAAACGTGTTTTGGAGATGGGGCAGAAAAATGCAATGGTATATGGTGGCAAAAGCTGCAGATAAGTCCAGAAGAATAAGGAAGATTTTCCCTGAGTCAGAAGCATGTAGAAGCGTGTTTAAGGTGTGGACTAGGGTGGTCTCAGTGCTGTGGTTGGCGCGATAGGCAGACTGAAAAGGGAGAAGGAGACTATTGGAATGAAGGTGGTTTTCAATATGTTTCAGAAAAACTTTTTCAAGGACTTGAGCGATGAAAGGTAGGTTAGAAACAGGCCTGTAATTCTTCAGGATGTTAGGGTCGAGGTCATACTTTTTAGTAGAGGTGTAACTATTGCAGTTTTTGAGACCTGATGGGAAAATTCCTGAAAGAAGAGATGAGTTCACTAACTTTGTGATAGTGGGTACAAGCTGTGGAAGACACTGAGTGAAAAGAGAAGCAGGCACAGGATCGAGATTGCATGGTTTTATTGTCATTTCTTTCAGAATTGTCTTGATTTTTATTCTCGTTTGTTGGATGAAAGAAAAGGAGAGGAATGCCAGTGAATTGGGGATCAGTGGGCGCTGGTTGGAAAGAAGTATGATCCAGTCTGGAGCGAATGTTGTGGACTTTGTCAGAGAAGAATGAAGAAAATATAGCAGGAAGTTTAGAGTGACTGTGGACAGTAGGCAGAGGGCTTGCCTTTGCAGATCATAGAAGAGTTGAGATGAGGATAAAAGAGAGATTTCATGGACGTAGCATCAAGAACTTGAGCAGAGTAATACTTGGATCTTTGCTAAATGGATTAAGGCTTTGACTTGGTTGATGGTATATGATGGGTATAATCAGGAAATGTATCAAGTCGCTGGAATTCTGCCTCTTGATTAATATCAACAACATGAAGCTTGTGTACCATATGAGCGAAAATTTGTTGCACTGTCCTTAAGCGCCTGACAAGTCAGACTTTGGGTGGCATGTTTTTACCTCAGAGTGGTCGTTCCCCTACACTGGCTGCTTTCACTGAGCTGCTGCAGAGTCCAGTCTGCTGCCCTGGAGGCCATCCTCCTCCTCTGCCTTCACAGCCGTTGGGAGACAGGTTCTCCTCTTCCGCCTGTTCTACCATTGAGATATCCTCTAGGTATCTGACCCATAGCTGGGGGCTGGTTCGTGGGCACCGGGGCATATCCACACACCGGGGTACCTGCATGCCTCACGTTAAGGGGGCCACGTCTCCTCCCTCAAGGGTTTTATACCAGACTTTTCCTGCTCTCTGATTTCTTTATCGTGGTCAGACTCCTCTAGATCTGCTGTGTTCTGTCTCGGGGGCACATGCTACCCGGTCACAGCGGTCACCTCGTGAAGGAGGCGGCCACATGGCTCGCGCACAACAGTCTGGAGATGGAGAGGCTATGCTGCCGATCAGGGGACTAACAGCCGTAGCATCATGCCCTTACCTTTCACATCAAAGTGCTAGATCGTGGAGGTGTCAGGGAGAGACAGGCTGGGTGGTAACCTCTACTGCCCACACCTCTATTGTCACGCATCATCATCCCCTGGGACTCCAGTCCCTTTGACCGCCTCGTGCAGCTTGATTCATCTAAGGACTGCTTCAGCAGTAGACAGCTTGATTCATCTAAGGACTGCTTCAGCAGTAGACAGCTTGATTCATCTAAGGACTGCTTCAGCAGTAGACAGCTTGATTCATCTAAGGACTGCTTCAGCAGTAGACAGCTTCATTCATCTAAGGACTGCTTCAGCAGTAGACAGCTTGATTCATCTAAGGACTGCTTCAGCAGTAGACAGGCTTGATTCATCTAAGGACTGCTTCAGCAGTAGACAGCTTGATTCATCTAAGGACTGCTTCAGCAGTAGACAGCTTGATTCATCTAAGGACTGCTTCAGCAGTAGACAGCTTAATTCATCTAAGGACTGCTTCAGCGGTAGACAGCTTGATTCATCTAAGGACTGCTTCAGCAGTAGACAGCTTGATTCATCTAAGGACTGCTTGAGCAATAGACAGCTTGATTCATCTAAGGACTTCTTCAGCAGTAGACAGCTTGATTCATCTCAGGACTGCTTCAGCAGTAGACAGCTTGATTCATCTAAGGACTGCTTCAGCAGTAGACAGCTTGATTCATCTAAGGACTGCTTCAGCAGTAGACAGCTTGATTCATCTAAGGACTGCTTCAGCAGTAGACAGCTTGATTCATCTAAGGACTGCTTCAGCAGTAGACAGCTTGATTCATCTAAGGACTGCTTCAGCAGTAGACAGCTTGATTCATCTAAGGACTGCTTCAGCAGTAGACAGCTTGATTCATCTAAGGACTGCTTCAGCAGTAGACAGCTTGATTCATCTAAGGACTGCTTCAGCAGTAGACAGCTTGATTCATCTAAGGACTGCTTCAGCAGTAGACAGCTTTGATTCATCTAAGGACTTCTTCAGCAGTAGACAGCTTGATTCATCTCGGACTGCTTCAGCAGTAGACAGCTTGATTCATCTCGGGAAATGCTTCAGCAGTAGACAGCTTGATTCATCTAAGGACTGCTTCAGCAGTAGACAGCTTGATTCATCTAAGGACTGCTTCAGCAGTAGACAGCTTGATTCATCTAAGGACTGCTTCAGCAGTAGACAGCTTGATTCATCTAAGGACTGCTTCAGCAGTAGACAGCTTGATTCATCTAAGGACTGCTTCAGCTGTAGACAGCTTGATTCATCTAAGGACTGCTTCAGCAGTAGACAGCTTGATTCATCTAAGGACTGCTTCAGCTGTAGACAGCTTGATTCATCTAAGGACTGCTTCAGCAGTAGACAGCTTGTGGAGTCCCTCGGGGATCAGTTCTTGGCCCTGTTCTTTTCACTTTCTACACTGCTCTACTTTCACATATAATAAATCGTCATCAGATCAGCCATCATTTTTATGCAGATGACTCTCAGATTCTTAGCAGTGATACCACTAAAAATCTGCTTTCTCTCTTGATTAATATGTCCTATTGCCTTCAAGATATCCAAAATTTGATGATACAGAACAAGTTAATGCTAAATGCAGATAAAACTGAAGCCATGCTTGTAGGTACGAAACACATAATTGTCTTCCATCACAACTGCTTCAATATAATTCGGCGATACGTCTGTCCCTCTAGCCACTGCTGTGAAATATCTAGGGGTTGTTATCGACAACACACTCTCCATACAAAAATTCATCACCCAGACCTGCCAGTTATGCTACTATCAATTACGGTGTATTAGTGCAGTTCGAAAGTACCTGTCCACTGATGCAACATCCAAACTAATCGCGTCTCCCATTCTCTCAGTCTGGATAATTGCAATTCTCTTCTGGCTTGTCTACCATCATCATCTATCCACTCTCTTCAACGTATACAAAACTCTGCCGCCAGACTAGTCCTCAGAAAGAAAAAATCTGAGCACATTATCCCTCTCTTGCGATCTCTCCACTGGCTGCCTGTGTTACAGAGAGTAGATTATAAGATAAGTACCCTCTGTTACAAATGTCTCCAGAAAACAGCACCTTCCTACCTCTCTGAATGTCTTCACCTGGACACTCCTTCTCGTTCCCTCTGCTCTGCTGCAGATACCTTGTGCTTACGAATACCTAGATTCAACCAATCGACAGTCGGCCGTCGCTCTTTCTCTATTTCTGTTCCAGTGTTTATGGAATGACCTCCCCCTCTCCCTCAACAAAAACCTACTTTTGACACTTTTAAATCCGGGCCTCAAAACAATTTATTTAAATCTAAGACTTTTCCCCTTTATTTCATTTCATTTTTGCCCTTACACTCAACAGCCGAAACCCCCACCACCCTGCCAAAGTCCCACAATCTGTGTGGTGTGTGTGTGTTGTGTGTGTGTGTGTGTGTGTGTGTGTGTGTGTGTGTTTGTTGTGTGGTTGGCGCGTGTGTGTGTGTGTTGTGTGTGTGCGCGTGTGTGTGTGTTTACATTTCAATTTGAAAAAAACTATTAATTGTAACTTGGTTCATGTGTGAGAGTAGGATGAATGCAAGCGCTTTGATTTGTTTTTGCAAGTATAGCGCTATACAAATTCTATTTATTATCTTTATCTTTATTGTCTAAGGACTGCTTCAGCTGTAGACAGCTTGATTCTTCTAAGGACTGCTTCAGCAGTAGACAGTTTGATTCATCTAAGGACTGCTTCAGAAAGTGACAGCTTGATTCTCTAAGGACTTCTTCAGCAGCAGACAGTTTGATTCATCAAAGGGGACTGCTTCAGCAGTAGACAGCTTAAATTATCTAAGGACTTCTTCAGCAGTAGACAGCTTGATTCATCTAAGGACTGCTTCAGCTGTAGACAGCTTGATTCATCTAAGGACTGCTTCAGCAGTAGACAGCTTGATTCATCTAAGGACTGCTTCAGCAGTAGACAGCTTGATTCATCTAAGGACTGCTTCAGCAGTAGACAGCTTGATTCATCTAAGGACTGCTTCAGCTGTAGACAGCTTGATTCATCTAAGGACTGCTTCAGCGGTAGACAGCTTGATTCATCTAAGGACTGCTTCAGCAGTAGACAGCTGTGTAGCTGATGAAGTGGAGGTCAGAGTTGACATGGATTTTCAACACAAAATTAACATGGATTTTCCACACACAGTTAACATGGATTTTCCACACAGAGTTAACATGGGTTTTCCACACACAGTTAACATGGGTTTTACACACACAGTTAACATGGATTTTCCACACACCGTTGACATGGATTTCACACACAGAGTTAACATGGATGTTCCACACACAGTTAACATGGATTTTCCATACAAAGTTAACATGGATTTTCCACACACAGTTAACACGGATTTTCCACACACAGATCGCCATAGTTAAGTTGCCCCCCCCCCCACCCCCTCTACCTAGGGTGCTCTAGGAACTGCAGCCATGTTTTCAAGGGAGATAATCAAGGACGCCTGTACTTCTTACCTTGGGACAGTTGTGGTTCATTTCCAGTAGTTTTCTTCATGATAGTTTGGTTCAAACAGGGTTTATTCATCCAATAATCATGGAACAATTATAACATGATGAACATGATCATATCGCTATATAAATTCCATTTATTATTATTATTTTAACATGATCAGCATAGCAACAACAAGCAAGCAGCTTATCATTATTGTTCTCATGTATAACAACAACAACAACACTGGCATGATGAACATGATCAGCATAGCAACAACAAGCAAGCAGTCGATCATTATTGTTCACATGTACAACAACAACAACAACACTGGCATGATGAACATGATCAGCATAGCAACAACAAGCAAGTAGCTTATCATTATTGTTCTCATGTAAACAACAACACAACACTGGCATGATAAAACATGATCAGCATAGCAACAACAAGCAAGCAGTTTATCATTATGTTCACATGTACAAAAACCCAACAACAAACACGGGCAGGGTTTGAACATTGATCAGCATAGCAACAACAAGCAAGCAGTTTATCATTATTGTTCACATGTACAACAACAACAACAACACTGGCATGGTGAACATGATCAGCATAGCAACAACAAGCAAGCAGTTTATCATTATTGTTCACATGTACAACAACAACAACACTGGCATGATGAACATGACCAGCATAGCGACAACAAGCAAGTAGCTTATCATTATTGTTCTCATGTACAACAACAACAACAACAATACTGGCATGATGAACATGATCAGCATAGCAACAACAAGCAAGTAGCTTATCATTATTATTCTCATGTACAACAACAATAACAACAACAACTACAACAACACTGGCATGATGAGCATGATCAGCATAGCAACAACAAGCAAGCAGTTTATCATTATTGTTATCATGTACAACAACAACAACAACAACAACAACAACACTGCTGACATGGCGGCTGATGATTCCTACAATGACCCAAAGAAGAAGACAGGAAATGAGGAAACAGAATAACAACAGCTTCACCATTCAGAGCAGAAATTGTTGACGGTTTTCCGAACAGACTTATCTAGTCAGGAAATAACCAAACGTTTGAACATACTGTGATGGTGCGGTAACTAGATTACCTCCCATGTGATCAGAGCGACGTGTTACTATATTGGGACACGCCTGTAAATTGTGTAGTGCTCTGTTTCCTTGGGAGGTGGTTGAAAACTGCCCATTGTATACACTTTGCCTACATGGTGAAATGTAGAATTTATGCTACAGCCTCTTTATAGAGGCCACATCCTAACTGTGAGACTGTGCCTTGTACCTGAGGTTTGTGCAAAGCTAGGACATCAAATATGTCTGCTCTGTTACAAATTGTGTCAGAAGTGGGATTAGATACCCGAGGTAGTGCAGAGAAGGGACATCAACTATGTCCACTCTGTTACAATTGGTAGTTCGGGTGGGGTCAAATACCCCAGTGTGATTGTCACCAGATTGGTGGGTGATGACTGTTAGGGGCTTCAGCCCCAAGCATCAAATATGCTGGTTGGGTAGCATACCTCGGGACGAGGTGCTGTTGAGCAGGGGTGGATGTGATGGTGTGGTTCTTAGATTACCTCCCATGTGATCAGAGTGACGGGACACACCTGCACATTGTGCAGCGCTCTGTTTCCTTGGGTGGTGTTTGAAAACCGTCCATTGCATGCTCTTCGCCTACATGGTGAAATGTAGTATGCATGAGCCTCTTTATAGAGGCCACTTTCAAAAAACTGTGAGACTGTCCCTTTGGGTAGCTGGGGTTTTGGGTGCAGAGATGGGACTTCATACATGTCCACTCTGTTACAATACACTAGAATCTTTTGTTCCTCTCCCAATCACAACTGTCAGAAATGAGAAAAACACCGCTATTGTCTCCCATTGTTTGATGCTGTACAAGTTACACAGTCATGTTGATAATTTTGGATCACAAGGTTACTTTGTGTGTCTGTAGTTCATAGACACTCTTACTTTAAAGAAACTGGTCTGATATATTTTTTGACATAAAGAAATTGAATAGATGAACACACACACACACACAAACACACACTCCGACTTACGGTACACATTCAGCTGAAAAGTTGTAGATACTGTCCCGTTGTCCTGTGTCCTCACTGAGCAGGTGACTTGTTTGCCCATCTCTCTGGAAACGTTGCGGACATAGACGTAGTTATAAGAATCATCAGTGATCAAATCATAGCCCGGGTGTGTAGAGGTGCATTCATCCACAAGGCGCTCACAAGTTCCAAGAGATACGTTCTTGTTTGAATGTGTAGTCAAAGTCCAGGTAACAGTGTCATTACGATGTGCTTTATCTGAGAAGCAGGAGATGTATTGTCCAGATATATTTTCAACAAGGTCACGGACATCAAAGGACGTCCCAGCTACCAGCCCTGCAACCAAGACAGAAATCAGGGAAAGGTTTTGAAAGTGGATTTTTAAAAAAAAACAATTGGTTCTAACACCCATTGTGTTTGCTAAATGTTTCTTTTTCTTTGCTTTCCAAAAGTTGGATGCATAATACTTATAAAATCAACTATTCCTAAAAACAGAAAATAAGGGTATATTAGCATGATTCACACACGCGCGCGCACACACACACACACACACACACACACACACACACACACCTATAACTAGGACTCTTCTTCGACTTCTTTCCTAAGTCAATTCAAAGTCAGTATTACAATCTCTTAAACGTTCAGGGCGTTCTGTTGTTAGGCAGAATCTTGTTAGTGGCAACAATCACCTTGTGCATTGCCTACTCTTAACCGGCGCATTATCCCTGTTTGTTCAGCACTAAGATTGCACTACATTAATTTGTCATTGTGAACATGTTGACATGATGAGAAGCGAAAACAGTGGCAAAGCATTCCTAGTGTGGGTGTATCCTATACATAACTAGCTCTGGCTACCAAGCTTAAAACAGCACCCAAAACATCTGCTGGAATATAAACTGTACAATTCT
>CM054137.1:85374915-85377415 GCA_028751875.1 Rapana venosa | reverse complement strand
ATATGAGAGAGACCCTCCATGACTTCTATCTACCATCTCCATTTGGGTGCAGGGCCCCTCAACAACTTGCGGTTTGCCGATGACATTGACCTCATGGGCGGAAGTAACACAGAGCTGCAAGGGTCTTACGACCCGACTTGAGAACAGAGCGGAGCATATGGGATGGAGGTGAGCTCGGAGAAAAGTAAAGTACATGTGAACAAACACGAGCAACGCCATGCTAAAATTTACATGAACGGCCAACAACTGGAGGGGGTAGACGCTTTTTTTTAAATACCCTTTGGGGATACACTCACCAAGGATGGGTGATCGACGACAGAAATCAAATCAGAATAGCCATGGGAACATTTTTCCATGACAAAACTCACCACCATATGGAAAAGTAAAGAAATCAGTTTCCCCAAACAACTAAAGCTCTACAAAACCCTAATTCAGACTATCCTGCTGTACGGGAAATGAAACCTGGACATTGACTGCTGAAACAGCAAAGCGAATCCAGGCATTTGAAACAAAATGCCATAAAAAACTGTGGGCATATCCTGGAGAGAACGAAAGACCAATGAATTTGTCAAGAGTCAAATAACACGGCTGGAGGTCCACAGGAACCCCTTCTCACCTCGTCAAAAAGAAAAAGCTGACATGGTTCGGCCACGTCACCCCCCACAACACTCTGCCAAAAACAGTACTGCAGGGAACACTCGAAGGTGGCAGAAAGAGGGGAAGACAGAACAAGTCATGGATGGACAACATCAGAGAATGGACCAGGATGAATGACTCGGCACTACTGCGCAGAGCCGAGGACCGAGATGGATGGAGGAGGCTTACCACGGCATCGTCTTTCGTGTCTCCCCCACGACCGCCAAGGTCACGGGTCTGATGATGATGATGAACCAAGTAGCCCCAAACACAATCATTTACAACAGCACACACTGGAAAAGTATCACTTACCTATAACTCACAGTACCATACCACAATGCCTTCTTATGCCAAAAGCCTTCTTATGACACTTTTAAATCCAGTCTCAATACATTTATTTCAAATCTAAGATTTTCCTCTTCTGCTTCATCTCATAGCTTTAATCATAATAATAATAATAATAATAATAATAATGTATGGAATTTATATAGCGCTGAATCTTGTAAAGCAACAAATCAAAGCGCTCAGATTTTATTTCATACCACTTTAAGTCACGGCAGATTTCTCTCCGTGAAATTCGGGCTGCTCTCCCCGGGGAGAGCGGGAGAACGCGTCGCCACTTAGCGCTGCGCCACCCTTTCACCCTTTTTTTTTTTTTTTTTTTTTTTTTTTGCTGCAGCTGTATTTGTTTCCCTATCAGAGTGGCTTTTTTCTAAGAATTTTGCCGGGGACAACTCTCTTGTTGCCGGGGGTTTTTTTTTACGTGCGCTAAAAATTACGTGTAACACACGGGACCTCGGTTTATCGTCTCTTCGAAAGACTAGCGCCCAGACCACACTCATGGTCTAATGGATGGGGGAAAAATTTCCGGTCCGAACGGGGTACGAACCCGCACACTTTAGACCCGGACTTTTCGCTTTCTAGACAGGCGCGTTACCTCTAGACCACCGATCCTTCAACAGCCAAGTTTATCTCGCCCTACCAGTGTGTGGGGGTGTGTGTGTGTGGGGTGTGTGTGTGGTGTGTGTGTGTGTGTGTGTGTGTGTGTGTGTGTGTGTGTGTGTGTGTGTGTACACAAGCGTATGTGCATGCACATTTGGACTTGGAACTATTAATTGTTACTGGTTGTATAACTGTGTAAGAATGAGTTGAGTACAAGTGCTTTGATTTGTTTCTGCAAGATATAGCACTATATAAATTTCATTTATCCTTATTATTATTATTTTTATCATTATTAATGCGTCAAAAATCCAGGATCACCATACTACTAACAATACCACAGATCCTCTGATATGACTCTCAGATTCTAAGCAGCAACACTCATGAAAATCTGCCTTCTCTCTTTACAAATATGGCCCACTGTTTTCAAGATATCCAAAATTGGATGATACAGAACAAATTACGGCTAAATGCAGATAAAACGGAAACCATGCTTGTAGGGACCAAACACAAACTCTCTTCCATCACAACAGCTTCAATACAACTTGGCAATGCATCAGTCCCTTTATCCACTGCTGTAAAGTATCTAGGAGTCATTATTGACAACACACTCTCTATGCACAAATTCATCACCCAGACCTGCCAGTCCTGCTACTATCAATTACGGCATATTAGTGCAATTCGAAAGTACCTGTCCACCGATGCAACATCCAAACTTGTCACTTCTCTTATTCTTTCATGTCTGGACTATTGCAATTCTCTGTTGGCTGGTCTGCCAGCATCATCAATCCAATCCCTTCAACGTATACAAAACTCTGCAGCTCGACTAAGCCTCAGAAAGAAAAAAGCTGAGCATATTACCCCTCTCCTGCAATTCTCCACTGGCTGCTGTGCTCAGAGTGTAAACTATAAAACGTACCCTCGT
>CM054137.1:85343237-85374415 GCA_028751875.1 Rapana venosa | reverse complement strand
AGGGTTTTTTTTGAATCTGGGTTTCGAAACAAAAAGACGAGGACAAGGGAACGGAGGGAGTGACAGGTGAAGACAGTTAAAAAGAAAAATGGGCAAAATTTGTGGGACATTGATTTAACTTCAGTTTTTGTGAGACTGGCAGCCAGTGAAGAGATCGCAGAAGAGGTGATGTGTTCGGATTTTTTCTTTCTTAGGACCAGTCGAGCTGCAGAGTTTTGTATGCGTTGAAGAGAGTGGATGGATGATGCTGGTAGGCCAGCCAAAAGAGAATTACAGTAGTCTAAACGTGAAAGAATGAGAGATGTGATGAGCTTGGAAGTTGCATCAGTTGACAGATACTTGCGAATCGCGCTTATGCGCCGTAGTTGATAGTAGCAAGACTGGCAGGTCTGGGTGATGAATTTTTTCATAGAGAGTGTGTTGTCAAGAACTACACCTAGATACTTCACAGAGTTGGACAAAGGAACTGACGCACTGCCGAATTCTATAGATGTTGTTGTGATGGAGGAAAGCTTAGGTTTGGTTCCTATGAGCATGGCTTCGGTTTTATCGGCATTAAGTTGTAACTTGTTCTGAGTCATCCAGTTTTGAATGTCTTGAAGGCAGTAGGACATATTTGTCAGGAGGGAAGGCAAGTTTTCAACAGTATTCACTGCACTGCAGCTGAGTGTCATCGGCATAGAAATGATGATCAATATGGGTGTTGATTATTATATGTGAGAGTGGAGCATGTAGAGAGTAAAGAGAACGGGGCCCAGGACTGATCCCTGTGGGACTCCACATTCCATTTTGACAGATTTCGATTGAATTTTGTTTACAATAACTTTCTGGAATCTGTCTGTGAGGTATGAAGTAAACCAGGTGAGGGCTGGGCCATTAATACCAAACGTATTTTGGAGGCGAGAAAGAAGAATTGAGTGATCTATAGTGTCGAAGGCTGCAGATAAGTCAAGAAGAGTGAGGAGGGAGATTTTTCCTCCATCAGAAGCAAGTAGAAGTGTATCTAAAGTATGGACTAGGGTGGTTTCGGTGCTGTGGTTGGGACGATAGGCAGATTGAAAAGTGGGAAGGAGATCATTGGAATGAAAGTGACTGTTGAGCTGTTTGAGAACGACTTTTTCTAGTACTTTAGAGACAAAGGGTAAGTTTGAGACAGGCCTATAATTCTTCAGAATGTTGGGATCGAGGTCGTGCTTTTTCAGTAGAGGTGTGACTATTGCTGTTTTAAGAGCTTGTGGAAAATGTCCTGACAGAAGAGATGAGTTTACTATTTTAGTGATAATAGGTACAAGTTGTGGAAGGCATTGTGAGAAAACAAGAGCAGGTATGGGATCAAGGTCGCATGATTTTATAGTCATTTCCTTCAGAATTGTCATGATTTCTTTTCACTTGTGGAACAGAAGGAAAAGAGAGGAGTGCCAGTGAACTGGGGATCAGGAGGTGCAGGCTGGAAATGAGTCTGATCCAGTCTGGAGCGTATGTTGTAGACTTTGTCTGAAAAGAAGGCAGAAAAGATAGATGGAAGTTCAGACAGGCTGTGGGTGGTAGGCAGAGGAGTTGTTTTTGCAGACCCAAGGAGATTTGAGGTGAGGGAAAAAAGAGATTTTATGGATGTAGCGCAGAGAATTTGGGAAGAGTAGTATTCTGTCTTTGCTGAATGGATTAAGAGTCATGCCAGTGTTGTTGTTGTACATGTGAACAATAATGATAAACTGCTTGCTTGTTGTTGCTATGCTGATCATGTTCATCATGCCAGTGTTGTTGTTGTACATGTGAACAATAATGATAAACTGCTTGCTTGTTGTTACTATGCTGATCATGTTCATCATGCCGTGTTGTTGTTGTTGTTATACATGAGAACAATAATGATAAGCTGCTTGCTTGTTGTTGCTATACTGATCATGTTAAAATAATAATAATAAATGGAATTTATATAGCGATATGATCATGTTCATCATGTTATAATTGTTCTATGATTATTGGATGAATAAACCCTGTTTAAACCAAACTATCATGAAGAAAACTACTGGAAATGAACCACAACTGTCCCAAGGTAAGAAGTACAGGCGTCCTTGATTATCTCCCTTGAAAACATGGCTGCAGTTCCTAGAGCAGGGAGGGGAGGGGGGGGGGGGGCAACTGAACTATGGCGAGCTGTGTGTGGAAAATCCGTGTTAACTGTGTGTGGAAAATCCATGTTAACTTTGTGTGGAAAATCCATGTTAACTCTGTGTGAAAAATCCATGTTAACTCTGTGTGGGAAAACCATGTCAACTGTGTGTGGAAAATCCATGTTAACTGTGTGTGGAAAATCCATGTTAACTGTGTGTGGAAAATCCATGTCAACTGTGTGTGGAAAATCCATGTTAACTTTGTGTGGAAAATCCATGTTAACTGTGTGTGGAAAATCCATGTTAACTCTGTGTGGGAAATCAATGTCAACTGTGTGTGGAAAATCCATGTTAACTGTGTGTGGAAAATCCATGTCAACTGTGTGTGGAAAATCCATGTTAACTCTGTGTGGGAAATCCATGTCAACGGCGTGTGGAAAATCCATGTTAACTGTGTGTGGAAAATCCATGTCAACTCTGTGTGGAAAATCCATGTTAACTGTGTAAGAAAAATCCATGTCAACTCTGACCTCCACTTCATCAGCTACACAGCTGTCTACTGCTGAAGCAGTCCTTAGATGAATCAAGCTGTCTACTGGTGAAGCAGTCCTTAGATGAATCAAGCTGTCTACTGGTGAAGCAGTCCTTAGATGAATCAAGCTGTCTACTGCTGAAGCAGTCCTTAGATGAATCAAGCTGTCTACTGCTGAAGCAGTCCTTAGATGAATCAAGCTGTCTACTGCTGAAGCAGTCTATAGATGAATCAAGCTGTCTATTGCTGAAGCAGTCCTTAGATGAATCAAGCTGTCTGCTGGTGAAGCAGTCCTTAGATGAATCAAGCTGTCTACTGCTGAAGCAAACCTTAGATGAATCAAGCTGTCTACTGCTGAAGCAGTCCTTAGATGAATCAAGCTGTCTACTGCTGAAGCAGTCCTTAGATGAATCAAGCTGTCTACTGCTGAAGCAGTCCTTAGATGAATCAAGCTGTCTACTGCTGAAGCAGTCCTTAGATGAATCAAGCTGTCTACTGCTGAAGCAGTCCTTAGATGAATCAAGCTGTCTACTGCTGAAGCATTCCTTAGATGAATCAAGCTGTCTACTGCTATAGGAGTCCTTAGATGAATCAAGCTGTCTACTGCTGAAGCAGTCCTTAGATGAATCAAGCTGTCTACTGCTGAAGCAGTCCTTAGATGAATCAAGCTGTCTACTGCTATAGCAGTCCTTAGATGAATCAAGCTGTCTACTGCTGAAGCAGTCCTTAGATGAATCAAGCTGTCTACTGCTGAAGCAGTCCTTAGATGAATCAAGCTGTCTACAGCTGAAGCAGTCCTTAGATGAATCAAGCTGTCTACTGCTGAAGCAGTCCTTAGATGAATCAAGCTGTCTACTGCTGAAGCAGTCCTTAGATGAATCAAGCTGTCTACAGCTGAAGCAGTCCTTAGATGAATCAAGCTGTCTACTGCTGAAGCAGTCCTTAGATAATAATGATAATGATAATAAATAGAATTTGTATAGCGCTATATCTTGCAAAAACAAATCAAAGCGCTTGCATTCATCCTACTCTCACACATGCACCAAGTTACAATTAATAGTTTTTACAAATTGAAATGTAAACACACACGCACACGCGCGCGCACACACACACACACACACACACACACACACACACACACACACACACACACACACACACACACACACACACACACAGAGGTTGTGTACTTTGGCAGGGTGGTGGGGGTTTCGGCTGTTGAGTGTAAGGACAAAAATGAGATGAAACTAAGGGGAAAGTCTTAGATTTAAAATAAATGTGTTTTGAGGCTGGATTTAAAAGTGTCAAAAGTAGGTTTTTGGTGGAGGGAGAGGGAGAGGTCATTCCATATCACTGGAACAGAAATAGAGAAAGAGCGACGGCCGACTGTCGATTGGTTGAATCTAGGTATTCGTAAGCACAAGGTATCTGCAGCAGAGCAGAGGGAACGAGAAGGAGTGTCCAGGTGAAGACATTCAGAGAGGTAGGAAGGTGCTGTTTTCTGGAGACATTTGTAACAGAGGGTACTTATCTTATAGTTTACTCTCTGTGACACAGGCAGCCAGTGGAGAGATCGCAAGAGAGGATATGTGCTCAGATTTGTTCTTTCTGAGGACTAGTCTGGGGGCAGAGTTTTGTATACCGTTGAAGAGAGTGGATGAGATGATGGTAGACAAGCCAGAAGAGAATTTGCAATAATCCGACTGAGAGAATGGGAGACGCAGTTAGTTGGATGTTGCATCAGTGGACAGTACTTTGGAACTGCACTTACCTTACCTTAACCTTATTCTTTCTGTGCCAGGAGCACACAAGGCTTGAACATCATTCCTTCATGGTTCCGGTCCTGCAGCTGTTGCGTCGTGCGGCGTTCCACGTGCCCCAAACCTGCGCCGTTCCGCTCTACTTCTACCTTTCGTCGCCATGTTTTTTTTTGGGGCGTCCCCTTTTTCCTTCTCCCTTCAGGTTTCCATCCGAGGGCAACAGCACAGTCGTCACTCCTGTCCTTTCTTAGGACATGTCTGATCCAGTTCCATCTCCGTCTTCTAATCTCCTGGCAGATTTTTTCTGCTCCTGCTATTCCAAGACTTTTCTTGTTGGCAATGTGTTCTTGCCTTCGATCTTGAAGATCCTCCTCAGACATTTGGTTTGTAAAATGTCTAGTTTCTCTTCTTACCTTTCGTTAATTTCCAGGTCTCACATCCGTAGAGAAGAACTGACAAAACAAGGCTCTTGAAAAGGGATTTGGTTTTTTTCCGATGTCTCCCATTTGCCAGATGTTGGATAATCGTTTCATCTGCCCACTGGCCAGTGCTACTCTCTTCTTGACGTCTGTTCCTCCTCCGTCTTTGGTGACGTTTGCTCCGAGATAGGTGAAGTTCTCCACCTCTTCAACTTCCTGATCTCCAACCCTCAGACCGTCCCATGTTCCTGCTGTTTACTTTCATGGCTTTGCACTTTGTCCATTCAGCTTGAGTCCAACCTTTGCTGTGTTGTCTTCCAGTCTTTTAGTTTTGTGTTGTAGATGGTTCATGGGTTTATGAAAAGGAGGGCGATGTCGTCTGCAAAGTCAAGGTCTTCTAACATGTTCATGAAGTCCCATCTTATCCCATTTCTCTCACCTTCCACTGTTCTTCTCATCACCCAGTCTATCTCAGAAGAAGAAGAGGAATCCTGACAGGGCAGCATCCCTGTTTCCCCCCGGTAATCACAGGGAACCAGTCTGTTGTTTCGTTGTCGACAATGACGGAGCACTGAAGTCCTCGTACATTGTCTTGCCCAAATCTGGATGAGTTTCTGTGGGATTCCATATTGACGCATGATGATCCAGAGGACTGTCTCGGTGTATGGAGTAAAAGGGCCTTTTCAAAGTCAATGAAGTGTATGTACAGTGTCGCGTTCCATTCGTTGACTTGTTCCAAGATGTTCCTGAGTATAAATATTTGGCCGACATTTCCCCCTTTCCCCTATCGAAATCCAGTTTGTTCTTTTCTGAGAGATGCGTCTACTCCCTCTTGTATTCTGTTGATGGGATCTTGCTGAGCACTTACGGCCAAGGGTTAGTAGTGTAATCCCACGCCAGTTTCCACATTTCCTGAAGATTTCCTTTCTTTGGAATCTTGCATATGAGTCCTTTCGTCCATTGTGTTGGTACTGTTTCCTTTTCCCAGACGAGGTCAAATATCCGTTTCAGTTCCTTGCCGGGTTCTGTTCAATGTCTGCTTTTTAGCATCTCTGCTGTGATCTGGTCTGCTCCTGGTGCTTTTCCGTTCCTTAGGGTCTTCAATGCTTTCTTGATTTCATGGATGGTTGGTTCTTCTGTTGAGATGTCTAGTTCCTCCCTTTCCCCCCGGTCATCTTGTGGTGGTTCATTTGGGCATCCCTGTTGAGAACTTCCCGGAATGTTCTCTCCATCTCCTCAGCCTTTGGGCCCCTTGATTCTTTAGCAGCTCCCCGTTCTTATTCTTCACTGCTGCTCCCGGTCTAGTGCCTTGGTTGGGGGAGCTGTTTCACAATGCTGTTTCAGTTCTTTTGTCTCCCCTTCTCTGCTGCGTTCTGCGCTCTCTCTGCTTTTTCTGACATCCATCTCCTCTTGTCCTCTCGTACGCTTCTTTTCACCTCCTTGTCTTTTTTCCCTTGTATGTTTCCTTCATTCTATTCTGTATCCTCTCCGAGTGTGTATTGTTGATTTTAAGTTGATGCGCTTCCTCTCATCGATCAGCTTCCAGCTGTTCTCACTGATCCATCCTTGCTCTTCCCTTTCTGTAGCCAAGCACCTCTTCTGCTGATTTGATGTGGCTTTCTTCTGATGTTCCCACACCTTTCTACATCTTCAGTTTCGGTTCTGTTCTCTTCGATTTTGGGTTTCTCATGCGTTGCAGAATTTCTTTCTTATATCTTCGTCCTTCAGTCGTTCAACGCCCAGTCTTGTTTTGGGTGGTGTTGTTGTTTCTGCGTGAGCTGAGATCGTAACTTGACCCCTCGTCTTCACCAGGTATGATCGCTGTTGGCATCTGCTCCCCTCTGTACTCGGCAGTCTTGTAGGGATGATATCCACTGTCCGCTGATCAATGGTGGTCAATTTGGTTTGTCACTCTTCCGTCCGCTGATGTTCATGTTGCTTTGTGAATGTCTTTGTGTGGGAATAGAGTTCCTGTGATAACTAGTCCATTCAGCTGCTATAAACTCGCTTTAGTCCTGTCCATTGTCGTTCTGTCTCCCAAGTCCTTGAGTACCCATTGTCCTTTCGTATCCAGTGTTGTCATTTCCACTTTTGCGTTTAAGTCTCCCATGATGATGATGATGTCGTTTTGTTGCACCCCTCCACTGTTTCCTGGAGTTGTTGGTAGAACTGCTCCTTTTCCTGGTCTTCCCTCTCGTTGTGCGGTGCGTACATTGTATAATGTCATCCGTCTGTTTGGAGTAGACTCTTGCTGTGATGATCCTCTTTTGACTGGTGTCCATTCCATGAGAGACTTCACTCGTCCTGGTCATCATGATGGCGACTCCTCCCTCGTGTAGTTGTTCGTCTCCACTGTAAAATCACTGTCTGTCCTGATGCTAGCTTAATTTTTCCAGCTCCTGTCCATCTGGACTCGCTGATTCCCAGAATGTGCAGTTGGTAGTCTGCCATCTCTCTTGCGATCTGTGCTGCTGCGCCTCCTCTGTACATTGTCCTAACGTTCCAATGTCCGATGTTAAGGTTATTTTTGGGGCTCGCAAAGGTTCTTGTCGGACGGTGAGCTTCCCGCAGGCTTTCACCCATCGTCGTCATGATGCCAGTGCCAGCGATCCCCGCTCCCCCCAGGGCTTGATTTGAAGTTATGTTCATAGTTTCTGTAACTTTTTATTTTTTTCCGGGAGTAGGTAGATGGCCTTCTGCCCAACCCCCATACTTGGAGGGCCAGTGGTTTTCTGTCAGGGTGGCCTTCCCTTAGACTGCGTTGGTCCACGGTGCAATCTCCCATCCGCCACCCGGGAGACGCGCCTCTACGCCGTGCAGTCCCAGCGCGAGGTTCGAACTGCACTAATACACCGTAATTGATAGTAGCATAACTGGCAGGTCTGGGTGATGAATTTTTGTATGGAGAGTGTGTGATCGATAACAACCCCTAGATATTTCACAGCAGTGGCTAGAGGGACAGACGAATTGCCGAATTATATTGAAGCAGTTGTGATGGAGGACAATTATGTGTTTCGTACCTACAAGCATGGCTTCAGTTTTATCTGCATTTAGCATTAACTTGTTCTGTATCATCCAATTTGGTATCTTGAGGCAGTAGGACATATTAATCAAGAGAGAAAGCAGATTTTTAGTGGTATCACTGCTAAGAATCTGAGAGTCATCTGCATAAAAGTGATGGTTGATATGACGACGATTTATTATTATGTGAAAGTAGAGCAGTGTAGAAAGTGAAAAGAACAGGGCCAAGAACTGATCCCCGAGGGACTCCACAAGCTGTCTACTGCTGAAGCAGTCCTTAGATGAATCAAGCTGTCTACTGCTGAAGCAGTCCTTAGATTGAATCAAGCTGTCTATTTCGGGAAGCAGTCCTTAGATGAATCAAGCTGTCTACTGCTGAAGCAAGTCCTTAGATGATTCAAGCTGTCTACTGCTTGAAGCAGTCCTTAGATGAATCAAGCTGTCTACTGCTGAAGCAGTCCTTAGATGAATCAAGCTGTCTACTGCTGAAGCAGTCCTTAGATGAATCAAGCTGTCTACTGCTGAAGCAGTCCTTAGATGAATCAAGCTGTCTACTGCTGAAGCAGTCCTTAGATGAATCAAGCTGTCTACTGCTGAAGCAGTCCTTAGATGAATCAAGCTGTCTACTGCTGAAGCAGTCCTTAGATGAATCAAGCTGTCTACTGCTGAAGCAGTCCTTAGATGAATCAAGCTGTCTACTGCTGAAGCAGTCCTTAGATGAATCAAGCTGTCTACTGCTGAAGCAGTCCTTAGATGAATCAAGCTGTCTACTGCTGAAGCAGTCCTTAGATGAATCAAGCTGTCTACTGCTGAAGCAGTCCTTAGATGAATCAAGCTGTCTACTGCTGAAGCAGTCCTTAGATGAATCAAGCTGCACGAGGCGGTCAAAGGGACTGGAGTCCCAGGGGATGATGATGCGTGACAATAGAGGTGTGGGCAGTAGAGGTTACCACCCAGCCTGTCTCTCTCTGACACCTCCACGATCTAGCACGTTGATGTGAAAGGTAAGGGCATGATGCTACGGCTGTTAGTCCCCTGATCGGCAGCATAGCCTCTCCATCTCCAGACTGTTGTGCGCGAGCCATTTGGCCGCGTCCTTCACGAGGTGACCGCTGTGACGGGTAGCATGTGCCCCCGAGACAGAACACAGCAGATCTAGAGGAGTCTGACCACGATAAAGAAATCAGAGAGCAGGAAAAGTCTGGTATAAAACCCTTGAGGGAGGAGACGTGGCCCCCTTAACGTGAGGCATGCAGGTTACCCGGTGTGGGGGGTATGCCCCGGTGCCACGAACCAGCCCCAGCTATGGTCAGATACCAAGAGGACATCTCAATGGGGAATAGCGGAAGAGGAGAACCTGTCTCCCAACGGCTGTGCAGGCAGGGAGGAGGGAGGATGGCCTCCAGGGCAGCAGACTGGACTCTGCAGCACTCAGTGAAAGCAGCCAGTGTAGGGAACGACCACTCGAGGTAAAAACAGGGCCACCCAAAGTCTGACTTGTCGGGCGCTTAAGGGACAGTGCAACAAATTTTCGCTCATATGGTACACAAGCTTCATGTTGTTGATTTTAATCAAGAGGCAGAATTCCAGCAACTGGATACATTTCCATTTATACCCATCATTTTCCATCAACCAAGTAAAAGCCTTAATCATTTAGCAAAGATCCAAGTTTTAAACTCTGCCAAGTTCTTGATGCTACGTCCATGAAATCTCTTTTTTATCCTCACCTCAACTCTTCTATGATCTGCAAAGGCAAGCCCTCTGCCTACTGTCCACAGTCACTCTAAACTTCCTGCTATATTTTCTTCATTCTTCTCTGACAAAGTCCGCAACATTTGCTCCAGACTGGATCATACTTCTTTCCAACCTGCGCCTACTGGTCCCCAATTCACTGGCATTCCTCTCCTTTTCTTTCATCCAACAAGCGAGAAAAAAATCAAGACAATTCTGAAAGAAATGACAATAAAACCATGCAACCTCGATCCTGTGCCTGCTTCTCTTTTCACTCAGTGTCTTCCACAGCTTGTACCCACTATCACAAAGTTAGTAAACTCATCTCTTCTTTCAGGAGTTTTCCCTTCAGCTCTCAAAAACTGCAATAGTTACACCTCTACTAAAAGTATGACTTCGACCCTAACATCCTGAAGAATTACAGGCCTGTTTCTAATCTACCTTTCATCGCTCAAGTCCTTAAAAAGTTTTTCTGAAACAAATTGAAAACCAACTTCATTCCAATAGTCTCCTTCCCACTTTTCAGTCTGCCTATCGCGCCAACCACAGCACTGAGACCACCCTGGTCCACACCTTAAACACGCTTATACATGCTTCTGACTCAGGGAAAATCTCCCTCTTATTCTTCTGGACTTACTGCAGCTTTTTCCACCATTAGCCATAATTTTTTCTGCCCATCCCCAAACACGTTTGGTATTACAGGCACAGCCCTCACCTGGTTTTACTTCCTATCCTCACAGGCTGATTCCACTCAGCTGAAATAAACAAATTCTATCATCACCTGCTAAACTGGAATGTGAGTCCCACAGGGATCATTTATGGACCTTGTTCCTTTTACTCTCTAAAACCCGCTACACTTACATATAATAAAACATCATCAGATCAACTATCATTTTTATGCAGATGACTCTCAATTCTTAGCAGTGGGTACACATAAAACCTGCCTTCTGTCTTGAAAAATGGCCTACTGCCTCCAAATATCTAAAACTGGATGATAAGAACGGGCTACAGCTAAAACAATAAACTGAACCATTTGTGAAAAACAAAAATGTCTAATACAACATTTTAAACAATTCGGCAATACGTCATTTCCCTCACCCACTGCTTGAAGTATCTTGGGGCATTTTTGGGACAACAGATTTCCTGCAAAAAACCTCACCCAACCTCCATCCGTGCTACCACAATTTGGCGTATTTGTGCAATTCGAAAGTACCGTCCCCTGATGCTCCACCAGACTAGTCCCAAACCCCATTCCCCAGCGGGGCTATGCAAAACCTTTTGGATGGGCGCCACACATCTATCCACCCCCTCAAAGTTACAAAAATCTGCACTGCCTAGTCCTCAGAAAAAAATCTGAACCATAACTCCTCTTTGCAAACTCTTCACTGGCGCCTTTTTCCAAAAGAGAAACTATAAGTCAGTACCCTCTTTACAGTGTCTCCCTAAAGCACCCCTCTTACCTCTGTGAATTTTCACCTTACACCCCCTTCCCTCCCTCCGCCTGCTGCAATTCCTTGGTTTTAGGAAACCCAATTCAACCCGCCCCCGTTGGGGTTCACTCTGTTTCTGATCCGGGATCTGGAATGACCTCCCTCCTCACTTTTGCCCAAAGCCTGCTAATGAACTTTTTTAAACCACCTCAAACACATTTAATTTAAAACCTAAGACTTTCCCCCCTTTTCATTCCCTATCTGTCCTGCCTTCAAATGCCGAAATCCCCTCACCTGCCAAAGTCTAAACCTTTTGCTGTTGTGTGTGTGTGGGTGGTCGCGCGCGTTGTGTGTACATTTAATTTGTTAACATTTTTAAATGTCTTGTTTGTAAGTGAACGAATATGGTGAATGCAAGACTTTGACTGGTTTTTTTTTAAAAAACAAGAATGCCCATAAAATTCCATTTTTTATTTTATTTTATTATTATTTTTTTATTTTTATATATCATCATCATCATCATCATCATCATCACATCATCTTCGGGCCCTTGAAGAAATTGGTTATTTTTGTGGGTCAAACAGGGCCTCTTCTATATATAACAGAGCCCCCAACACATATTTCCTCAGGATAGACGTGGATTTTAGGGGTGTGTGTGTTAGAGACAGGGTAAAACCCGGGTTTAACCCAAAACCCTTCTGTTTATCCCCCCCAGACAACTTTGGTCCGATTCGGTTTTCCTCTCAGCCAAAATTGCCTGGTTTTGATAACAGAACACTTTACCTTTGATGGGCTTTTACCTTCTCTTGAATAAAAAAAAAATGTTAAAAATCTTGCTTTGATGGGTAAAAAAAAAAAATTTAGGGGAATTTATGCAAAAACAATATCTTATCAAAAACTTGTCAAGAATTTTAAAACAATTTATCAAAAACTTTCAAGAACTTATTAACAACTTATAACAATTATCAAAAATTTGCAAGAACTTATAACAATAATACAAATCTTACCAAGAACCTGCCAAAAAACTAGTACAAGAACAAAAAAGAAAAAATTTAAGAAGTTGCAAGAAAAAAACAAGTCCCACAACAACATTGTTAAAACTTACAAAAATTTCAAAAACAACAATAATTATTTTAAAAAAAATATATTGAAAAAGTAGACAACATAATTGCGACGAACTTTTGTTATGACATCACGGTTCTAGACAAAAGAAATAACAATGGAAGAGTTAGGGGAAAAAAGGGGAGAATTGTACTTTTTTTAAACTGCTTTGGGGAAAAACAAACATTATTAGGACAAAAAAAAACATTTGAACGGGTTGCAGCAGTTACACAACAAGACATTAATAATTTTTTTAATGGGATGAATCTCTTCTTGGGGCAAAAAAATGGGGGAAAAGCCTAGGCATACTGTTATTGGGGCTAATGCTAAAGCAACAATAGGGTTTTTAATGTGGACCAAAGCTGACTTAGCATGGGGACCTCTCACAAACCTATTTTGTCTAGAACGGGGAAAGACATTTGGGCTGTGACAGTTTTACCGTTTTTGCTCTCTTTTAGCACCAGACTGCTATATGATAACTTTAAAAATAAAAATTTAAACCCAAAAAGAGAAAATGGAAGAAAGAACACAGCCACAAACCAAAACAGGAAGAAAGGGGAAAGCAAAAACCAGACAACCCCCTTTCAAAAGTGACAATGCCCACCAAGAAACCCGGGAATTTTGAACTGCAAGAGGTTAGCAAAAGGGGAATCGACAAAAAAAAACTTAGAAACCCAAAAAGCAAAAGATTTATCGGGGGAAACATTAAAAACAGATGTCTATAGAACCCAGAAAAAAGAAAACACCCCCAAAAAAACAAACTTTCAGCTTACTTAAAATTGGATAACACTAGGGGAATTTTTATACGCCTATAGAGTAGGAGCAACAAGAAACCAGCAAGAAAAACCCACAACATGAAAAAAACCCAAAAAACCAAAAACACAAACCGAAACTCCCCTACAAACAGCCGACAACGATCCAAAAGATGTATTAATTTTATAAAATTTAATTTAACATATAGAAAAAATGAGTACAAAAAAGACACAGCAATCGGTCTACCAGCGCCTTTTTTGGCATCTTTTGCGGCTATCTATTTTAGAAAGAGCCTTCAAAAAATGAACCCTGCTGATTTGGAAAACAACTTTGAGGTAGCGCAAGTATTGTGGTTGAACAGACCATTGAAAAAAAGACTTTTTGGTTAAGCAGGGAACTCCAAAAAATAAAAGTCCAAAAATAGAAAATGGCCTTTTTAGTGATTGGGGGTTTGGTGGGGGTGTAGTTAACGACTTGCTTTACGGTAGCAACTATTGTTTTCAATTTCATACAGACGAAAAAGGAAAGAGACAGATAAAGCAATAGAACAACTAACAAGCACGGCAGAATACGAAAAAAAAAAAAAAGAATTCTCGTTAGACTTTATTAACAAAAAAACTTCATGAACAAGGACATCCCGAAAAACATTTCTGATTTTGACAGGGCAATAAAGAGTATTCTTTGTGACGGGCAAACAAATACTCCTTTTACTAACCCCACAGCTTCGTGATTTTTAAAACCCACGAAACCCAGAAGACAGGGGGAAATTGTTTTTTATGTGGTGGGCATGCAATATAAATTTTTTACCAAAAGGGTTTTGGTTAACCCAACAGGCATTTTTTTATTTAAATTATATTAAAAATGGATGCAAACTCTCAAAGATCTCTACCCCCAAAAAGGGTACGGGAAAGGACAGGGCAGCTATTCCCAAAAACTGGCTTGCGCGGGAAAAAATTTTTCCGAATAAAAAGTTTGGTGTCTAAAAAAGCAAATAAAAGATCTATTCCCTTTCACCAAGACACATTAATAGACCCTCCTTTAAAACATGACCCAAATGATACCACAAATGACCTTTTATATTCCCCCTTTGAAAAAATCAGAAGAAGAGTATAAGTATGCTCTTACGGGTGGACTGTTTAGGTATAAAGATGCAGAGCCCCTCTGAAAAGGTCCCACCGCAACGCTTAGTTTTGGGGAGGAAATCTATATCAGGGCCCATTAAAAATCCCAGATTTATTCGTGTATGATGTAAAGAGTTTAAAGGACTTTAAACTTTTACAAAAGCATGGAGTAGCAATAAAAAGAGGTATACCGAAACCACAGTTCAAGCACTGGTTAAAATCTTTAAAAAGCTGGCAGAAAGATGTTTGCATATTCCAAAAAAATCATGCCCCAGCACGGAAAACAGAGTGGGTAAAAGACTCCCCCTGCATTTTGAAGCAATGAACCTGAGATAACTAAAGCCATAGGTTTAAAACCTTGGACCCCATAAAAGGGAAAAAAAAACACACAAAACCCAAAACAAACCTTCAACAACACTAAACCCTTTGGGAAAAACGGATATCTTATTTCCGGAGAAGCTGAAGCAGCGAAGTCAAAAACGAGCACAGACCCCTCTCGGCATAGACACTTAAAAATAAAAAAGTTGTGGAGATGGATCCTCCTTTTATTTTTTTGTCATTACCGCCCCACAGGGGGGTTTTTCTTAGAGAGACGCAGCTAGTGCCACCTAAATTTTCCCGCTTCAGTAAGGAAGGCTACTATTTTCATCAGAATAAGTGACAACATGGTCTCTTCAAACTGTTTTTTTTACAACAATTTATAGGAACATGTTTGATAAACGGAGGGGTTTGGGGACATCTCTCACATGCTAAAACTTTTTAATATTTTTACACCTTTTTTTGGCCTGATAAATTTTTATTTTACTTGCTGGCCAAAGTCTTTAGAAGTCAGCACTGTAAAAGCAGAGACGAGGCATTGCCATTACCATAGAATTGAAAAAGGTAAAAACAATCTTGGAGTTTCAATCAAATATTTTAACTCTTTAAATAAATTTTTAAAAAAAAAAATTAATTAATTACTTTATTCCCAGGCCCCAAGTGGTATGGTCCCTTGGTGAAAAATATATTCGTTTTGTATCCTGCGCAATCAAGTTTTTTTTTTAAACCAATTTGTGTTGATTTGGTGAGGGTTGAGCAGAGTTTTGGGGTTTGCATGATGAAATACCTACTTCAACAGAGCCTCTTGTGTTACATGATGATTCTTGTTTTGACCACCTTTTCCAACACCTTTCCCTTTTTTTAAAACACCTGCGGGCTTGCAACGCTAACTCTTGGCCTACCCAACAATTCTTTGTAAAGTGCCTTTCATCCATCCTTCCTTACCAAAAACTTTTTGTTACTGATGAAGAAAGGGGACTGTCTTTGGAAAAATCACGGGTGCATACCATGATCTGATCCCTGCTATCCTTACAAGGTCTTTGTAAATTTCTGTGGGATTCGGGAGAAAAGTCTGTGTCTGTGTAAAAGACCCTTACCGGATATTTAGCCAAAGTAATCATCAAGAACCCAGCATCAAAGCTTTGACGCCCCAGCACACAAACCCAATGAAACTGGTTTGTTTAGTTTAACCTGCAATTCTTATCTTGATGTTTTAAGATTTGTTTTTAAATTGTGTTCTTATACTTTTTGTTTTTTACTTTTTGGCCTTTTTCTTTGTAAATCTCTAACATCTTTTCTTTTGGTGGGTTCTAATGTTTCCAAAAGAAGCTTTGCCCCATGGTTTGAAGTAACCCTTTTGATGCTTGGTTGCCCTTGTTTTCAATCAGTGTTTTCTGGGGGATGGTTTTAAAGGTCTGAAAACAAATGTACAGCGCATAAGAATTCCCATGTTAGTAAACTTAGCAGTTGATGAAAACCCCATTTGTCTTTTTTTAAGTTTGGAAAAAGCTTTGGTTTCTTTAGTTTTTTTTGGTTTTGGAGGGTGTATTGGGTTGTGGGGGGAACTAAATTTTCCCTTTAAAAATGATTGCGTCAGGCCCCTTTTGGATGTTTTTTAAGTTCTAACAAAACCCCCTTAAAATAAAAGTTTCTTTGGGGGTAGTACGGGGGGCCACAGGGGCCCACCTAAAAATTTTGTTTGCGCCCAGACAATTATTTGAAGGTTTCGGGAAAGCTCAAAATTTTTGGGTTTTTGCGTTAAAAATTGTGGATGTTGTCCACCAAGCACCTCTTTTTTGATTTGGATTAAAAATATTTTTTTTTTTTAAAAAATTTTTTTTTTTTAATTGTTTTTTTTTTTTTTTTTTTTTATTGGTTTCTGTTCTCAAAGACATCAGAAGCAAACAGCTCAGAAATAGTAGACATGGTAATCCCCCATCGTCCGCACTGCATTTTTTGCCATGCCACAAAAATGCTGAAAGTCATCATAAAGATTCTTTCCCCATCAATTGTTGAAAAGCTTCTTTTGGGTCAGCTCTTCTCACAAAGTTTTCCCCAAGTCCAATCTCAAAGGATAGACCCCTTTTCGCACGAGCTTGTTTGAAGTACTTTTCTGTAATTGGCAGTATCTTGTAAAGAAAAGGACTTAGAACCCCCATCAATGTTGTCAAAAATAAAAGAGGGAAAGTATTTAGTGAAAAATCAGGTACTTTTTGAACTGAGAATGAGTAAGCCTTTACCACGTTACTGCCTGCATAATTAGGTGCGGTCGTACC
This sequence comes from Rapana venosa, assembly GCA_028751875.1. Lineage (NCBI taxonomy): Eukaryota > Metazoa > Mollusca > Gastropoda > Neogastropoda > Muricidae > Rapana > Rapana venosa. The sequence continues at coordinate 85,357,842 of CM054137.1, read as the reverse complement.
TCTTAGATTGTGGAAGAAGACTGGCAGTTTTCCATGTTTTGGGCTACTTTTTAGTTGTAGATTACCTTACTAGTGCTGCCCCACGAAACTTCCCACTGATGTGGCATGATTTTGAGTGTGATTGTCTGCACCTGCGGTGATAAAAAATTTACCACAAATCCAGCAATGTGTGGCAAAGCATATGTTCCGGGGCTTTTTCACCATAATGATCCTTGCAGGTTTACTTTTGAAGTATTTTTATATTTGCTTTCATGTGTTCAAGAAAAAGCTTACCCGGCTGGTCTCTAAAAAAAACGGCTTTGAGTGTGCACCATCTGATCTAACAACAAAAAGAAAAGGGGAACAGACTTGATGATTAGAGTAAGACTTTTTTTAGCATTTGCCCGGGTGCTGGCCCTTCATATGGCACAATGTTTGACTAAAAGGGGATACAAAACATAGGGACCTTTTGGTTTTTTTTATTTTTGAAGAAAACCCCTTTCTTCCTGGCCCTTGGGTGTTACAATTTTCAGTGTTTGTTTTCCTTTCCCCTTACAATGTTTCTTTGTTTGTCTGCCCCCTTAAAGAGGGGAAACCCAAACCAAAGCATCTTTCTGCAAAAACTTTGTTTTGCTGATGTTTTGTTGTTTGCAATAAGTCTACTCATTGTTCAAAAGGTTTTAAAGGATACTGGTTTCTTTATCACTAAAAGAGGTCTACAGGGTTTCTTATAGGTTTACCTTTTTTGGGGAAACCCTTTTGAGATCCAAGTGGTCTTAAACCCCGCGGGTCTGTAGGGGGGCCGATCTTCCCGGTGTACACATTCACCTGATGGGTGGGTTTTATTCCTCAAATTGTCAAACTCCTAACAGCCCGGGAAAAATTAATGTTGGTAAAGTCAAGCTTGCCACGATTTTCAGATAGTTTAAAACCCTTCTCTGCATTCTTGCCAAAAAACAGTTTAGCCCAAACACCAAAAAAAACATTTATCATCTTTGTCTAAAATGTTCAGCACAGCAGGTTTTGCACAACTCAGGGGGTAAGGGAAGTAACTTTACCAACAAGGGGATAAAACTTTGTTTGCTTTAGTTCTTGCAAAAACCCTTCCCAAATGTTTCTCTGATCCCTCTTTTTTTTCTGTTTTTCCAGAAGTTGAAGTTTGTCTCACCCAAACTGCCCATGTTGTTTTGAGCTCTTCAAAGGGTTTCAGGCTTGTTGTGTTGTTGACATTGGAACGAAATTCTTATCTTTTTTTTCCGTGTTGTATAGAATTTCAGCAACCACTGCCCCTTTTACTGGGGGATCTATGTTTAGGTTGTCTGGATTTGGGCGATTGCATCTTGAAGCTTTTGTCCCACGTTTTGGTTGTGTAACATTTATCTATTGTCTGAAACACTTTTTATACTGACCTCAACAAAAATCTTAACTCTTAGTAAAAAAAAAAAAAATTTAATTAATTAATTTGCTTCTTGTTTTTTTTTGCTATGGTATGAAGCAGGAATTACCCGGGTAATTTTTTGCTCCTTAAAGAGTACTCAGCTGATCCTTTAAAGCACGGGTCTTGGCCAAGCAGATCCCCCTTTTTTATATTTTTCTTTTTTATTGGTCAATGTCCCGGGTTAGCGTTGTGTTGTTTGTTCGGGGTCGAACTTTTGACGTTTAGTCTTTCGTAGTCTCCGAAAAACCTTGAACCCTTTTCTATTTGTGGAATCGTTAGAGCTTTTGCAAAAAAGAGCCTGAATATTTAATTTGGAATGTCAAGAAACCACAGCATCATTTTTTTCTAGTTTACGCACAACCTTCCCAAAAAGACTATGTGACAATGAACAGGCTCCTGTGTTTTTGAAACAGAGCCCAAGCTATTGATGCGGGAGACCAATTCCCAGACCAAGAGAGAAATGCCTGTTCCGCTGGGGCTGTAGAATTGCTGTACCTGTATAATAGACTCAACACAGTAAATGCTAAACTGTCCTACGGCATTTTGTTACTTTGCTAGTTGTTGCTCATTTTTCACTGCATCTGTGAAAATTTTTGAAACGAAAGGGCATTAGCATTAGGGGTTTCGGATCTGGTGCCTGGGAATTTTGGGATATTTAGGGGTCGTCATCTTCTTCTTAAAACTTTTAAAAAAAACGGTGAATTTTTTTTTGGGGATTCATTATTAGTCTTGTAAAGTTTGTCGGAAGTAAAAACTCTGTGTAATAGACTGAAACGAGGTCAATTTTTTGTAATGAGGGATCTAATTGTGTCGCTGTGGGGGGGTCTAGGGCAAGTTAAAACTTTTTTACTGGAAAGTTCCCTTCAATGTCTTTGTCACCCCCACTTTTTTCCAATAGAAATAGCAAATCTGAGGCATCAACGTCGGGGTTTTTCATTTTAAAAAAGAAAACCCATCATAACAAGAAAGTAGTGCAACCGAAAAACCCAAATTGTACTGACACCAGGGGAAATATGGAAGGAACGAGCAATGGGTTTAGGGTTTAGTCACTGGTCTTTTTATGAAGCAAAAACGTGTTTTATTCTGTAAGCTATTATCTCTAATTCATTTCTGTGGTTTTTAGGAAATTTGTCGGGGGCATAGAAGTGTTTGGGACAAATAAATCAAATTTGACTGCCGGTTGATGTTTGGTTTGAAGTGCCATTTTTTAGCTTTATATGACTTTGAAAGAAAAATCATCTGCAATGCTTCAGCTTCAACTTTACGCAACTGCAAGTTTAGGAAAAACCGAGGTTTTCTTACTACTTCATTGCTGGGGCCTTGTATATCCTCATTTGTGTACTCAAAACATAAATTTTCCCCAATTTCCCCATCCTCCCAACCTTTGTACATCACCAAGATCTTAACTCAATGTTGGACAGTTTCAGGGCTCTTATTACAGGACCGCGTGCAGGGGTTAAAATTATGTATATTAGATTTAATTATTTTATTTCTAATGTAATATGAAAATTTTTACAGTCAACTGTTTTTTGAAGTATGTCTTTTGATTGTTAACGAGTGTTTATGGGAAGCCTTTTCTGCCTTTGTTTGAAGTTAGAAAGCTATTTGCTGCTTTCACAGAATTTGTCGCTGGGAGGGGTCTCAGTAATCAAAAGGGGACTGAGAGGAAGAACCCTTGTCACCACTTGGTTTTTGTGTTGGTTTAACTGAACAGGGTACAAAAAAGCAAAGATTTACTGCCTGTCAAGGGTCTTTCACCAACTTGGTTTTTTCCGCCAACCTCATAAAAGCAACCCCAAAGGGTACCCCAATCATCTTTAAAAACCCCTTCTTTTAAAAGGGCTATGCAAACCCAAGCATTTTTGCAAGATTTTGACATTCTTATATTGAAGAAGTCTGTAAAATTACTCTTGACTACTTGGTTGAGTTTTGCTGTGATGCAGCTGGGGGAAAGAGCTCTTTTTTAGTGTGCAAATGTAATAAACCTTCATCCCCATAAATTTATTGGGGGTCCATTATTATTGGTTTTAATCCATTGTTGCGCTGTCAATGTTTTTCCTGTAGTGAGAAACCTCATGCAACAACTGTTTTATGTTGACAGCGGTTTTAAAAGGAATTCTATTAAAAGGTAACCTGATGGATCTTTTTATGTTTTTAAACTTTTTATCTATATAGAATAAAATGTATAAAAAAAATAGATGCAAAAATAATCGGAAACTCACTTTAAACCCAAAACATTACCCTTTTAAAACTAAAATTTTCGTTTTCAGAACATTATCTTTGAAGTAAAAGTTCCCACCCATGAAATCATACTAAACCCACCAAAAAAGGATGAGCCACGCGAAGCAGTTGTCTAAACCTATCAGTTTTTACCAAAACCACTTAAACTTTTGCTTCCCTGTGCAAATACGGCGGGTGTTCATATGCTGACCCCCAAAGAACCCCCAAACCAGTTAGAAATTGTTCAGGTTCATGTGTCTTTTTTAGGCGTGTGTTTTCTGACTGCAGGGCCCACGCCCCCCCGAAGCAATTCAAATCCCTTTAATAGTAGGATTAAAAAGAAGGGGTTGGAGGTGTCAATAGTTTTAATTTGATTTTTAAGACGCTTTAGACAAAACGGGCAAAAATCACGGCATGGGGACTCTGAATTTGTGGGGGGTGCACGGGGGTATAAAAACAAGGTGGCCTCCAAATACATCTTTCTAGTGGAGCAAGAGTTGTTCTGGTTCAATAGAGCAGATCACATGTTGCTGGACGACTTTTATTCTTGATAAGATTTTAAGGGGTTTAAAAGACCCGGATTTGAAGGATTAATGCCTGTTGGGCCTATGTGTGAACTTTCTTGGTGCCGGGACAGCAAATCAAGTATTATTGGGGGCCGGGGTTTATGCACAGAAGCATTTTTTTAACAAATCTTGAAAATTAAAATTTAAATCGGGTGTTGACCTACCCCTCAAGCACAACATTTTCAAATGTTCTTTACTATGCACGGGCAAGGTAAACTTTGCATGGACATGGTTTTGTTTGTGTTTCCCCATGCAGTTACAAATAGGAACAAACCAAATACAAAAAAAATATTATTTTAGCTAGATGATGTGCAGCTTTTAAAAAATGAAAGTGTAAACTACACCAGCAGCAATATACAGTACACCCGAAGCAAAAAGTGTAGTAACATCGCGGGGCAACACCAAAACAAGGGGAAAAAAATCTACCCCCTCAGAGCAAAGAAAAAAAAAAATTCCCCCGTAAGAGACAGTCCTAGATGAAATAACTGCTTTTAAAAAATTAAAACTTGTTTAAAGGGCCTTGTTTATCTTTATTTAAAAAGGGGAAAACAAAAACAAAACCATAAGGCCCACAAATGTTCAGCCCTAAAACCCAAACTTTTTCCTGCAGTTTATACAGCCACTAATCACGGAGCCATTATACCAGGAAAATGGTTGCCAAATTTGTAGGGTAATTTTTTTAAAGGAAACTAAGTGGCTGAGTTGTTTTTTTCCAGTTTTCCCTGTGGGGGGAGAAGGGTGGTGGTGGTGGCGGAGTGGGTTTTCTTTCCCTTCAGCGCATCACAAGTGTGCTTATACGAAACCCAATGCTTAATTATACTGACAATTTATCCTTTGCTCCGGGAAAAATGTCGGGTTCTTCCCCTATGTTTGTTTTCAAAAGAAGGGGGGTGGATGTTTTTTTTTTCTGCTAACCTGAATTTTTATTGTTGTCTGTTATTGTTTAAGACCTCTAATCTTCTTGTTGTTCATCTTTCGATTTTTTAGAGGTGTGTGATTCTTTCTTTTTCTTCCCCGTCCAAATTTTCATCGTCTGTTCGCCGCTTTTTCTTTTTTAGTTTAACTATTGAGGTTTTACCGAATCTTAAGCTTCGCACCTTTTCCTTTACTGGACCGCCGAAGTTTAAATTGCAGATTACGATTTTTTTTAAAAACCCAAAAAATAATGGTTAACTCAAGGGGAAAATTTCTCTGGCCCTTTGGGCAATCAAATTTTTTAAACAGTTTCTTTCCTTTACCATAAGCTGCCATTTTTATCGTTGGCCAATTTTTTTGACATTAAAAAGTGATATCTTTGGGGTTTTGGCACCCCGGTTTGGGGATTCTTTTTAAAAAAAAAGTCTTTTTTACAAAAAGTGAAATACATGGATCCCCCAGCTTTTGGGAAGTTTTTTTTGGGAAAAAAACTACATTGTTTTCAAAGGGATAGGATGAATAGTTTTAAACATTTAAGATACCAAACCCCAATTTTAAAAATTTTTATTTTTTTAGCATCAGTGACATATTTTGGAAAAAATTTTAAAAAAAAAAACCAGTCATCTATTGAAAAAAAGTGAAAAAAATCAAAAGAAGAATTTAACCTTTTTTTTAAAAAATTTAAAATGAGTATGTCATTTATGTTGGGTAACCTGCTGAATTTTTTAAAAATTTGCCAAAAACATGCGTCACCCAAAAAGGCGGGGGGTCCATTTCACTGCGTCCAATGATTAAGGTGGTCTAAATCACCTAGCTTTGCTAAATTTTTTATCAGTTCGCCCCTAAAACTCTTAGTGCTTGTTAAGCCCCATTATTCTCGCATGGGGAGGGGTTCATCATTTATTGTTTTTGTGCGTGCTTAAAACTGCTTGTGTTAAGCTAGTTCCAACCTAGAATAGTTTCAGTTTTTTGTTTTGCCCACTGTGCAGGTCTTCGTGGAGACTTTCAATGTTTGTTGGTAGGTTTTTGTTAAGCCCTTTTAGTTTGCAACAGCTTGGGAGGCAGTTGTTAGTAGTTATTTTTCATAAAACCAATTTTTTTCTTCATACAACACTTAGTTCCCCCTTAGTGTATTTTTTGCTAAAAACTGATGGGGGTTATTTTTTCTTTGTTAATTTTAAACCTTTTTTTCCGTTCAGTTTTCAGACGATTGTTTTTTTGTCCTTATCATAGTCATATGGAAATACTTCGGCTGGTTTTCCCAAAAATTTTGGAAAATCTTTAACCCTGCTTTCTAATAATTCTCTTCGATGAAAGCAAGGGGGGACAGATGTTGCCGTCACCCAATCATCAGCTGGTAAACCATCATCCCAAAATATACATGTCTTCCAAAAATTCTATTTTGTTTTTTTAATTTTTCTCTTATGAAAAAAGTGGGGCAAAAAACTTTTTGGGGCAATCCTTGATCCAACAGACGTTTAAAAAATCCCTTAGGCCCCTTTAAAAGGGAAAAAGACAGACAAACGTTATTACAAACAACCCCCCACTATTTATGAAAATCAGATTTGACTGTTGTTTTTTATTTTTGGGAAAAATGAGTCATTGTTCCGGCCAGTGGCTTGCTTTTCAGATTGAACTAAGTCTGAAGAAGAATTAAAAAGAAGTGTGGTGCAAACTTTGAGGGCTAATAAAAAAAAAATTGGTAAGTAGAAGGGAGAGAATGCTGTACAAAAAAAGAACATATTTTGATCTAACTGATTTTTGGAGACAAAAGAAAAAAGATGTCTTATTTATCAAAGGGATCAGGGGATGAGGGACTAAAAACAGAGTAGGTTATGCTGAAAGGGGGAAAAGGAAAAAAAAATGAGCAAAACAAAACCTATGGTAACAGTTTTTTTATTCCCCTTGACTTTGAACTGCTCACTCCACATGCCTTTTATCAGGGCACATCAGAGACAGAGTGATGACTGACCTTTTTTACGTGCCGTGTTATTAAATCCCCGACGCTGAGGGAAAAATACAAAAAAAACTGGGATTTCTTTAGAGTTGATTTTTTCAATCACCCAGAGTTTTGCACGCTTTTATTGCCAGCAATATCATCAAGGCTTTCTACTATTATGAAAAGGATGCCAACCAAGCACATTAATGAAATAAACAATCTGGTTGGAACTAAATCTGAAAACTCCGGCAAACTTAAAAGGGGAAAATAAAAGCTGTTGAAGAACCATTTGGTCCCTTTTCCAGATCAATGAGAGGGTTTATTAACCCGTATTAAACTTTATCATGTATATAGAGGGGGAGCCAAATCAAGTCTACGCCTCAGGTTATTTTTCCCAAAACAACACGTTGATGAGGTAAAGAAAATCTTTTGGTTCTGGTCAACACAAATATACCCCACGGGGTTACAAGCAATCTTTACATTACATGAGTTAGGTTTCATGAATACCTAACATCTAAATGCATTGTGGGGTTACTTTTAAAATCAACAAGATATCTGCTTGGTTCAGGAAATGCTTGAAAAGGGGCAAAAGGAATAACTATTTAAATAGGAAAGAGCAAAAAAATAGACCATAAAAATATTTCTATTTTTTGTGTGGATGACAGTCAACAAGAAGGGAAAAAGACTAAAAAAAGTTGTTTACAAAAGGGCCAGCAAGTTTTTTACCAAAAGAAAACACGCCTCTAATAGCGGGCAGACTGGCTTTGGCAAGTGTATTTGTTTTGATTTATTACAAAAATGTACAAAAATCATTTCGAGTTCATTTTTTATATTTTGTCCAACACTCACAACAATAAAAATAAGAGAGAGAAATTTATTTTGGGCAGATGAGAATATAATTTTAGTGAATCCCTTGACAGGCTAAGTAAGTGTTTAGAATACATTACGACTGTTTGAAAATAGGAGACCCTTTTCTTAATAGAACTGCTCAGCAGAGCGGACATTTTTAAGAAAAGGAATGTTTGTTTAAGCTTGCTTTCATGGGAGACACACAGTATCTGTTTGGTTGCTGACAAAAATAAATACAACAAAAGGTTACCGTGACTTTTTAAAATTTTTACAGAAAGACAGAGAGGGGGTTTAAAAATTGCCTTCGGGAGAAGATTTATTCAGACCCACAGAAAGAGAAAGAATAAACTAAAACTGAGAACCAAAGCAATAAACTAATACTCAAAAAAGACCATGACTAAAATGGTAGTGAAAACCCAATAGCTTTTTTTTTTTTACCAGTGAGGTGTTTAAAAACAGACAATACTACATTTTATGAATCTCTGGGTGTGTGGCGTGTGTGCATAGCGAGCGCCTTGCGGCGAGTCATTTACAATCAGGAAGCTGGAGGTTATTGCACCACCAACTGAAAACATTAGTTAATATTTTAGAAAAACTTCGCCCTTGGGGGGGGGCAAACTTGCTAGCAGTTTGTCGTCTTGGCCAAGACAAATTTGGGGTTTGGTTGGGGGTTCCAGTTTGAGTCCCAGTAGCGTCCCCCCTATTTTTCTATTTATATTTGTTTCGATAAAAGACAAGAAAAGGGGGTTTGGATTGCGTACGTGAATTGCCACACACCACACTGTGTTCTATTTAAAGTTATTTATAAAATTGTGCGTACTGTCCATTATGAATTTTTAAGTTTGTGCGAATGCTGGTCGCATTTCCCAAAAGGGTTTTGGGAAAGCCGGAAATCTCCCTCTGTCCTGCTTCTTTTAAAACAGGATAAAAAATGACTAGTTTAAGGATCCTGGGGGAGGAGATGGTTTTGCACTTTTTTCTGTTTTACCCTAATTTTTTTAGTTTTACCAAAAACAAATTAAAATTAGTATTACTTTCAGTTTTAGAGAGAGATGGGGTAAAGCTGAGTCAAGGGAAACTGCTTATGTTTTTTTTCCAAAACCAGGCAACTTTTGGGCTGATTGGGCTTCGCCTCATCAGACCAAAAGTTGCCTGGTTTTGGATAAAAAGTAAGTGGTTGAGCTTGACCGGCTTTATCCTATCTCTGTGTTTTTTGAATCACAGAGTTTCGTCCCTTTCCACAGGTAGTTCGGTATTTTGGAAATGATTTTGGCTTTTTTCCCCTGACCATTTAAAATGTAATTAATTTTTTTTCTATGCCTTTTTTCCTTTTAAGAAGGGAACTTATTTGTTCGAAATCCTCTAAGAAATTTTTCATTACGTTTTTTACATGAAACAAGTGCATTACAAACCCCCAGTAGTTTTCATGGTGCCAGAGGAAAGAGATCCCCCTTTGTGGCACCCACGTTTTTAAAATAGAAAACAAGAAAAGCATCAACAACAACAAGAACAGCATCAACAAATCCCCAACTCAAACTCAAAAGCAACAAGAACAGCAACGCCACAAACTAGCAGAGCAGCAAAAAAGCAACGACAACAACGCAAAAACAGCAAAAACAAAACCCGCAACAAAACACAACAACAGCACAACAACAGCAAAGACAACAACAGCCAACAACAACAACAACACAACAAAACAACGACAAAACAGCAAAGACAAAACAAAAAGCAGCAAAACAACATTAACGTTCTTTTAAAAGTTTTTGAATGAAACGGGGAAAGTTTCCCCACCTCTCCCTTTCCGGGTTTCCCTTTAACCCATCCCTTCTGGGGGTGTGCGTGTCCTTTGCAGGGCCCCCCTTTTGCTGGACAAATGCGCCCGGACATTCTTTAGCACAATGGTCATGGATCTCCCGTGAGGGGGCCAGGGCCTTTTTCCCCAGCTGGATCTTCGAACGCGGTGCGGAAAGGGTATTCAAAAAACCCCATATCCTAGAAGCAAAGGGAAAGCCCATATCAAAGGGGGAAGAAAAAGGTCATTTTGAATCGCTTTTAAAGGAACCCGTTTGGAAAAAACTAGTTTTTTCTGAACTGAAATGGCGTGATGGTGGGTTTGGGGTGTGTGTGTGGTGTGTGTGTGTGTTTTTGTGTGCGCGTGTGGGTGCGTGCGTGTGGTGGTTATTGAGTCAAGTAAAGGGCCCTTTTTTCTTCACTTCTCTCCCGTGTCGACTTAAAGTTCGGCCATGTTGGTTTTTCATTGTTATCCCGCTAAGGGGAGACAGACCTGGTGGGACAAATTTATATATCTCCCCGACCCTTTTATGAAAAAAATCCCTAACAAAGGGACAAAAATTCGCTAGCCCCTTATTTTGTCTATTTATCAATTTACTTTTTCCAGCATTATCTTACGTATTTTTTTTTTCTTACATTTAATCTTTTGCTGGCAGAGATGAAAGGCCACAAGAATATCTTTTTAAATTTTTGGCGCAATGAACGGGTGAATTATGGAGGGTGTCTTGCTTTACCTACCCCAAAAGGGTGTTGAGAATTTTTAATTTTGCGAACTTCTGAAGACTGCCAACCAGACCAAAACTTTAGTCAGGGAGCCAAAAGGATGGTTCCACCGTTATTCCGAAATCGTCTTTAAATTTTATCTTGTCATTGATTTTTTCCCCGTATTTGACAAAATCTTTTAAAAATGGAAATGAATCTGCGTTAGTACCCAATATTTTCCCCCCCTATTTTCATAATACTCAAATTCCCGAGGGCAAGTGGGGAATAGCATTCCTTGAATGCAAGTAAAGGCCCTTGTTCTTCACGTCTATGTGTTTACCTTAAAGGGCTGGGTATGTTTTGGTTTTTTCCCTTTCTATCCCCAAAGGGAACAGACCTTGGTGGGTACAACTTGTATGTCTCCCTTGAATCCGTTTTTTAAAAAAAAGGACCCCCCAACTCATAAATTTACTGGCCACTTATTTTTGTCTGTTTTACAATTTGGTTTACCAACTGTTATGTGATATATTTTTTTTCAAGTCAAGTAAGTCAAGTCAATCAAAACACTTTAAAATCCCATGAAGGGCAATTACAGTACGACAGGCTTTTATAAAACAAAATATATCAAAACACAAAGCATATTTCAATTGGGTTTTCAAATAAAAGTCACGACACACACACAACACACCAACACCACGCGCGCATGTGCACATACACGCAAAAAAACCCCCGCACGCACCACACACACAATTTTGAACACAAATTTTAAACCCATTACTAGAAGACATAAAAATTATTTTTACGCACGCAAAAAGACACTACACACTACGTAGTGTGTGTGCGAAAACACCCCACCACACCCCCACCATACACCCCCGTTCATTTTAATCTTTTGCTGGTTGGTGGTAGGGCCACAAGAATATCTTTTTTATTCTTAGGGGAGCAATAGCACTTTTTGATTTAAGGAGGGCTTGCTGTTTTGTGCCACAGAGGGTAGTGAGGAAGGTTTCAAACACTGCTGGGGCTCAAGAGTACCAACCGAAAACCCAAAACCGTACGTTTAGGTCAAAAGGCTTGGCTCTGACCATTTTTTCCCTTTTGTTGCCTTCAAAATTTTATCCCGTAAGATTTTTAAAAAAAAAAACTTTAACAAAGTCCTTTTTTTTTTGATAGGGGAAAGAGGTTTTAATGGGTACCTTCCTTTTTTTCTCCACTGTTTTTTCAATTACATAATTAAAAATAATAAAAATATAAATTATTTATATATATATAAATAAATATAATTTTTTGGGGGTTTTGGTTGTTGGTGTGTGTGTGGTGTGTGTGTGTGTGCGCCTCATGTGGGTGTGGTGTTTATTTTGTTATTTATTTACTTTATTCATTTATTTTATTTTTTTATTTCCAGGGAAAAGGAAAAGGACTCAGGCTCTTTTACAGTATTCCCTTGTGCATGAGTTTTTTAATTTTATCTCTGTTCCCCATCCCTCTGGTGGTGTTCCTTGCTACACGTGTACGAATTTGAGAAGCATTTTATGCGTTACCTACTTTAGGGTTTAACCATCCTGAACTCTGGTCACGCTAAATTCAGGCCAAGGTTTCCTTTGGCCACTCGCTGACCGCCTACACCAACAGCACTGACCACAGGGAGTACTACAGGGGGCGTGTGGTCCACTCCTGGACAGTGGCTCTTCAGCCTACCCAGATATGGATGGTGAACATCTTCCTGTGCTGTGGTACCTCCAGTTCCTCGTGTGCTAGCTTTCAACATGTAATGTCTGACATTGGTAAGCTCGTGATGAACTCTGTTTTGCTTCCCTCAACTCTATTGAGATTTGTTGGGATACAGCACTGAGGAGTGGATCATCTATCTATCTATCTATCTATCTATCTATCTATCTATCTATCTATCTATCTATCTATCTATCTATCTATCTATCTATCTATCTGTCTGTCTGTCTGTCTGTCTGTCTGTTTGCCTATCTATCTGTCTATCTATCTTTCTATCTCTCTCTATCTTTCTCTCTCTATCTATCTATCTGTCTGTCTGTCTATCTTTCTATCTGTCTATCTTTCTCTATCTACTATCTATCTATCTATCTGTCTGTCTGTCTATCTATCTATCTGTCTATCTTTCTCTCCCTCTCTCTCTCTCTATCTATCTATCTCTATCTATCTATCTATCTATCTATCTATCTATATATCTAACTTTCTATCTGTCTATCTATCTATCTCTCTATCTCTCTATCTCTCTATCTCGTCTATCTCTTTATCATCTATCGGTCTATCTAGTCTATCTCGTCTATCTACTATATTATCTATCTATCTCTATATATGCTGTCTATATTATCTATCGTATCTATCTATCTATCTATCATCTATCTATCTTATCTTCTATCTATCTGTCTTCTGTCTATTTCTATCTGTCTATCTATCTACTATATATCTGATCTATCTTTATCCTATCTATCTTTATCTGTCTATCTATCTTGCTATCTGCCTTCTGTTGTCATCTACTATCTACTATCTATCTTTTTTTTTTCTTTTCTTCTTTCTATTGTGTATATATATATTATAAGATTAATATTGTAATATAAAATTATCTATTATTATTATCTTTTTTTTCTATATATTATATATTATATATTATTATATATCTGGGGTTTATTTTATATATATATATATATAAAGAAGAAGAGAAGAATCCCTTTTGTTTGAAATATCTAAAATATATCTCTATATTATCTATAATATCAAATTATTAATGTTGTGTGTATTTTTCTTTATCATCAAACTCTATCTATTCTATCTATCATCTTTTGTCTTTAAATTTTTGTCTATTTTTAATATAAATTGTTACTTGTGTCATATGTAATTATATTATAAGTTTTTAAATATATATATTTTATATATTTTTTTATAGTATATATTTATTTATATATATATATATATAATATAGGGTTTTTATTCTATTGTTTTTATATATAATTTTATATATATATATATCTATATATATAATATTATATTATATATGTTGAAAGCTATGTGGTTTAGTATAAATATATATATAATTTATATATTATATAATATATATATTATATAATAAAATATATAATTATATATATATTATATATAAAAATATAAAAATCTTTGTGGGGTTATCTTTGTGTGTTATTTTAAATCTGTGTGTGTATCTGTGTGTGTACATGTTTTTGGGGTGTGTGTGTTGTATATCTGTCTGTCTGTGTATGTGTTTAACACCATCCTCCCCAAGAACCAACCGTGGACTGCGGAACAAACTAACCGTAAATCCCTGAAAAAAGTCGGAAGTGCGGTGCAGCAGGTTTCTGGGGAGGCCAAGAGAAGGCTGGTGTGGAAGAGAGATGGACACACCATAGCACAATCCTCCCTCATGGGGGCTAAGGCTACCTGTACTTCAGCACAACAGGGACAGATTCATTCAGCAGGTGTCCTGCCAGGTAGACTGGATCACACCTACATACGCACTGCCTTTCTTGAACGTAGCATGTGAGTGGATTTGTTGTGAATTTTGCAACATGTTCTGTATGTTTTTTGATGACGATGATGACGACGATGATGATGATGATGATGATGATGATGATGATGTATGTGTTCCATTTCACTTTATATCTCTTTGCAGAATGTGATAGCAGAAACACAAAGGGCAGAGGTGAGGGGTGTGAGGGATCTGGAACTTTAGGTAGGGGGGTAATTTACTTCCCGATGTGGCAACTGTTAGGAACATGTAAATGTCCCTGTACGCAAGGTTGAACACGCACCTTGTGGTGTTGGGGTCATGTGCATTTATTGTTTTTGGTGAATAAAGGCCAAGCTTATTGTTGTTGCTACAAGTAAATTTTTCAAAGTGAAGGTTAGGGCCTTTCCCCTAATTATGTAGTTGGTCGCAGATGTGATAGTAACTGACTAGGGAGGATGGCCCCTGTCCTCTCATCACTATTGGTAGTGGTTGGCTAGAAGAGAGAACATTTCTCCACCAAGCTACGTTGTAAAGTCAAAACAAAACTCAGCAACTTGCCTTTGGCCAGGGCATCTGGGTCCTGGGAAAGGGATTTCCCTTCAGCGAGACTGTTTGGGAGGGAGGTGAAAGTTGTAACTGTTACTGGAACTTGACTTGTCCAAGTTAGACTTAGAAGGAAACTAAGGAATAAATAAGGAGTATAGAAAGGA
>CM054137.1:85341525-85342737 GCA_028751875.1 Rapana venosa | reverse complement strand
GTTTCATTTTTCCATCGACCTCACAGAGACCTACCAAATGCCGGGGTGTACCTGCCCAGCTCGTATAGCGTTCTTGAGTTTGCCGGGGTTGGGCCAGACTTCTGACGTTCCACTTTGCGATGGTATGTAGTCCCTTCCTCTATTTTGTTGCAGGGGTTTCCCACCAGGACACTTGGCGCCTCCCCCCCTGGTGGCAGACGAAGGGCGGGTCCTTGTTGACCCGGGCGGCGACCGACCCGGTATATTCTTTTTTTTTTGTCCTTTTCCTTTTGCGTATCTTGGGCAAAAGTAGCCTGGCGGCCCCCTCTCTCCCCGGGCGTGTTTTTTGGGGTTGGGTACCCCCTACATGTCACGGGTGGTACCGGGTTACGGGGTTCCGGTACAGAGGCACCCTCTGACCTGACCTGAAAAGGACTATCAACAAAACAAAGTTAAACATCTTACTCAAAAAACACAACAGTTTTAAAAAAAAAATTTATATATATAATTTAACAATACTAATCCCTAACTGTCGGGGCGACAGAGAGAAGGGGCCGAACATCCGTGTTTGGACAGTGTCCCCCAGGCACTCCCCACGCCGCGTAAGTGGAGCCAGTGGTCCCCCGTTCGCCCCATGCGCGCCCTACGACCCGGGGTTACGGGACCCGTGAAAAAATGAACCAGTGAATCCCTAACTGACTTTAGCATAAAATTTTAAGAAAACAAGATTTTTTTAGAAAAAAGATGTACGTTGATAAAACAAACATCTCAAATAAAAAAAAATTTTAAAATGAAAACTGATAAATTTTTTAATTAGGTAATATAGATAAAGTAAAATAGAGGGGAGACAGCAAAAAGCAAGAGAGAGAGAGAGAGAGAGAGAGAGAGAGAGAGAGAGAGAGAGAGAGAGAGAGAGAGAGACAGACAGACAGAGAGACAGACAGATAGAGAGACAGACAGACAGACAGAGACGGACAGACAGACAGAGAGAGAGACAGACAGAGAGTGTGTGTGTGTGTGAGAGAGAGAGAGAGAGAGAAAAGAGAGAGAGAGAGAGAGACAGAGAGACATACAGCCAGACAGAGAGACAGACAGACAGACAGAGAGACAGAGAGAGAGAGAGAGAGATTTAAAATATAAATGTTGTTTGTTCTTTTATTTAGAGTTCAATAGAATAAGCTCTCATTTGCTTTCTTACACCCAGTCCCCGTGAGCATGTAGTTTTTGTAAATT
>CM054137.1:85321525-85336525 GCA_028751875.1 Rapana venosa | reverse complement strand
TTTTGGGAGGTGGGGGTGGGGGGGGGGGTATTTTAAGGGTTTTTCTTTTTATTTGCTTGCTTTGGGGGGGGGGGGGGGGTTGTTGGGGGGGAGCTGTTTTGAAAAGGGTTATTTCCCCTTGTTTTTATTGTGAGACTGTATAAGTATTGGGTTATTATTATTAAGATGTATCCCTAACGGGCGGGGACTGGATGTAAAAAAGCACATGTGTGCTTATTCATTATCCTCGAAATAAAAAGAATTTGTCATTGTCATTGTCATTGTCATTGTCATTGTTCTCTCTCATCTCTCTCTCTCTCTCCTCTCTCTCTCTCTCTCTCTCTCTCTCTCTCTCTCTCTCTCTCTCTCTCTCTCTCTCTCTCTCTCTCTTCTCTCTCTACTCTCTCCTCTGTGTTGTTATAGCTGTAAGTGTTACTTCGTTTTTTGTTGTTGATTTGTTTTGGTTTTTTTTGTTTGTTTTTTGTTTTGGTGTATGTATGTGTGTGTGTGTGTGTGTGTGTGTGTGTGTGTGTGTTGTGTGTGTGTGTGTGTGAAGGGGGAACGGTGCTGTTTGTTTGTTTTATAAATGTTTTTTTTTTTCTCGTTTGTTTGTTGTTGTTTTTTTATTGTTTTTTGTTTGTTTGTTTGGGAGGGTGTTTTTGTCTGCTTTTTTTGTAGTTTGTTTTTTGTTTGCTTGCTTTTTTTGGAAGGGGGGTTCTGGAGTTTATTTGATCTTTTGCTCGTCTGGGGTTGTTTGTTTGTTTGTTTGTTTGTTTTTTCTTTTTCTCTCTTTTTCTTTGAAAAAACAGTTTTTTCCCTTTGCTTCTTCTGCTTGAAAGTATAAGTACTGAGTGCATTTTTAAATGTGACCCCACGGGCGGGGTTGGATGTAAAAAAGCACATGAGTACTTATTCATTATCCCTGAAAAAAAGAATTTGTTTCTATTACTTACAATGTGTAGATGTTCTTTTATGACTTTATTGGCTTCCCCCCCCCCCTTTATTATGTGAGCGTATGGGTATTGCACTTATTTTATTATCATGACATTCAATTTGCATGAGTATAATTAAAAAGTGTTTATGTTGATCGTGTGCTATGTGAGTATTACATATTTAGTATTATCCCTGAAACACCCCCCCCCCACACACACACACACTCACACACACACATACACACACACACTCACTCACTCACTCACTCACTCACTCATATTCTCTCCCTTAATGACTGTATAAGTTTAGATTTCTTCTTTGTTTTGTTTCTTGTTTTTATTGTGTGGATGTATGGGTATTAAATTTATTTCATTATCATGACATATAATTTGAAACGAGTATAATCTAAAATGAGTGTTGATGGGATCGCATACTGTTTTGGGAATTATAATTGGATATTATCTCTGAAATACACACACACACACACACACTCTGTCTCTATGTCTCTGTCTCTCTCTCTCTCTCATCTTTTATCGTTTTGCTTATAGTTATAGTATATCCTGATGAAGGATTCATATTTTATATTTTCAATACTTTATTGGACTTGCCTCTGTACTTAAGTTTAAATGAGTGCCCTATTTCAATATCTTATAAATATGTGTAACAAGTATGTGTACCATTTGACAATGTGTAGATGTTTATCTTTATGACTTATTAAGTTTGGTTGTGTTAATTTCTTGGCTCTGTTGTTGTTGTTGTTCTTGTTGTTGTTGTTTTTTGTGTTTTCTCTTTTTTTATCATCTTTTGTTGGATTGGTTTTTCCTTCTCTTTTGTTTGTTTGTTTGTTTTAGTTAGGGTTTTTGTGGGGATGGGGTATTTTGGGGGTTTTCTTTTATTTGCTTGCTTTGGAGGGGGGGGGGGGTTGTTGGGGGGAGCTGTTTTGAAAAGGGTTATTTCCCCTTGTTTTTATTGTGAGACTGTATAAGTATTGAGTTATTATTATTAAGATGTATCCCTAACGGGCGGGGACTGGATGTAAAAAAGCACATGTGTGCTTATTAATTATCCTCGAAAAAAAAGAATTTGTCGTTGTCATTGTCATTGTCATTGAAATTGTCTTCTTCTTCTTCTTCTTCTTCTTGTTCTTCGCAAATCTTCTTCTTCTTGTTCTTCTTGTTGTTCTTGTTCTTGTTCTTGTTGTTGTTTTTGTTGTTGTTGTTGTTGTTGTTCTTCTTCTTCTTCTTCTTCTTTCTTCTTCTTCTTCTTCTTCTTCTTCTTCTTAATAAAAATAAGTGTTGAAGGTGAACGTGTACTGTTTTGAGAATTATATATTTAGTACCATCTCTGAAACACACACACACACACACACGCACATACACACTCTCTCTCTCTCTATCTCTCTCTCTCTCTCTCTCTGTAGTGTGGCCTAAGACCGATATGCAATTAATTCATTCTCTCTTTTCTCTCTCTCTCTCTCTCTCTCTCTCTCTCTCTCTCTCTCTCTCTCTCTCTCTCTCTCTCTCTCCTCTCTCCTTCTATTGTTGTTGTGTATTCTAATAAAGGGCATATTCATACTTTTGATTTTCAATATTATTTGGGACTTTTTGACTGTACTTGAGCTCCAGTGAATCTCCTATTTTAATATCTTATTATCACGTGTAACAAATATGTGTACTATTCTACAATATGAAGGTGTTCAATTTTATGATCTATAAGTTTGGCTTACTCTCTCTCTCTCTCTCTCTCTCTCTCTCTCTCTCTCTCTCTCTCTCTCGTCTCTCTCTCTCTCTCTCTCTCCTTGTTGTTATAGCTGTAGTTGTTACTTTTTTTGTTGTTGATTTGTCTTGGTTTTTCGTGGGTTTGTTTTTTGTTTTGGTGTATGTATGTAATGTATGTGGTGAGTGTGTGTGTGTGTGTGTGTGTGTGTGTGTGTGTGGGTGTGTGTGTTGTGTGTGTGTGAAGGGGGGAACGGGTGTTTGTTTGTTTTTTAAAAGTTTTTTTTTTCGTGTTTGTTTTGTTGTTGTTTTTTTTGTTTTTTGTTTGTTTGTTTGGGAGGGTGTTTTTGTCTGCTTTTTTTGTTAGGTTTGTTTTTTGTGTGCTTGCTTTTTTTTTTGGCAGGGGGTGGGTTCTGGAGTTTATTTGATCTTTTCTCGTTGGGGTGTTGTTTGTTTGTTTGTTTGTTTGATTGTTGCTTGTTTTGTTCTCTCTTTTTTTCTTTTTTAAAAAAACAGTTTTTTCCTTTGGCTTCTTCTGCTTGAGTATTAAGTACTGAGCTGCATTTTTAATTGTGACCACACGGGCGGGGATGGAGTGTAAAAAAGCACATGGAGTACTTATTCCTTTTATCTGGAAAAAACGAATTTGTTTCTATTACTTACAATGTGTAGTGTTCTTTTATGACTTTATTGGTTTTTTTCCCCTCTTTATTATGTGAGCGTTATGGGTATTGCACTTATTTTATTATCAATGAACATTCAATTTGCATGAGTATAATTTAAAAGTGTTTGTGTTGTTCGTGTGCTAGGTGAGAATTACATATTTTTCATTATCCCTGAAATCACCCCCCCCCCCACTCACCACACTCAACACACACAAACATACACACATACACTCACTCTATATTCTCTCCTAATGACTGTATAGGTTTAGATTTTTTCTTTTGTTTTGTTTCTTGTTTTATTGTGGGGATGTTGATGGGTATTCATTATTTCATTATATGACATATTAATTTAACGAGTATAATTAAAATTAGTGTTGAGGGATTCGCATACTGTTTTGGAGAATTATAATTGCATTATTATCTTGAACTTCACACACACACACACTACACACCACACAACACACACACACACACACACACGCACGCACGCACGCACCCGCACGCAGCACGCAGCACGACACTCACCACACACTCTGTCGCTCTGTCTCTCTGTCTCTGTCTTCTCTCTCCCTTTTATCGGTTTGTTATAGTTATAGTATATCCTGATGAGAATTCATTTTTTATATTTTCAATACTTTATTGGACTTGCTCTGTACTTAAGTTTCAATGAGTGCCCTATTTCATATCTGTATAATTATGTGTAAAAGTATGTGTACATTGACAATGTGTAGATGTATTATATTTAGATCTTATTAGTTTTGTTGTGTTATTGTTCTTGGCTTGTTGTGGTTGTTGTTTCTTGTTGGTGTTGTTTGTCTATTTCTCTCTTTTTTATATCTTTTTGTTGTTTGGTTTTTCCTTTTCTTTTGTTGTTTGTTAGTATTAGTTTAGGTTTTTTTGGGGGGGGGGTGGGGGTGGAGGTGGGGTATTTTAGGGTTTTCTTTTATTTGCTTGCTTGGACGAGGGGGGGGGGGGTTGTTGGGGGGAGCTGTTTGAATAGGGTTATTTCCTTGTTTTATTGTGAGAGTGTATAAGTATTGGGTTATTATTATTAAGATGTATCCTAAAGGGCGGGGACTGATGTAAAAAAGCACATGTGTGCTTATTCATTATCTCGAAAAATAAAAGAATTTGTCATTGTCATTGTCATTGTCATTTTCTTCTTCTTTTTCTTTTTCTTTCTTCTTCTTTCTTTTCTTCTTCTTCTTTCTTCTTCTTCTTCTCTACTTCTTTTCTTGGTCTTCGTTTCTTCTTATTCTTCTTCTTCTTCTTTTCTTCTTCTTTCTTTGCAATCTTCTTCTTCGCAATTCTTCTTCTTGGCAATTTTTCTTCTTCGGCAATTTTCTTCTTCTTCTTCTTTTCTTCTTTTCTTCTTTCTTCTTTTTTCTTCTCTTTTCTTATTCTTTTTTGCAATCTTCTTTTCTTCTTTTCTTTTCTTCTTTTTTCTTCTTTCTTCTCTTCTTTTCTTCTTCTTCTTCTTTCTTCTTCAATCTTTTCTTCTTCTTCGAAATTCCTTCTTCGCAATTCTTTCTTCGCAATTCTTCTCTTTTTCTTCGGCCAATTCTTTTCTTCTTCTTCGCAATTCTTTTTGTTCTTCTTGTTCTTCTTGTTCTTTTTTGCTATGTTGTTGTTGTTGTAGTTGTTGTTGTTGATCTTCTTTCTTCGTCGTGTCTTTTATTCTTCTTCTCTTCTTTTCTTCTTCTTCTTCTTTCTTCTTCTTTCTTCTTTTCTTTCTTCTTCTTCTTCATTTCTTCTTCTACTTCTTCGCAATTCTTTCTCTTTTTCTTCGCATTCTTCTTCTTTTCTTCTTCTTTTTTACTTACTCCCTTCCCTTCGCTTCTTCTTTTCTTCCTTCTTCTTCTTATACTTCTTCTTCTTTCGCAATTCTTCTTCTTCTTCTTCGCACTTCTTCTTCGCAATTTTTTGCTCTTCTTATGCTCAAACAGCAGCTTTGTCTCTCATTAAGAGGAAAAATGCATGGGGCTACTGTTAAGCCTTTGTTCAGTTAAGTGCAACACGACTTCGTCATGGCAGAAATGGTATCTGTTTGCCTTTCTGACAAAAAAATAGAGCAGGAGACTGATCCAAGAAGGCGATAAAACAGACAAGAGGATGGTGACAGGTAGAAAAAGTACAAGCAGAAAAACAAAGAGAGGGATTGGAATGAGGAATTTCTAGCACATGATTTCAGTAGGCATGGAAGTACTGCACTGACGGCATAGGCCAATGTTAAAGCTGTTTGACTCACCGGTTGTGTCTACTGCTTTGTATGGGGCAGAACTCTGGGGTGTGGACAATGCAGCACATGGGAGGGATAGAGTTCATCGATTTGTCGGCCTTGAATTATGAAACACTCAATCCTCAACGGATTACACTGCTTCCCTGTGGGGTTGTACTGGGTCAGCCTGTACACAGTCTGCTACAACGTGATCCTTACCAGGCCTGTTGAAGAAAGACCAAGGTGTAGCTAGGGGCCTGATGCTGTGTAAGACACTGACACTGTTCCTTCCTCCATCCACACTGACACCTGTGTGTGTGTGTGTGTGTGTGTGTGTGTGGTGTGTGTGTGTGTGGTGTATACACACACACCACGCACACACCTGTCTTACAGATTTCTGTTTCTCTTCATGAGGGTTATACTTTGCTTCAAAATGTTTGCTGGAAACATGTGGAACAGAAACAGGAAGAGGCTGGCTATCCCAAGCACAATTGTTCACTTTGGATATTGAGAATGTTTTATGCTCGTGTGGCTTTCAGAAATCTTGCACTAGGGAAAATGTTTTCTGAATCACAAGACTGATATTAATGCTTACGAGCAAAATTTGCAAAAAATATACAGTGTATATGCGGTGAAAAAGTTTTTTCAAATTTTCTTGTTTTTTGTACAATGTAAGGCTTTTAAAAAGTTCAGACCGCCTTTTCAAAATAATCTCTGAACGAAAGTTCTACCCAATTCCAAACTTCATATGCGAGATAGCACTGTCGCTGATGCGGTCTCCAATACTTTCTTTGTTGTAAAGTACGACCCTGAGACTGTGACAGTGTTACTTTCCATTGATTGGCAATTGCACAGGTTCCACTTTTAGCGTAGTTTTCAGTTGTTCTACCCGTTTTTGATTCTGTTTGCGTGTTTTGCCAAGTTTTTTTTTGCAATTATATTGTTTGTATTGTTTGGAATAAGTATTTAGACATTACACAACCATTTTAATGACCAAACTTACTCTTTGCTTTCAAGCCCTCATTTCATACTCCTACTCCACTTCGTCTAATATCACTTTAAGTGAAACAGACCAGAACATTACCCACCACACAACACACTCTCACACACACACACACAACACACCACAACACACACCCCAAACACACCACACACACCACAACCACACGTATATTTATATTTATTTGTGTTTTACACGAATATCTATCTATTATTATCTATCTATTATCTATCTATCTATCTATCTATCTATCTATCTCTCATCTTCTCTCTTCTCTCTCTATCTATCTATCTAACTCCTATCTATCTGTCTGTTTTGTCAGTCTGTCGGTTTGTATCATACATATCATACATTACAATACATTACTTACATACATAATCCTTACATCATAAATCATTCATACATACATACATATCATAACATTACTTATACGGGTATGTGTCTTTTCTAGTCAGTGGTCCTTACTACATTGTGCTACATCTGGTGTGTATGTTTATTTATCTATGTATTTCTTTTATATCGAGGATAATAATTATTATATATGCACTGATGTGCTTTTTACTGCCGTCCCGTTTGTACTTCGTATCGTAAAATTTGTCAATCTGTTTCACGGCACACAATTAGCCTACTCTTACGAAAAGCGGAACATAATTTAACGTGCGCGCAAGATGTTTGGTGCGTTCGCAACCGGGCCTGGTTTATAGTTCTCATCCAAAGTGTGAGTGTGCGTGTGCGTGTGTTGTGTGTGTGTGTGTGTTGTGTGTGTGTGTGTGTGGTGTTTTGTTGTGTGTGTATATTTTGTTGTTGTTTGAAGTTGTATTGGAGTGTTTTAACCAATTAATATGAACCATACCTTTCTTGTGTGTATTGTCTATTAATCATGATTATGCCATTTAGAGTTGTGATCGCCATGTGTGGGAGGATTCAAGTGTTTTTGACTTTGACTTGATCTGAGTTCCCTTTGATGGCTGGCAGATATCGTCACCTTGATTATGACAATGACAATGGCAAATTCTTTTATTTCGAGGGTACATGCGGAGACATTCATTGTGCTTTTTTCTTCCAAGTCCCGAGTAGGGATACATCTTATAATAACCACATACTTATGCTCTCACACAAGTAGATCAAGGGAATTAATCCTTTTTAAAAACAAAAACAAAAAAAACCAAAGCACACAACAAAAAACAAACAAACAATAAAAGAAAACCCTAAAGGCACCCCCCACCCAAAAAATCACAACCAAAACAAACAAAAGAAAACGAAAAAAAAACAAAAAAAGAAGAAAAAAGAATACAAAAGAAAAACAAACAAAAACAACAATAGCAACAAAACCAAGAAAAATAACAACAACAGAACTTAATAAGTCATAAAAGTTAACATCTACACATTGTCAAATGGTGCACATTCTTGTTACATATAGCAATACAAAGGATTACAAAGGATCTGAAACGTGTTTTAAACAAAAAGAAAGCAGCATTTTACACAGGCACAGAACATCAAAAGAAGGAAGTAAACAAAGAAGTCAAAGTGTGTTTTGCAGCAGGCAGAGTATATATAATAATAAGATAGAAGACAAGTTTGCAGGGAACAATTTTCGTTGCTGCTGGCAGGGTATCAGAAATATAATTATGTCTGCAGTAAACATGGTAGTTGTCCAACATAGGTCACAGATCAGTTTGCAGGGAGATTATGTGATAACAGCCTTAGACATCTAAACGCATTTTTTACTCGCTTTGAAACGTATGATAGATGAAATATGACCTGAAAAACAATCCTACTTTCTAGGCATAGAGGTTCATGTTGATGAAGAAATTATCTGTAAGAATTAAGGGCAATAAATATAACAAATTCGGGCCAGATGGTATATGTGGAAAATCCTGAATTTTGCATAATGAGCTTGCCAGTGTCCTTTAACACCTGTTCAGGCTACGGATTTGGTCTGATTGCAGTTTTATTGGAAAACTTCCAATGTAATACCTCTTCCAAGAAACCAATCCTTCTCGGGCCTTACGATTTTAGACTGGTAGTCTCACATATCTTGTGCTGAAAACGCTAGAAAGAAAAAAAATCATAAAATTCTCGTTTTCTTTCTTACAGAGAAAGACCTTGACCCACTACAATTCGCGGTACGGTCACGAAGGGGTGTGGAAAATGCCAAACTATTATTGTGATCAAAAGTTGTATGGCCACTTGGAAACACCAGACTCTCTGCAGAATATTGTTCACGAACAGTAGTCAGCTTTTCAATCAATGCAGCTATGTTCAGGTTAACAAAATATTTTCGAATTTGACGTTAGACATTCAACTTGTACGGTTGGCTGATTGATTTTTAACCACAGAACACGCGTGTTTTGGCAAGAAATATCTTCTTTGGTAGATTTACTTGCATGTTCTCACAGGGGTTGGTTACTCACTCTTGTAATTTTATACAACAGAGATTGCAGAAGAACTATGGAAAATTTTTTGGTAAAGTTCGCAGAGACAGTGGCTTGTTATTTTCTTATCAGGATCAGTCATTAAACACGGTCAGCTCACGAGTTTCGTGACACTGGTGTGGTCGGAGGCCTTCTGGAGCTAAATGTTTTCTAAAACTAAAGACCTGCCTATCGACTTCAGAGATCAGGCCATACTCGAAGAATTTTGTTATTCCATCATCAAGAAGTGAAAACGTTCGAAACTATAAGTATCTGGGAACTGTTTTGACACAGTTAAAACTGGGCGTTAACACTGACGTATTGTCAAAAAAAGGGACAACATGTGTATTTTCTGATGAAACTGAACTAAATTTTTGGTAGACAAAAGGTTTTTTATGTTTTACAATGTCTTACTAGGAGAGTGTTCTAAGTTTTGCTTTCATTTGTTGTCAATACTTAGTGTTAAAAACAAGAATGGATGCAGAGAAATTGTAAGAATTGTAAATAATTGAAAAGAACAATGAGATTCATGTCATTCTGCAATCCGCGCTTGTATGCAATGTCACAGCCTTTTTGGCTGATCTTCCTATGCTTTGTTGCCAGAATTTCAGTTGGTGCCTTCGGGAACGCCGTTTTCAGGTGTCATCGCAAAATAAACAGAAAAATAAATTATTTGTGCCAGTTAGCTTCAATTTGAGGTCACAATGATGTTGACTTTGTTTTTACATTGCTCTGATTACTTGACTGATTGTATTGTTATTGAGTGATTATACATGCTTATGTGTGTGTGTGTGTGTGTGTTTGTGTGTTGTGTGTGTGTGTGGTAGATGTGTGTGTGTGTGTGTGTGGATATTCTTGTTTAACGTCTATTCAATTTAGTGATTTTAGACAGGAAAATCTAACAAGAAAAGACAACGATAACTGAAAAATGTTAGATAACAGGACTGAATATAAAATCCAACTTTTAACTTACTACAAAAACTGAATGAGCGACTTTTTATCAACCCTAACACAATGTCCAAGTAAGGTTGGATCAGTCGAATCTGATCCAGTGACATCTAGGTACAGCAGGTAAAATGCTTTAAATGTCACAACCAAAAAAAACATGGACTATTGGAGATCTTCTCCACCAAATGCAGTTTAATCTTTCACGTTTTTTGTCGAATGCATTTAGCTAACCTTTACATGTGGGTTAACCTATTCTGGTTTATAACCAACAATACTTTGTTTTTAGAAATAAAAGCATTTTGAAAATCAATTCACATTGCTTGTGTGGTGTGTGTGTGATTGTGTTGTGTGTGTGTGTGTGTGTGTGAGTGTGTATGTGTCTTGTGTGTGTGTGTGTGTAGTGTATGTGGTGTGTGGGAGGTGTGGGGGGTGGGGGTGCGTGTGTGTGGGTGGGTGTGTGAAATAAGTCTGTCTTTCTAAGTCAATGGTTAAAACATTGAATTCATATGCGTGTATGGTGTGGGTGGGCGTGGGTGTGTACGTGTCGTTTATGCGTGGTAAAATAAGTTTTTATGTTTCTCGTCAAATGGGTTTAACATTGTGTTCACAATTGCTGTGTGTGTGATGTGTGTTGTGCGCGCGGTCGTGTTGTGTGTTAGTGTGTGTGCGCGCATTGCGCGTGTGAGTTTGTGTTGTGTTGTGTGTGTTTGTGACATTTTATTTGAAGTCATTTTGGAATGTTTTAACCAATATGAAATATAGCTTTTGTGTCTGAGACTTTTGATGCGTATCAATCTGCCTGTCAGTATTGTAATTGCCCTTCATGGGATGATTAAAGTGTTTTTGACTTGACTTGACTTGAATTGACTTGACAATAAGATATTGAAATAGGGCATTCATTAAAACTTAAGTACAGCCGACAAGCCCAATAAAGTATTGAAAATAATATAAGGTATGAAATCCTTTATCCGGATCAACTATAACTATAAGCAAAAACGATTAAAAGGTTTTGTTTGTGAGAGAGAGAGAGAGAGAGAGATGGAGAGTGAGAGAACGAGTGGGTGTAGGAGATGAGAGAGAGGAGAGGAGAGAGAGACAGAGACAGAGAAGAGACAGAGAGAGAGAGTGTGTGGGGGTGTTTCAGAGAAAATATCAAAATTATATAATTCTCCAAAACAGTATACGTCACCATCAACATCATTTTTGATTATACTCGTTCAATTATATGTCATGATATGAAAATAAACTCAATACCATACATAACACAATAAAAACGAGAAACAAAGCGAAAGGAGAAACAAATGTATAAAGTCATTGTGTGGAGGACGTGTTGTTGTGTGTGGTGTGTGTGTGTGGGGTGTGTGTGTGTGTGTGTGTGTGTGTGGTGTGGTGTGTGTGTGTGTGTGTGTGTGTTTCATGGGATAATGTAAACTATCTAATATCCAATTGCACACGATCACCTTAACACTTTTTTGATTATACTCATACAAATTGAATGTTCATGGATGATATAGTAAGCGCAATACCTTACACTTCACAATTCATCATCATCATCTGAACCGCTGACCTGGCGGGTCGAGGAGGGATGGAGCACGAAAGACGAGGCCGTGGTTAAGCTCTCCATCCCTCGGTCCTCGGCTTCTGCGCAGTAGTGGCAGTCAGTATCTGGTCCTTCTCTGATGTTGTCATCCATGAATTGTTCTGTTTCCCTCTTTTGCCACTATCGAGTGTTCCCTGCAGTACGTTTTTGCGAGGGTCGTGGCGGGTTGACGTGGGCGAACCATGTCAGCTTTATCTTTTTGCGATGGTGAGGAAGTGGGTTAAGTGGACTGCAGCCGTGTTATTTGACTTTGACAAATTCATTGGTCTTCGTTCTTTGAGGATAGTCCAGCAGTTTTCTATGGCATTTTGTTTCAAATGATGGATTCGCTTTGTGTTTCATCAGTCAAAGTCCAGGTTTTCATTCCGTACAGCTGGATAGTCCTGAATTAGGGCTTTGTAGGAGCTTTTTTTAGAGCTTTAGGTTTGATTGGGAAACTGATCTTTTACTTTTCCATTTGGTGGGTAGTTTTGTCATGGAAGATGTTGCCATGGCTATTCTGATTGGATTTCTGTCGACGATCGCCGTCCTATGTGAGTGTTGCGCCAGGTATTTAAAGGTATACCTCCTCCATGTTGTTTGCCGTTCATGTAATTTTAGCAGTGGCGTTGCTCGTGTGTTCAAGTACTTTAATTTTCTCGAGCTCACCTCCTTCCTATGCTTTTCCGCTCTGTTCTCAGTCTGGTGTAAGATCTTGCAGTCTGTGTTACTTCACCCCTGAGGTCAAGTCATCGGCAAACGCCAAGTTGTTGAGGGTCTGCCGCCAATGGAGATGGTAGAGGGAAGTCATTGGAGGGTCTCTCTCATCATGTTTTCAAGAACAGATTAAACAGATGGAGCATACTGGCATCCTGTGTCGGGACCCCAACTGTGGTTTTGAAGTAGTCGTCGACCTGATTGTTCAGAAGGGACTGCACTGCTTGCGGTGTTGTATAGGGCTTGATGGTTTGCATAGTCTTCTTCATTGCAAACATTCTGAGGATCCTGCCTCAGGCTTCGTGCCATACTCTGTCGAAAGCGTCTTGAAGTCGATGAAGGTGTGGAACATGTCTCTTGATGTTAAAGATGTTTTCCATCGGGATGTGGCAGTTAAAAATCTTGTTCTATTGTGTCTGCCTGCCTGAACCAGCTTGTCCTCTGCAAGGTGTTCTTCTGCTCCTTCTTGAGTCGACTGCAAAATACTTTGAGCATGATCTTGCTGGCGTGGCTGGATGAGGTGATTGTTCTATAGTTTTGGCATAGGGCGTACATGTCCCCTTCTTGGGCAGGGGTAGGATATAGGGTATATTGAAATCGGAACTCATTAAAACTTAAGTACAGCGGACAAGCCAATAAAGTATTGAAATATAATATGATTTCTTCGTCAGGATTACACTATAACTCTAAGCAAAACGGTAGGTAGCAGGTGAGTTTATACAGGAGAAGAGAAGGGAGACTAGTATGGTGTGTATTTCAGAGATAATATCCAATAAATAATTACCAAACAGTACACGATCACCATCAACACTCATTTTTTATTATACTACGTTAAATTATATGTCTGATATTGAAATTAAACCCGATCCCATAATTCACATAATAAAAAAAAGAACAAACAAAAGAAGATATATAAACCTATACAGTCTTGAGAGAAGAGAGAATGTGTTTAAGTGTGGTGTGTGTGTGAGTGTGTGTGTGTGTGTTGTGTGTGTGGTGTGTATGTAGGTGTGTGTGTGTGTGTTTTAGAGATATATATTATTAATACTACATAGCACACGATCAACATTCTAACATTTTGTTATATCATACAATTTGAATGTTATGATGATAAAAGTAAGTGCAATACCATCTCTACCATATAGAGGGGAGAAATACCCAAAATAAAGTATAAAAAAGAAATCTACAACCATTGTAAGTACGAGGATACTTTTTTATACAGGATTATGAATAAGTACTCATGTGCTTTTTTACTTCAGTCCCCGACGATGGTCACTATTAATAAATGAAGCCAATCTCATACTTTCAAACAGTAGAAGCAAAGGGGGAAAACTGTTTTTAAGAGAAAAAAAAACACACAGACACAAAAACCAGACAGACCCAAACCCCCAAAAAAAAACAACAACAAAACCCCACCAACAAACAAACAACAAAAAAACAAGAAAAACACAACAAAACAAACAAAGAAGAGGAAAAAGAAGAAAGGAAAAAAAGAAAAAAAAACCACTCACATCAACACACACAAACCAACACCCCCTCCCCTAAACATACATACACAAAACATAACAAACACCCCCCCCCCACCCCAAAACAATCTAACTAGATCGAAGGCCAACTTATAGATATAAAAATTGAAGCTTCATATTGTAGAATGTACACTTAGTTCTTACACGTGATAATAAGATAATTGAAATATGAATAAACTGGTGCTCAAGTACAGTCAAACAAACCCCAATATAATATTGAATATAGAAGCGAGTATGGAAAGTGGCTCATTATAATTCCCACAACTATAGAAGGATTTGAGATGAGAGATGAGAGAGAGAGAGAGAGATTTGAGAGAGAGAGAGAGAGAGAGAGAGAGGAGTGTGTGTGTGTGTGTTTCAGGATGTAATAAAATTTATAATTCTCAAAGCAGTTACACCATACCTTTCAAACTTTTTTGATTACTCATACAATTTTTATGTCATGATAATCAAATAAATCAATAATACTCTAAAATTACCCCAAGGGAGAAAAGAAAGGGAAAAACCCAAGCCAAATCTATAAGGTCATAGTGGGGGGAAAGAGGAGCGAGAGAGAGAGATGAGGAGGGGGGGGGGGGGGGGGGGGGGGGGGGGGGGGAGGGGA
Organism: Rapana venosa; assembly: GCA_028751875.1. Taxonomy (NCBI): domain Eukaryota; kingdom Metazoa; phylum Mollusca; class Gastropoda; order Neogastropoda; family Muricidae; genus Rapana; species Rapana venosa. The sequence goes on along the minus strand of CM054137.1, from coordinate 85,322,227 downwards.
GGGCGGAGTGTGAGGACAAGAGAGATTGAGAGAGAGAGAGAGAGAGAGAGAGAGAGAGAGAAAGGGGAGTTGAGAGAGAGAGAGAGGAGAGAGAGAGAGAGATAGAGAGAGAGCGAGAGAGAGATGAGGAAGGAGAGGAGTGAGAGAGATTGTGTGTAATGTTTCAGGGGATAACATGAATATACAATCTCAAAAAACAGTGCACGTATCACGTCAACAATAAATTATTTTGATTATATCATGCAAAATATATCTGTCATGATAATGAAATAAACTCAATACTGTATACTACAAAAATAAAAACAAGGAGAGAGGAACGGGGGATACAAGTCAAAACATATTTCAGGGCAGGGAGAGAGATAGCGAGAGAGAGAGAGAGGGAGAGAGAAGAGAGAAGTGAGAGGGAGGAGAGAGAGGAGAGAGTGTGAGGGTGTTGTGTGTGTGTTAGTGTGGTGTGTCGTGTGTGTGTGTGTGTGTTTCTAGGATAATACTAAATATATAAATTCTGAAGACAGACGATCACCATCAATTTTCTTTTCGAAATTACTGTACAAATTGAACGTCATTAAAAAAAAGCCAATGCCAATACAACTCATCACATAAGAAGGAGAAATAAATTACTAAAGTCAAAAATGAACATCTATATTTGTAAGTAAGAGAGAGAGATATGGGACGGGGGGGGGGGGGGTAGGGCGAAAGAAA
>CM054137.1:85255100-85317600 GCA_028751875.1 Rapana venosa | reverse complement strand
TCCTGGAAAAAAAAATCTGTTTCTATTACTTTACAATGTTGTAGATGGTTCTTTTTATGACTTTATTTGGCTTTTCCACCCCTCTTTATTATGTAAGTGTCTGGGTATTGCACTTATTTAATTATCATGACATTCAATTTGCAATGAGTATAATTAAAAGTGTTTGTGTTGATCGTGTGCTATGTGAGTAGTATTACACATTTGTATTACCTGAAATAAACCCCCCACCCCACCACAACACACATCACACCACACACATAACACACACACTCAATCACTCATCACTCTCTCACTCACTCATATTCTCCCTTCAAGGGGACTGTATAGGTGTAGATTTCTTCTTTGTTTTGTTTCTTGTTTTTAATTGTGGGTGGATGTATGGGTATTAAAATTTATTTCATTATCATGTCATATAATTTGATCGTGTATTTTCTAAAAATAATGTGTTGATGGGATCGCATCGTTTGGGGAATTATATATTGGATATTATCTCTGAAATACACACACACACTTCTCTCTTGTCTCTCTGATCTGTCTCTCTCTCTCTCACTTTTTATCGTCTTGCTTATTAGCTATAGTATTTCCTGATGAAAGATTTCATTTTTATATTTTCAATACTTTATTGGGACTTGCCTCTGTACTTAAGTTTTAATATGACTTTGGTGTCATTTTATAAGTGCCTTATTTCGATATCTTATGTGTAACAAGATATGGTGTACCATTGACAATGTGTAAGATGTTTATCTTTATGACTATATTAAGTTGGTTGTGTTATTTTTCTTGGCTCTGTTGTTGTTCTTGTTATTGTTGTTGTTGTTTGTTGGTTTTTCTCTTTTTTTCATCTTTTGTTGGTTTGTTTTTCCTTCTCTTATGTTTGTTGGTTTGTTGGTTAGGGTTTTTTTGGGGGTGGGGGTGGGGTAGTTTAGGTTTTCTTCTATATTTCTTGTTGGGCGGGGGGGGGGGGGTTGTTGGGGGGGGGCAGTTTTTGATGAAAGGGTTATTTCTCATGTGTTATTTATTGTGAGGACTGTATAGTATTGGGTTATTTATTTTTAAGATGTATCCCTAACCGTCGTGGGATACTGGATGTTAAAAACGCAACATGTGATGCTTATTTATTATCTCGAAAAAAAAAAGGAATTTTGTCATTGTCATTGTCATTGTCTTCTTCTTCTCTTCGTCTTATTCTTCTTCTTCTTCTTCTTTTCTTCTTCTTCTTCTTTTCTTCTTCTTCTTCTTCTTCTTTTCTTCTTCTTCTTCTTCTTCTTCTTTTCTTCTTCTTCACAATTCTTCTTCGCAATTTACGCCAAAATTATTCTTCGCAATTTTCTTCTTCGTGTTCTTCTTCTTGTTCTTCTTGTTCTTGTTCTTGTTTTTCTTCTTCTTCTGTTCTTGTTATTGTTCTGGTTTTTGTTTTCTTCTTCTTCTTCTTTCTTCTTTCCCTTTTTCTTTTTCTCGGCAATTCTTCTTCTTCTTCTTCTTCTTTTCTTTTCTTCTCTTCTTCTTCTTCTTCTTCTTCTTCTTCTTTCTTCTTCTTTCTTCTTGTTCTTCTGCTTCTTCTTCTTCTTCTTCTTCTTACTTTTTCTCTGCAATTCTTCTTTTCTTCTTCTTCTTCTTATTCTTCTCCGCAATTCTTCTTCTTCTTCTTCTTCTTTTGTTCTTGTTCTGTGTTCTTGATCTTCTTCTTCTCTTCTGTCTTCTTCTTCTTCTTCTTCGCAATTCTTTCTTCGCCAATTCTTCTTCTTTTCTTTGCAATGTTCTTCTTCTTTGCAAATCTTCTTCTTCTTCTTCCTTCTTTCTCTTCTTCTTTTTCTTCTTCTTCTCCGCAATTATTCTTCTTCTTGTTCTTCTTCTTCTTCTTACTTGTTCTTCTTCTTCTTCTTCTTTTCTTCTTCTTCTTCTTCTTCTTCTTCTTATCTTCTTCTTCTTCTTTATTTATTTTTCCTCTTCTTCTTCTTCTTCTTCTTCTTCTTTTTCTTCTTCGCAATTCTTCTTCTTCTTCTTCTTTTTCTTCTTCTTCTTCTTCTTCTTTCGTCTTCTTCTTCTTTTCTTCTTTTCTTCTTCTTCTTCTTCTTCTTCTTCTTCTCCTGCCGCCTTCTTCTTCTTCTTCTTCTTTTCTTCTTCTTCTCTTCTTCTTCTTCTTCTTTATTCTTTCTTCTTCTCTTCTTTTCTTTTCTTCTTCTTCTTTCTCGCAATTCTTCTTCGCAAGTCTTCTACTTCTTGTTCTTGTTCTTGTTCTTGTTGTTCTTCTTCTTCTTCTTCTTCTTGTTCTGTTCTTCTTCTTCTTCTCCGCATTCTTATTCTCCTCTTCTTCATTTCTTCTTCTTTCTTCTTCTTCTTCTTCTTCTTCTTCGTCTTCTTCTTTTCTTCTTCTTTTTTTCTTCGCAATTCGTCTTCTCCGCATTTCTTTTCTTCTTCTTTTCTTATTTCTCTTCTTCTCTTCTCTCTTCTTCTTCTTCTTCTTCTTCTTCTTCTTTTCTTCTTCTTTTCTTCGTCTTCTCCGCAATTCTTCTTCCTTATCCGGAATTCTTCTTTCCTTCTTCTTCGCAATTCTTCTTCTGTTTCTTTTCTTCTTCTTCTTCTTCTTCTTCTTCTTCTTCTTCTCTTCTTCTGCTTTTCTTCTTCTTCTTCTTCTTCTTCTCTTCTCCTACTTCTTTCTTCTTTTTTGCAATTCTTCTTCTTTTGTAAGTCTTCTTCTTCGCTTCTTCTTCGCAATTCTTCTTTCCGCAATTTTTCTTCTTTCTGCTTTTTTTTTCTTCTTCGTCTTCTTCTTCTTCCTTCTTCTTCTTCTTCTTTTCTTCTTCTGTCTTTCTTCTTTTCTTCTTCTTCTTTTTCTTCTTCTTCTTTTTCTGTCTTCTTCTTCTTCTTTGCAATTCGTTTCTTCTTTGCAATTTTCTTCTTCTTTCAATTCTTCTTCTTTTTGGAAATCTTAGTCGTCGCATATCTTCGTCCTTCGCAATTCTTCTTCTTTTCTTCTTCTTCTTCTTTGCAATTCTTCTTCTCTTCTTCTTTTTCTTCTTTTTCTCTTCTTCTTCTTCTTCTTTCGCAATTCTACTTCTTCTTCTTTTCTTCGTCTTCTTCTTCTTTTCCTTCTTCTTCTTCTTCTTCTTCTTCTTCTTTCTTCTTCTTTTCTTCTTCTTCTTCTTCTTTTCGTAATTCAAAAAATAGTGTTGAAATGTTGTTAACTGTTTGAGAATTATTTATTTAGTACCATCTCTGAAACACACACACACAACACACACACACACACACACACACTCACACACACACACACACACACACACACAACACACACCACACACACGCACGCACGCACGCAACGCACGCACGCACGCACGCACGCACGCTCGCACACACACTACACACACCCACACTCTCTCTGTCTCTCTCTCTCTCTCTCTCTCTCTCTCTCTCTCTCTCTATCTCTTCTCTTGTCCTTCTATTGTGGTTGTGTATTCTAATTAAGGGGCATATTAATACTTTCGATTTTCAATATTATTTTGGACTTGTTGACTGTTCTGAGCTCCAGTTGAATCTCCTTTTTTAATATTCTTATTATCATGTTGCTGAACTAATGTGTGTACTATTCTACAATATGAGGTGTTCGATTTTATTATCTATTAGTTTGTCTTTACTCTCTCTTCTCTCTCTTCTCTCTCTTCGCTCTCTTCTCTCGCTCTCTCTCTCTCTTCTCTCTCTCTCTCTCTTTCTCTCTCTCTCTTTCTCTCTCTCTCTTTTTTTCTCTCTCTCTCTCTCTCTCTCTCCTCTCTCTCTCTCTCTCTCTCTCTCTCTCTCTCTCGCTCTCTCTCTCTCTCTACTCTCTTCTCTCCCCAAGAGTATAACCACTTTCTATAAATCAAGCACTTCTTGACTTTCATTCAAGGGAAAAACTATTCTTCATCTTTATACAATCCTCAATTAGGATTGTTTACCCTGTGGATTTGCTAGTGCAAACACTATGAACTGTACTGAGTTGTAACAAGCGTGCTCTCAAACTGGTTCATTTTAAAAAAGACAAGCTTATTAGAAGCGGCTATACTCAATTAAATAATCTCTCCCCTTACACCAAACGACTAAAATTTAACAAAGGAGTTATGATGGTCAAGATCATGACAGGACCGTTCCATCATACTTTAAAAGAAAATCCCCCTTAACCAATCAGAAATACTATAAAGCCCTAGTGTTCCTATACCGAGAATAGACTTATTCAAATCTTGTCCTACTTTACTCAGGCCCCTTTGCTGTGGAACTCCCTTCCAGATCAGTTTTTAAACAACATCAAATCTATAACAATCTACAAAACTCAAATTATCATCACTTGATACATCAACAATAACAACCACAGTCCTTAGCCTTAAAAAACAAAGTTGCATTTCCTCCCTTACTCTCTGCCTTTCCATCTTACCTATCTGCCCTACCCTTTCATTCACATGTCTGTTTTTGGCAGGACTGTTGTCCTCTCTCTATCTATCTCTCTCTCTCTCTACTCTCTCACTCTCCTCTTCTCTCTTCTCTCTCTCTATCCCCTTCTCTCTCTCTCTCTCTCTCTCTCTTTCAAATTCATTGTAATTGAAAAAGTGAGTTAGCAAAGTGTAAGCTTTTAAAATTTTCTTTTTATTTTATATATGTTTTTAACTACACTCTATAGTTATAAGAAATATATCTATCATAACAACATTATGTGTTAATCTGTACGAGTATAATGAAAAGAGTGTTGACAGTGATGAGTGAGGTTTTTAGAATGTATTCAGATATTTTTTCTATGTGTTTATTTTTGTTTGTTTGTTTACAAACAAAAGCATTTTAATCTTTAACACCACACACAAACAACACCACACACAAACACACACACACACACACAACACACACACACACCACACACACACACACACCACACACACACACACACACAACACAAACACACAACTACCCCCTCTCTCTCCCACTCTCCTTCTCATTCTCCCCCCCCCCTCTTCTTCTCTCTTATCACAATGTATAGATGTTCATTTTATGACTTTAGTGATTTTTTCTCTTATTGTAAGAGTGTATTGATATTGGGCTTATTTTCTTTTTTCATGGCGTTCAATTTGTACGTGTATATTTGTAAAGAATATTGATTGTGATCCTGTGCTGTCTGAGAATTATATATTTTAGTATTATCCTTGAAAACCACACTCACCCTGTGTCAATTTTTGATCTATAAGATTTCATTCTCCGCTCTCTCTCTCTCTCTCTCTCTCTCTTCTCTCTCCTCTCCTCTCTCTCTCCCTCTCTCTCTCCTCTCTCTCTCTCTCTCTCTCTATCTCTCTCTGTGGGGTTATTGCTGTAGTTGGTTACTTTGTTTTTCTGTTGTTGATTTGTTTGAGTTTTTTGTTGTTTGTTTTTTGTTTTGGTTGTATGTATGTATGTGTGTGTGTGTGTGTGTGTGGGTGGTGTGTGGTGTGTGGTGTGTGGGTGTGTGTTTTGTGTGTGAGTGTGTGGAGGGGGGTAAACGGTGTTTGGGTTTAAAAAAAAAGAACTTTTGGTTCGTTCTTTTGGTTTTTTTGGTTTTGTTTTTTGTTCTTTGTTGTTGTTTTTTTCTTGTTTTTTATTTGTCTTTTTGGGAGAGTGCTTTTGTTTTTGTTTTTGTTGTTGTTTTTTAATTTTTTTTTCTGTTTTGTTTTTTGGTGGTTTCTTTTTTTTTTTTTTTGTTTTTTTTTTTTTGGGGGGTGTTCTGGGGTTTTTTTTGTCGTGTGCTCCGTCCGGGTGGGTGTTTGTTTGTTTGTGTGTTGTTTGTTTGTTTGTTTTTTTTTCTTTTTCTCTCTTTTCTTTAAAAAAATTTTTTTCACTTTGCTCTACTGTTAAAATTGAGCACTAGTGCTTTTCAATGTGACCCTCGGGCGGGGACCTAGATGGTTAAAAAAGCACCTGAGTCTTATTCATTTTCCTGAAAAAAAAATTTGTTTCTATTATTACAATGTGTAGATGTTCTTTTTTTATGACTTTATTGGTTTTTCCCCCTCTTTATTATGTAAGGGTTATGGGTATTGCACTTATTTTTTATCATGACATTCCAATTTGCATGGTATAATTAAAAAGTGTTTGTGTTGATCGTGTTGCTAATGTGAGTCATTTCATTATTTAGTATGATCCTTTGAATGCCTCCCCCACCCCCCCACCCACACACACACTCACACACACCACAACATTACATACACACAATACTTACTCACTCACTCACTCATCATATTTCTCCTCGATGACTGAATAGGTTTAGATTTATTCTCTTGTTTTGTTTCTTGTTTTTATTGTGTGGAGTATGGGTATTAAATATCTTTCATTCTATGACATAATAATTTGATAACAAATATAATCTAAAATGTGCTTTGCTGTGTGTTGATGGGATCGCATATGTTTGGGAATTATGTTTGGATTTTATCTTCTGATATGAAATACACACACACACTCTGTCTCTCTGTCTTCTTTCTCAATTTTATCGTCTCGCTTTTATAGTTAAGTGTATCCTGATGAAGGATTCATATTTATACTTTATTACTTTATTGGACTTGCCTCTGTACATAGTTTTAATATGTGGCGTGTTTTCAATATCTTATAGTTTTGTGTAACAAGTTAGTTACCATTTGACGATTGTGTTGTGTTTATCTTTTTGACTTATTTATGGTTGTTTGTTTTTCTTGGCTTTGTTGTTGTTATTGTTGTGTTGTTTGTCTGTTTTTTCTCTTTTTATCTTCTTCTGTTGGTTTGGTTTTTTTTCTCTTTTGTTTGTTTGTTTGTTTTTGGTTAGGGTTTTTTGGTGGGGTGGGTAATTAGGGTTTTCTTATATTGGCTTGCTTGGGGGGGGGGGGGTGGTTGTTGGGGGGAGCTGTTTTGAAAAGGGTTATTTCCCCTACTGTTTTTCTTGTGAAACTGTATATATTGAGGTTATTATTATTAAGATGTATCCTAACGGGCGGGGGGACTGGTGTATAAAAGCACATATGTGCTTATTCATTATCCTCGAAATAAATAAAAATTTGTCATTTGTCATTTGTCCTCTCTCTCTCTCTCTCTCTTCTCTCATCTCTCTCTCTCTCTCTCTCTCTCTACTCTCTCTCTCTCTCTTCTCTCTCTACTCTCTCTCTCTCTCTCTCTCTGTTGTTATAGCTGTAGTTGTTACTTTGTTGTTTCTTGTTGATTTTTTTTTGTTTTCGTTTTTGTTTGTTATTGTTTTGGTGTATGTATGTATGGATGTATGTATGTTTGTATTATATGTATGTAGTATGTGTGTGTGTGTGTGTAGTGTTGTGGTGTGAAGGGGGGAACGGTGCTGTTTTTTTCTTTTTTTTTTTTTTAATTTTTTTTTCTTTTTCTCGTGTGTTTGTTGTTGTTTTTTCCTGTTTTTTGTTTGTTTGTTTGGGAGGGTGTTTTTGTCTGCTTTTGTGTTGGTTTTTTTTTTTGTTTTGCTTTGCTTTTGTGGGGGGGGTGGGTTGGGTTCTGGGTTTATTTTGTCTTTTGCTCATCCGGGGTTGTTTGTTTGTTTGTTTGTTTTTTCTTTTTCTCTTTTTTGTATAAAAAGTTTTTTCCCTTTGCTTCTTCTGTTGAAAGTAGAGTTACTGAGTGCATTTTAAATGTGACCCCACGGGCCGGGGACTGGATGAAAAAAGCACATGAGTACGTATTCATTATCTGGAAAAAAAGAAATTCTTTTATTACTTAAATGTGTAGTTGTTCTTTTATGGACTTTCTTGGCTTTTCCACCCCTCTTTTATTATGTAAGTGTATGGGTATTGCACTTATTAATTATCATGACATTCAATTTGCATGTTTATAATTAAAAAGTGTTTTGTGTTGATCGTGGGCTATGTGGATTCACATTAGTATATCCTGAAATACACCCCCACACCCCCCCCCCACCCCAACACACACGCCACTCACACACACACATACACACACACACTCACTCACTCACTCAACCACTTCACTATATTCTCTCCTTCATAATGTTATAGGTTTAGATTCGTCTTGGGTTGTTTTTGTTTTGATTGTTTGATGTTAGGAGTATTAATTTTTATTTCATTATCATGACATTTAATTTGAAACGAGTATAATCTAAAATGAGTGTTGATGGGTTAGCATTACTGTTTTGGGAATTATATTATTGGATATTTATCGCTGAAATACACACTCACTCACTTTCTCTGTCTCTCTGTCTCTGTCTCTCTCTCTCACTCTTTATCTCTTGCTTATAGTTATAGTATAATCCTGATGAAGGTGTCATATTTTATTTTTTCATTACTTTAGTGGGACTTGCTCTGTACTTAAGATTTTTAATAAGTGCCCTATTTCAATTTGTATGTGTGAAAAGTATGTGTACATTGACAAAGGTGTAGATGTTTTTCTTTTGACTTAAATTAATTTGGTGTGTTATTTTTCTTGGCTTGTTGTTGTAGTTGTTATTGTTGTTGTTTGTTTTGTTTTTCTCTTTTTTCATCTTTTGTTGTTTGGTTTTTCCTTCTCTTATGTTTTGTTTGTTTGTTTGGGTAGGGTTTTTTGGGGGGTGGGGGTGGGGGGTATGTTGGGATTGTCTTTTATTTTTCTTGCTGCGGGGGGGGGTGGGGGGGGGGGGCGTTGTTGGGGGGGGAGCTGTTTTGAAAAGGGTTATTTCCCCTTGTTTTTATTGTGAGACTGTATAAGTATTGGTTATATTATTAAGATGTTCCCTAACCGGCGGGGAATGATGTAAAGAAAGCACATCGTGTGCTTATTTATTATCCTCGAAATAAAAAGAACTATGTCATTGTCATTGTATTGTCAATGTTTCTTTTCTTCTTCTCTTCTTCTTTCTTCTTCTTTTCTTCTTCTTCCTTCTTCTTCTTCTTCTTCTTCGTATTCTTCTTCTTCTTTACTTCTTCTTTCATCTTCTTCTTCGGCTAATTCTTCTTCTTTTCTTCTTCTTCTTCTTTTCTCTTCTTCTTCTTCTTGTTCTTTTTTTCTTCATCTTCTTCTTCTTCTTCTTCTTCTTTTCTTCTTCTTCTTCTTTTCTTTTCTTCTTCTTCTTCTTCTTCTTCGTCGTCTTCTTCTTCTTCTTCTTTTTCTTCTCCGCAATTTTCTTCTTCTTCTTCTTCTCGCAGTTGTTTTTCTTTCTTTCCTTCTTCTTCTTCTTCTTCTTCTTTTTTCTTCTTCTCTTACTTCTTCTTCTTCTTCTTCTTCTTCTTCTTCTTCTTTTCTTCTTCTTTTCTTCTTCTTCTTCGCAATTTCGTCTTTCTTCGCAATTCTTCTTTTTTTCTTCGCAATTCTTCTTCTTCGCAATTGTTCTTCTTCTTTTTGACAATTCTTCTTCTCGGCAATTCTTCTTATTCCCTTCGCAATTCTTCTTCTTCTTCTTTGCAATTCTTCTTCTTCTTCGCAATTCTTTTTCTTCTTCGCACATCTTCTTCGCAATTCTTCTTTACAATTTTTCTTCTTCGTCGTCTATGGCTCAAACAGCAGCTATTGTCTCTCATTAAGAGGAAAAATGCATGGGGCTGCTGTTAAGCCTCTGATCAGTTAAGTGCAACACGACTTCAGTCTGGCAGAAAATGGTGATCTGTTTCGGCCTTTCTGCACAAAAAATAGAGGCAGGAGACTGAACCAAGAAGGCAGAAAACAGAGAAGAAGGAGGTGACAGGAAGAAAAAGAACAAAGCAGAAACAAAGAGAGGGATAGGAAAGAGGGAATTTCTAGCACATGATTTCCAGTAGGCAGGGAAGCTATCTTGCACTGACAGCATAGGCCAATGTTAAAGCTGTTTGACTCACCGGTTGTGTCTACTGCTTTGTATGGGGCAGAACTCTGGGGTGTGGACAATGCAGCACATGGGAGGGATAGAGTTCATGGATTTGTCGGCCTTGAATTATGAAACACTCAATCCTCAACGGATTACACTGCTTCCCTGTTGGGTTGTACTGGGTCAGCCTGTACACAGTCTGCTACAACGTGATCCTTACCAGGCCTGTTGAAGAAAGACCAAGGTGTAGCTAGGGGCCTGATGCTGATGTAAGATCACCCGCACTGTTACTTCTCCATTTTTTTCCACGTGACACCTGGTGCTGTGTGTGATTGTGTGTGTGTGTGTAGTGTGTGTGTGTGTGTGTGTGTGTGAGTGTGGTTGTGTGTGTGTGTGTGTGTGTGTGTGGTACACACACAAACACGCCACACACTGTCTTACAGATTTCTGTTTCTCTTCATGAGGGTAATACTTGCTTCAAAATGTTTGCTGGAAACTGTTGGAAAAGAACAGGAGAGGCTGGCTTATCCAAACACATTGTTCACTTCTGCCCCTGGATATTTAGAATGTTCTTTGTGCTCAGTGTGGGCTTTTAAGGAAATTTGCACTAGAAAAAATGGTTTCTTGATTCACCAGGACTGAAATTAAATACCTTTCGAGAAAAATTTGCAAAAAAATATACCGTGTTTTATTGCGGTAAAAAAAAAACGTTCAAAATATCTTGTTTTTTGTTACCAATGTTAAGGGGCGTAAAAAAGTTCAGACAGCCTTTCTAAATAAATCTGAGGAAGGAGGTTTTAACATCCAAACTTATTATGCGAGATAGCACTGTTGCTGATGCGGTCTCCAATACTTTCTTTGTTGTAAAGTACATCCCTGAGACTGTGACAGTGTTACTTTCCATTGATTTGCAATTGTACAGGTTCCACTTTCAGCGTAGTGTTCAGTTGTTCTACGTTTTTGTTCTGTTTGCGTATTCTTGTGCCAATGTTTTTGCAATTATTACTGTTTGTATTGTTGGAGTAAGATTTAGACCATACACAACATTTTTATTTGACCAACACTTAACTCTTTTCAAGACCTCATTTAATAGTCTCTCCAAACTCTTGTCTAATAACACTTAAGGAACAGACCCAGAATTTCACCACACCACACATACACACACACACACACACACACACACACACACACACACACACAAACACACAACACACACACCACACACACACACACACACACACACACACACGTATATTTATATTATTAGTGTATTTACACATATTTATTATCTAGCTACTATCTTATCTATCTATCTATCTCTCTCTCCTTCTCTCTCTCTCTCTCTCTCTCTCTATCTCTCTTCTCTTTCTCTCTCTCTCTATCTACTAACTATCTATCTGTCTGTATGTTGTCTTGTAATTCATACATTACATAATACATACATACATATATACAAGTGTATGTGTCTTTTCTAGTCAGTGGTCCTTACTACATTGTGCCTACATCTGTGTGTGTATGTTTATTTATCTATTGTATTCTTTTATATCGAGGATAATAATTATTAAATAAGCACTTATGTGCTTTTTACTGCCAGTCCCCGTTTGTATACGATATCGTAAATTCTGTCATCTGTTTCCATCGGCACACAATGGCCTACTCTTACGAAAAGCGGAACATAATTTAACGTGCGCGCAAGATGTTCTGCGTGCGTTCGCACACCGGGCCTCGGTTTCTAGTCTCATCCATATGTGTGTGTGTGTTTGGTGTGTGTTGTGTGTGTGTGTGTGTGGTGTGTGTGTGCATTTGTGTTGTGTGTGTGTGGTGTGTGTGTGTGTGTGTGTGTGTGTTTATTTTGTTGTTGTGTGAAGTTTTGTTTTTGGAGTGTTTTAACCATTAATTGAAAACATACTTTTTGTGTGTGTATTGTTATAATCATGATTTTTATGCACATTTTAGGGTTGTCGATCGCCATTGGTGGCGAGGATTCAAGTGTGTGAATTTGACCTGATCTGGTTTCCCTTTGAATGGCTTGGACAGTGATATCGTCACCTTGTTATGACAATGACAATGGCAAATTCTGTTATTTCGAGGGTAATGAATAGGCATTCATGTGCTTTTTTATATCCAGTCCCCGCCCGTAGGGATACATCTTAATAATAACCTAATACTTATGCTCTCACACAGTAGAAACAAAGGGAAATCATTCTTTTCAAAACAAAAAACAAAAAAACCCAAACCACACAACCAAAAACAAACAAATAAAAGAAAACCCTAAAGGCACCCCCCACCCAAAAAATCCCACCAAACAAACAAACAAAAGGAAACGAAAATACAAACCAAGAAAAGATGAAAAAAGAATAAAATAGAAAAACAAACAACAACAACAATAGCAACAAAACCAAGAAAAATAACAACAAAACTTAATAAGTCATAAAAGTTAACATCTACACATTGTCAAATGGTGCACATTCTTGTTACATATAGCAATACAAAGGATTACAAAGGATCTGAAACGTGTTTTAAACAAAAAGAAAGCAGCATTTTACACAGGCACAGAACATCAAAAGAAGGAAGTAAACAAAGAAGTCAAAGCTGCTGTTGCACAGGCCAGACGTATATATAAAAATAAGATAGAAGACAAGTTTGCAGGGAACAATTTTCGTGCTGCATGGCAGGGTATCAGAAATAATTATGTCTGCAGTAAACATGGTAGTTGTCCAACATAGGTCAAAGATCAGTTTGCAGGGAGTATGTGATAACAACTTACCAGACCATCTAAACGCATTTTTTATTCGCTTTGAAAAGCATGATATCTAAGTGAAAATAAAGTGACCTGAAACAATCCCTATTTCTGAGATGAGAAATAGCGTCATTGTTGATGAAGAAATTATCCGTAAGGCACTTAAGGGCAATAAATATTATTAAATTCCTGGGGACCATGGTAAATGTGGAAGAACCTGAAATTATGCACTACTGAGCTTGCCAGTGTTCCTTCAACACCTGTTCGGCCTCACTGGATACTTGGTTAGATTGCAGTTTAATTTGGGGAAAACTTCCAATGTAATTCCTCTTTCCAAAGAAATCCAATCCTTTCGGGCTAAAGATTTTAGACCTGTAGCTTCACATCTTTGTGATGAAAAACGTAGAAAAGTCATAAATCTCACGTTCTTTCCTCTACGAGATAGACCTTGACCATTACAATTCGCGTACAGTCTCGAAGGGGTGTTGGAAAATGCCAACTATTCATTTGACAAGTTGTATAGCCACTTGGAAACACCTGACTTCATGCCAGAATATTGTTCATTGACTTTAGTTCAGCTTTCAATACAATGCAGCTCAAATGTACTGATTAAACAAAATAATTTCAAAATAATTTGACGTAGATACCAACTGTGCGTTGGCTGATTGAAATTTTTATCCAACAGACCACAGCGTGTTTTGTCAAGAACTATCTTCTTGGTTAGATTTACCTGCACTGGTGCTCCACGGGTAGCGTCCTCTCACCACTTCTGTACATTCTATACAGATGATTGCTGATGAACTATGAAATTACTTTTGGTTAAGTTCGCAGACGGCAGTGCTCTGTTATCTCTCTTTCTGGATCAGTCTTAGACACGGTACCTGCCTCACGGTTGTACACTGGTTGTGACGGCGGCTATCTGGAGCTAAATGTTTCTAAAATAAGACCTGCCTATCGACTTCAGAAAGATCAGGCCATTACTACGAGAATATTATTTTCCTATATCAAGATAGTTGAAAACGTTTGTCCTATAAGTATCTGGGAACTGGTTTTGACCTCAAGGTTGGGGACTGGGACGTTAAACACTGACGTATTGTCAAAATAAAGGACAACAACATGTAATTTTCTTGATGAAACTGAACTCATTTTTTTGTTAGACAAAAGGATTCTTCCTGGTTTTACAAGTCTTACATAGATAGCTGTTCTAAGTTTTGCTTTCCATTTGTTGGTACCAATAATTTAGTGTTAAAAAACAAGAATGGCCTGCAGAGAATTGTAAGAATTCTACTCAAAATAATTGGAAAGAACAATGAGATCTCATGTCATTCTGGCAATCATCTGCTTGTTTACAAAGGTCACAGCCAATTTGGCTGGGAAAAAACATTTCCCTTTTCCATGCTTTTCCAGATTTCTGTGTGTTGCCTTCGGAAACCGCGTTTTCTGTGTCCCAGCAGCAAACTAACAGAAATAGATTTTTTTTTGTGCCAGTAAGCATTCCAATTCTGAATTCACAATGATGTTGACTATCCAGTTTTTACATTTCTCTGAATTACTTGCCTGATTGTCATTGTTATGAGTGTAGTCAATACATAATTATGAGTGTGTGTGTGTGTGTGTGTGTGTGTGTGTGTGTGTGTGTGTGTGTGTGTGTGATATCTTCAGTTTAACGTCTATTCACATTAAGTGATTTTAGACAGGAAAATCTAACAAGAAAAAGCAAACGATAACTGAAAAATGTTAGATAACAGAACTGAATAAAAACAAACTTTAACATACTACAAAAACTGAATGATCGGACTTTTCATCAACCCTAACACAATTTCCATCAGTAAGGTGTTCAGACAGGAATCGGATCCAGTGACAAACTAGGTACAGCAGTGGTAAAAGGCTTTTTAATGTCCACAACCAAAAATAAACATGACTTATTGGAGATTTTCCCCACAAATGCGGTTTACATCTTTCACGTATTTTGTCCTGAAGCTTTGCTTGAACCTTTTACATGAGGGATAAACTATTTTTGCGATTATACAACCACATACTTTGTTTAGAAATAAAAGCATTTGGAAACTCAATCCATTGCTGGTATGTGTGTGCTTGTGTGTGTGAATTGTGTGTGTGTGTATGTGTGGTGTGTGTGTCAAAGTCAAGTCAAAACTTTTATTTTCAGATGGTCATTGAATAAGCAGTGCATTTGCTTCTTTCATCAAGCCATTATCTTAAAAGAAAGAAAAAAAGAAGGAAAAAAGATAATGTCTATGCAGACATAGAATAAAAAACCTATCTATGTAAACTATATAAATCAAACAAAAAAATACATATCAATGCATATGTGGATTAAAACAAAACAAAAACCAGAAAAATATGAGACATACATTTCAAATAAATCAAAAATTTGAAAAAGTATCACGTATAACACAAACAAACAAGCAACACAGAAAAACCAAACCAAAAAAACAATTCTTCTCCGCAAATTCTTCTCTTTCTCCGCAATTCTTCTTCTTCTTCTTCTCTTCTTCTTCTTCTTCATCTTCTTCTTCTTCTTCTATTACTTCTTCTTCTTCTTTTCTTTTCTTCTTCTTTTCGCAACTCTTCTTCTTCTTCTTCTTTTTTTTTCTTCTTCTTCTTCTTTTCTTCTTCCTCTCTTCTTTTCTTCTTCTTCTTATTCTTCTTTTCTTTGCTTCTTCTTCTTCTTCTTCGTAATCTTATAAAGTGTGGAAGTGGGGGGGGTGGGGGTGGGATCGTGTATGTTTTGAGACACACACACACAAAACACACACACACACAAACACACACACACACACACACACACACACACAACATTAAACCCTCCACACACACACTACACGCACACTATCTCTCTCTTCTTCTCACTCTCTCTCTCTCTCTCTCTTCTCTCTCTCTCTCTCGCTCTCTCTCTCTCTCTCTCTTTTCTTCTCTCATTCTATTGTTTGTGTTATTCTCTAAAGGGATTATTCATACTTTTCGATTTTCAAAATTATTTTTGAGGACTTGTTGACTGTACTTGAGCTCCTTGTGAATCTCCGATTTTTAATATCTTATTATCACGTTAACAACTATGTGTACAATTCTACAATATGAGGTGTTCTCAAAGGTTTATGATTATTAATTTGTTCTTACTCTCTCTCTCTCTCTCTCTCTCGCTCTCTCTCTCCTCTCTCTCTCTCTCTCTCTCTCTCTCTCTCTCTCTCTCTCTCTCTCTCTCCTCTCTCTCTCTCTCTCTTCTCTGACTCTCTCTCTCCCCTCTCTGTCTCTCTCTGTGTTGTTATAGCTGTAGTAGTAGTTACTTCTTTTTTTATTTTTTAATTTTTTTTTGGTTTTTCGTTCGTTTGTTTGTTGTTATGGTGTATGTATGTATGTATGTATGTATGTAATGTATGTTGTTTATGTATGTATGTATGTATGTATGATGTATGTTGTATGTATGTATGTAGTATGTATGTGTGTGTGTGTGTGTGTGTGTGTGTGTGTGGTGTGTCGTGTGTGAAGGGGGGAACGGTGCTGTTTTTTCTTTTTTAATTTTTGTTTTCTTTTTCTCGTTTGTTTGTTGTTGTTTTTCCTGTTTTTTGTTTTGGATTGTTTTGAGGGTGTTCTAGTCTGCTTTTTTTTGTTTTTTTTTGTTTGCTTGCCTTTTTGTTTGGAGAGGGGGGTGGTTCTGGGGGTTTTATTTTGTCTTTTGCTGTTGGGGTGTTTGTTTGTTTGTTTGTTTGTTTTTTCTTTTTCTCTCTTTTTTTTGGTTTAAAAAAATGTTTTTTCCCTTTGCTTACTTTGCTTGAAAAGTATGAGTACTGAGTGCATTTTTAAATGTGACCACCACGGGCGGGGAATGGAAGTAAAAAAGCAACATGAGTATTTCTTCATTATCCTGGAAAAAAAAATCTGTTTCTATTACTTTACAATGTTGTAGATGGTTCTTTTTATGACTTTATTTGGCTTTTCCACCCCTCTTTATTATGTAAGTGTCTGGGTATTGCACTTATTTAATTATCATGACATTCAATTTGCAATGAGTATAATTAAAAGTGTTTGTGTTGATCGTGTGCTATGTGAGTAGTATTACACATTTGTATTACCTGAAATAAACCCCCCACCCCACCACAACACACATCACACCACACACATAACACACACACTCAATCACTCATCACTCTCTCACTCACTCATATTCTCCCTTCAAGGGGACTGTATAGGTGTAGATTTCTTCTTTGTTTTGTTTCTTGTTTTTAATTGTGGGTGGATGTATGGGTATTAAAATTTATTTCATTATCATGTCATATAATTTGATCGTGTATTTTCTAAAAATAATGTGTTGATGGGATCGCATCGTTTGGGGAATTATATATTGGATATTATCTCTGAAATACACACACACACTTCTCTCTTGTCTCTCTGATCTGTCTCTCTCTCTCTCACTTTTTATCGTCTTGCTTATTAGCTATAGTATTTCCTGATGAAAGATTTCATTTTTATATTTTCAATACTTTATTGGGACTTGCCTCTGTACTTAAGTTTTAATATGACTTTGGTGTCATTTTATAAGTGCCTTATTTCGATATCTTATGTGTAACAAGATATGGTGTACCATTGACAATGTGTAAGATGTTTATCTTTATGACTATATTAAGTTGGTTGTGTTATTTTTCTTGGCTCTGTTGTTGTTCTTGTTATTGTTGTTGTTGTTTGTTGGTTTTTCTCTTTTTTTCATCTTTTGTTGGTTTGTTTTTCCTTCTCTTATGTTTGTTGGTTTGTTGGTTAGGGTTTTTTTGGGGGTGGGGGTGGGGTAGTTTAGGTTTTCTTCTATATTTCTTGTTGGGCGGGGGGGGGGGGGTTGTTGGGGGGGGGCAGTTTTTGATGAAAGGGTTATTTCTCATGTGTTATTTATTGTGAGGACTGTATAGTATTGGGTTATTTATTTTTAAGATGTATCCCTAACCGTCGTGGGATACTGGATGTTAAAAACGCAACATGTGATGCTTATTTATTATCTCGAAAAAAAAAAGGAATTTTGTCATTGTCATTGTCATTGTCTTCTTCTTCTCTTCGTCTTATTCTTCTTCTTCTTCTTCTTTTCTTCTTCTTCTTCTTTTCTTCTTCTTCTTCTTCTTCTTTTCTTCTTCTTCTTCTTCTTCTTCTTTTCTTCTTCTTCACAATTCTTCTTCGCAATTTACGCCAAAATTATTCTTCGCAATTTTCTTCTTCGTGTTCTTCTTCTTGTTCTTCTTGTTCTTGTTCTTGTTTTTCTTCTTCTTCTGTTCTTGTTATTGTTCTGGTTTTTGTTTTCTTCTTCTTCTTCTTTCTTCTTTCCCTTTTTCTTTTTCTCGGCAATTCTTCTTCTTCTTCTTCTTCTTTTCTTTTCTTCTCTTCTTCTTCTTCTTCTTCTTCTTCTTCTTTCTTCTTCTTTCTTCTTGTTCTTCTGCTTCTTCTTCTTCTTCTTCTTCTTACTTTTTCTCTGCAATTCTTCTTTTCTTCTTCTTCTTCTTATTCTTCTCCGCAATTCTTCTTCTTCTTCTTCTTCTTTTGTTCTTGTTCTGTGTTCTTGATCTTCTTCTTCTCTTCTGTCTTCTTCTTCTTCTTCTTCGCAATTCTTTCTTCGCCAATTCTTCTTCTTTTCTTTGCAATGTTCTTCTTCTTTGCAAATCTTCTTCTTCTTCTTCCTTCTTTCTCTTCTTCTTTTTCTTCTTCTTCTCCGCAATTATTCTTCTTCTTGTTCTTCTTCTTCTTCTTACTTGTTCTTCTTCTTCTTCTTCTTTTCTTCTTCTTCTTCTTCTTCTTCTTCTTATCTTCTTCTTCTTCTTTATTTATTTTTCCTCTTCTTCTTCTTCTTCTTCTTCTTCTTTTTCTTCTTCGCAATTCTTCTTCTTCTTCTTCTTTTTCTTCTTCTTCTTCTTCTTCTTTCGTCTTCTTCTTCTTTTCTTCTTTTCTTCTTCTTCTTCTTCTTCTTCTTCTTCTCCTGCCGCCTTCTTCTTCTTCTTCTTCTTTTCTTCTTCTTCTCTTCTTCTTCTTCTTCTTTATTCTTTCTTCTTCTCTTCTTTTCTTTTCTTCTTCTTCTTTCTCGCAATTCTTCTTCGCAAGTCTTCTACTTCTTGTTCTTGTTCTTGTTCTTGTTGTTCTTCTTCTTCTTCTTCTTCTTGTTCTGTTCTTCTTCTTCTTCTCCGCATTCTTATTCTCCTCTTCTTCATTTCTTCTTCTTTCTTCTTCTTCTTCTTCTTCTTCTTCGTCTTCTTCTTTTCTTCTTCTTTTTTTCTTCGCAATTCGTCTTCTCCGCATTTCTTTTCTTCTTCTTTTCTTATTTCTCTTCTTCTCTTCTCTCTTCTTCTTCTTCTTCTTCTTCTTCTTCTTTTCTTCTTCTTTTCTTCGTCTTCTCCGCAATTCTTCTTCCTTATCCGGAATTCTTCTTTCCTTCTTCTTCGCAATTCTTCTTCTGTTTCTTTTCTTCTTCTTCTTCTTCTTCTTCTTCTTCTTCTTCTCTTCTTCTGCTTTTCTTCTTCTTCTTCTTCTTCTTCTCTTCTCCTACTTCTTTCTTCTTTTTTGCAATTCTTCTTCTTTTGTAAGTCTTCTTCTTCGCTTCTTCTTCGCAATTCTTCTTTCCGCAATTTTTCTTCTTTCTGCTTTTTTTTTCTTCTTCGTCTTCTTCTTCTTCCTTCTTCTTCTTCTTCTTTTCTTCTTCTGTCTTTCTTCTTTTCTTCTTCTTCTTTTTCTTCTTCTTCTTTTTCTGTCTTCTTCTTCTTCTTTGCAATTCGTTTCTTCTTTGCAATTTTCTTCTTCTTTCAATTCTTCTTCTTTTTGGAAATCTTAGTCGTCGCATATCTTCGTCCTTCGCAATTCTTCTTCTTTTCTTCTTCTTCTTCTTTGCAATTCTTCTTCTCTTCTTCTTTTTCTTCTTTTTCTCTTCTTCTTCTTCTTCTTTCGCAATTCTACTTCTTCTTCTTTTCTTCGTCTTCTTCTTCTTTTCCTTCTTCTTCTTCTTCTTCTTCTTCTTCTTTCTTCTTCTTTTCTTCTTCTTCTTCTTCTTTTCGTAATTCAAAAAATAGTGTTGAAATGTTGTTAACTGTTTGAGAATTATTTATTTAGTACCATCTCTGAAACACACACACACAACACACACACACACACACACACACTCACACACACACACACACACACACACACAACACACACCACACACACGCACGCACGCACGCAACGCACGCACGCACGCACGCACGCACGCTCGCACACACACTACACACACCCACACTCTCTCTGTCTCTCTCTCTCTCTCTCTCTCTCTCTCTCTCTCTCTCTATCTCTTCTCTTGTCCTTCTATTGTGGTTGTGTATTCTAATTAAGGGGCATATTAATACTTTCGATTTTCAATATTATTTTGGACTTGTTGACTGTTCTGAGCTCCAGTTGAATCTCCTTTTTTAATATTCTTATTATCATGTTGCTGAACTAATGTGTGTACTATTCTACAATATGAGGTGTTCGATTTTATTATCTATTAGTTTGTCTTTACTCTCTCTTCTCTCTCTTCTCTCTCTTCGCTCTCTTCTCTCGCTCTCTCTCTCTCTTCTCTCTCTCTCTCTCTTTCTCTCTCTCTCTTTCTCTCTCTCTCTTTTTTTCTCTCTCTCTCTCTCTCTCTCTCCTCTCTCTCTCTCTCTCTCTCTCTCTCTCTCTCTCGCTCTCTCTCTCTCTCTACTCTCTTCTCTCCCCAAGAGTATAACCACTTTCTATAAATCAAGCACTTCTTGACTTTCATTCAAGGGAAAAACTATTCTTCATCTTTATACAATCCTCAATTAGGATTGTTTACCCTGTGGATTTGCTAGTGCAAGGGGGAAAAAAAATAAAGTTAAAGAACATTACACAATGTAAGTAAGAGATACTTTTTTTTTACCAGGATAATGAATAAGTACTCATGTGCTTTTTTACATCCAGTCCCCGACCGCAGGGTCACATATTAATAATGAAGCCAATACTCATACTTTCAAACAGTAGAAGCAAAGGGGGAAAACTGTTTTTAAAAGAGAAAAAAAACAAACACACACACAAAAAACCCAGACAGACCAAAACCCCCCCCCAAAAAAAAAAACCAACAACAAAAACCCCACCCCCAACAAACAAAAAACAAAAAACAAGAAAAAAACAACAACAAACAAACAAAAGAGGAAAAAGAAGAAAGAAAAAAAAAAAAAACACTCACACACACAAACCCAACACCCCCCCCCCTCCCCATACACATACATACACCAAAAACATAAAACAAACACCCCCCCCCCCCCAAACAAATCAACTAGATCGAAGGCCAAACTTATAGATCATAAAAATTGAACGCCTTCATATTGTAGAATAGTACACATAGTTCTTACACGTGATAATAAGATATTGAAATATGACATAAACTGGAGCTCAAGTACAGTCAACAAACCCAAAATAATATTGAAAATAGAAAGCATGAACGTGTCCTTCATTATAATACACCACAACTATAGAAGGAGAGAGAGAGAGAGAGAGAGAGAGAGAGAGAGAGAGAGAGAGAGAGAGAGAGAGAGAGAGAGAGAGAGTGTGTGTGTGTGTGTTTCAGAGATGGTACTAAATTTATAATTCTCAAAGCAGTACACCATCACCTTCAACACTTATTTTGATTACTCATACAAATTTTATGTCATGATAATCAAATAAACTCAATACCCATACTCTCACACAATAAAAACAAGGAAGAAAAGAAAGGGAAAAAAAACCCAGCCAAATCTATAAGGTCATAGTGGGGGAATGAGAGAGAGAGAGATGAGGAGAGAGAGGAGAGAGAGAGGGGAGAGAGAGAGAGAGAGAGAGAGAGAGAGAGAGAGAGAGAGAGAGAGAGAGAGAGGGGAGAGAGAGAGAGAGAGAGAGGAGAGAGAGAGAGAGAGAGAGAGAGATTGTGTGTATGTTTCAGGGATAACACTGAATATACAATTCTCAAAACAGTGCACGATCACCGTCAACAATAAAATTATTTTGATTATACTCATGCAAATTATATGTCATGATAATGAAATAAACTCAATACCTGTATACTCACACAATAAAAACAAGGAAGAAGAGAAAGGGGGATAAAAGTCAAATCTATAAGGGCAGGGAGAGAGAGAGAGAGAGAGAGAGAGAGAGAGAGAGGAGAGAGAGAGAGGGGAGAGAGAGGAGAGTGAGTGTGGTGTGTGTGTGTGTGTGTGTGTGTGTGTGTGTGTGTGTGTGTGTGTGTGTGTGTGTGTGTGTGTTTCAAGGATAATACTAAATATATAATTCTGAAGACAGCACAGAATCACCATCAATATTCTTTTCGAATATACTCGTACAAATTGAACGTCATTAAAAAAAAAGCCCAATGCCAATACACTCATACAATAAGAAGGAGAAAAAAATTACTAAAGCAAAATAAACACTAAAAATGAAAAGAAGGAGAGAGATTTGGGGGGGGGGGGGGGTGGGGAAAATGAGAGAAGTGGGAGGAAGAGAGGGGTGATGGGGGGGTTGTTGTTAGTTTTGTGTGTGTGGTGTGGTGTTGTGGTGGGTGTGTGGTTGTGTGTTAAGATAATCTTTTTGTTTGTAAACAAACAAACAAAAAGAAAAAAAAAATATAAAATATAATTCTCAAACGCCTCACACTGCAACACCCTTTTTGATTATATCGTCGATTAACCATGTTTGTTTTGAAGATATATTTTTTATAAATAGTGTAATTTTAAAAAAAGCTTTCACTTTGGGTAAATTCACTTAACAACATTAAAAATTTGAAAGGGGAAGGGGAAGAGCCCTTTGACCAATTTATTGTCTTTTCCCAAAAAGGGGCCTATTGAAAAGGGGGGTTATACACGACTTTTTTGTAAATACAAAAAATACAAAAAATCACATGTCTTTTAAAACTAATGAAAACCCAAAAAAAAACCAAAAAAGACTTTATGAAGGATACGACTTTAAGTCTGACTAAATCAGTTTCAAAATGAATCAAAGTAATAACAAGGATAAAATAGGAACCAATAAGCAATAACAAAAAAAAAGAAAAACTTTTAGAATTTTATTAGCCCACCCATTGCATTGTATGTAAAATTTTTCCCCAAAAGTATTCTTCTGGAGACTACGGGAAATTATAAATGTTTTTTTATGTGTTTTCACAAAATGTGGATTTACATAATTTTAAATGTTTTTTAGTTTAGTCACAAAGTTAAGCAAATTGGGAACTAAAGAGAGAGAGAAAAGAGGACAACGGTAGCAGACAGGTGAAGGGAAAAAAGGGGAGGGGAGATGGGAAGATGGAAAGGGAATAGTAAAGGGGGATAGCAACTTTTTTTTTAAGGGTGTGGGCTTTTATTGTTATGTATCAAGTGATTGTAATGGTTTTTTAGTTGTTATTGATTGATGTTGTTAAATGATTTAGGAGGGGGGTTCCCCAGATAGGCCCGAGTAAAGTAGACTAGATTTGAATAAGTCATTCTTGGAAATTTGGGGCCTAGGCTTTTTAGATTTGGTTGGTTTAGGGGGGGTTTTTTCTTTTAAAAAAGAGGAAAAAAGTTCCCGCTATTTGAAAAAACATGCTCCTTGTTATATTTTAATCTTTTTGTAAAAGGGGGAATATTTAATTGGTTTGTCACTTCTAAAAAGTTGTCTTTTTAGAAGGACGTTTGAGAGACGTTTTTTCAGACTCATAAGGTTTCATGTTTTTGCACCAGCAGAATCCCCCGGGTAGAGCTAGTCTATTGAGATTGTATATAAGATTGGAAGAATAGTTTTCTTGAATGAAAGCAAGAAAGGCTTGATTTTAGAAGTTGGTATCTCTTGGGACATTTTGCTAGTTGAGATATGTGGTAGAACCAACTGAGATTTTCACAATTGTTACCCCCAAAACCCCGTGGTGAAGGTTTTTTTAATATTCCCCTTTTTTTTTGAGAGATTAAGTTTAGGGGTTAAGTTTGACGCTTTTTTTTTGGGGGTAATAACTGCATTTTGTTTTTTTGGGGGGTACAGAAAAGGGGGTTGTTCGGTCTATTAAAAAACTGAACAAAACTTTTTTTTATTTAGTTTCTAGAGAGTTAAGGTTATTTGGGTATGAATGTTTTTGTCATCGCAAATAGTTCGCTTTGGTTGAGTGAAGAGAGGAGAGAGAGAGGAGGAGAAGGAAAAGAGAGAGAGAGAAGAGGAGAGATTGACACAATTGACAATTACACAATTTTTTGCTTTTAGCCCCCCCCCGGGGGGGAAAACCAACCCGCCCACGAAAAAAAGATTTGTTCACAGATTAAAATTTTTTGAAATTTTTAAAAAATTTTTTAGTCTAAACCCCAAATCACCCCTTAAAAAAAAAAAACCAATTTTCCCAAATATGTAATTTTCCAGATGCCAATGCGTGGGGGGTTATACACGTTTTCCCTTTTCAAGCTGGAACCTGAGTGTAGTTCCAGATTCGAAAAGGGAAAAGTGTCAACCCAAAAAACCCAGCCAGGGGGCGATGTAAGGAGTTCACACATTTGGGGGGGGGGGGGGGGGGGGGGGGTTTGGGGGGGGGGGGGGGTGGGGGGGGGGGGGGGGGGGGGGGGGGGAGGAAGAGAGAGAGAGAGAGAGAGGAGAGAGAGAGGGGAATGATTTAATTGCACATTCCCTTATGCCACATACACACATAAAAGAGAGAGAGAGAGAGGGGAGAAGAGAGAGGAGAGAGAGAGAGGAAAATGACTGACTGACAATGACAAATTCTTTTTTTTCGAGGAAAAAAGAATAAGCACACATGTGCTTTTTTACATCCAGTCCCGTCGTTAGGGATACATCTTAATTAATAACCCCAATACTTTTTACAGTCTAAACATAAAAACAATAGGGGAAAATTAACCCTTTTCAAAACAGCTCCCCCCCCCCCCACAACCCCCCTCCCCCAAAGCAAGCAATTAAAGAAAATCCTAAAAATACCCACTCCTACCCCCACCCCCAAAAAACCCTAACCAAAACAAACAAACAAAAAAAAAAGAAAAGAAAAAAAACAACCAACAAAAGATATAAAAAGGGGAAAAACGGGACAAACAACAAAACAAGAACAAGAGAAAACAACAAGCCAAGAAAATAACAAAACCCAAACTTAATAAGTCATAAAAGATAAACATCTAACATTGTCAAATGGTACACATACTTGTTACACATAATTATAAGATATTGAAATAGGGCATCATTAAAACTTAAGTACAAGGCAAGTCCAATAAAGTATTGAAAATATGAAAAATATGAATCCTTCATCAGGTTTATACTAGACTATAAGCAGGACGATAAAAGGTGGAGAGAGAGACAGAGACGAGAGAAGAAGACAGGGGGATGTGTTTTGTGTGTATTTCAGAGATAATATCCAATATATAAATCCCAAAACAGTAAAGCGATCCCATCAAACACTCATTTTAGAATATTCTCGTTTAAATTATAAGTCATGATAATGAAATAAATTTAATACCCATTAAAATCCACCCCAATAAACAAGAAACAAACCAAAAGAAATTAAAACATATTAGTGTTTAGGTGAGAATAAAGGTGGTGAGTGAGTGATGTTGTGTTGGTTGGTTTGTGGGGTGTGTGTGTGTGTGTGTGTGTTTGTTGGTGGTTGGTGTTGTTGGGGGTGGGGTGGGGGGTGTTTCGGGATAATACTAATAGTAAACTCACTGACACGATCACACAAAACTTTTTAATTAAAGTCATGCAAATTAATGTCATGGTAATAAAATAAGTGCAATACCATACACTTCTATAAAGAGGGGAAAAGCAATAAAGTCATTTAAAAGAACATTTAACATTGTAGTATAGAAACAATTTTTTTTTTTTCCAGGTTAATGAATAAGTTTTCAGTTTTTTTTACATCAGTCCCCCATGGGTCACATTTAAAAATGCACTCGTACTCATACTTTCAAGCAAAGAAGCAAAGGGAAAAAAAATTTTTTTAAAAAAAGATGAGAAGAAGAAAAAATAAAAACATACAAAAAAAACAAACAACCCAGACGAGCAAAGACAAAAACATTACCCAAACCCCCCCCCCCCCCCCCAAAAAAAGAAGGGAAACAACAAACCCCCCAAAAAAAAAGAAAAAAACCAAACCAAAAACAAACAACAACAAACAAAAAGGAGATAAAAACACCTTCCAAATAAACAAACAAAAAGAAGAAAAAACAAAACATCAAACAAACAAATGAGAAAACAAAAAAAACAAACAACAAAAAAAATTAAAAAAGAAAGAAGCACGTTTTCCCCCTTCACCACACACACCACATACATACACCAAAACAAAAACTAACAAGCGAAAAACCCCAACAAACCCAAAAAAGAACAAAGTAACAATACAGCAATAACAACAAGAGAGAGAGAGAGAGAGAGGAGAGAGAGAGAGAGAGGAGAGGAGGAAGGGGGGTGAGAGAGTAAAAAACTATAGATATAAAATGAACACCTAATTGTAGAATAGTACACATAGTGTTACAGGTGGTAATAAGATATTAAAAGGAGATTCACGGAGCTCAGTACAGTCAACAAGTCAAAATAATATTGAAATCGAAGTATGAATAGCCTTATTGAATACACAATAACAATGAAGGAGAGAGAGAGACAATGCAAGACAATGCAACGACAAATTTCTTTATTTCGGTAATGATAACAAATGTGCCTTTTACATCCAGTCCCGCCCGTTAGGGATACATCTTAATAAAAATAACCAATATTATACAGTTCACATAAAAAACAAAGGGGAAATAAACCTTTTTAAAAACAGCTCCCCCCCCCAAAACCCCCCCCAACCCCCCCCCCCCCGGAAAAATTAAAAAAATCCCCAAAAAAATTTGATAAAAAAAAAATTTTTTTAAAATTCCCCCAAAAGGGTTTTTTAAAAAGAAAAAAAGGGAATTTCAGGGACCTACCCAAAAACCCCAAAAAAATTTAAAACAAAAAAAAACCCCAAGGGAAAAAAAAAAAAAAAAAAGGAAAAAAAAACAAAACAAGAAAAAAAAAAAAAAAAAATTTTTTTTTCAAAAAAATAAGAAAAATTTTTCCTTTTCACCCCCCCCCCCGGTTAATTATTTTTTTTTAAAAAAATTTTCATTTAAAATAAAAACAAGGGGAAATTTTTTTTAAAAAAAAAAAAACCCCCCCCCCCAAAAACCCCCCCCCCCCCCCAAAAAGAAGAAAAAAAAAAATTTTTTAAAAACCCCCCCCCCCCCCCCCCCAAAAAAACCCAAAACAAAAAAAACAAACAACAAAAAGGGAAAAAAAACAAAAAAAAGTATAAAAAAAAAAACCCCCCAAAAAAACAAAAAAAAAAAAAAAACCAAAAAAATAAAAAAAAACTTAAAAGAAAGTTCAAATTGTTGGTTTTACGCCGTTTTGTTGGGTTTTAAAAATTGTGGGGGGGTGGGGGTATTAAATAAAAAAATTTCCTCAAAAACATCAAACAACTTTAAAGGTAAAGGAAAAAAGGAAAAGGGGAAAAAAGGGGGTTAGTTTTTTTTAGGAAAACCAATAAAACCCCAAAAAGACACCCCTAACTCTTTTTATTTTATAGCAAATTTTTTTTTTAAAAAAAAATAAATTTTTAAAAACATCCCCCCAAAAAAAAAGAAAAAAAACCCAAGAAGAAAAAAAAAACCCAAAGGGAAAAGGGGGGAAAAAAAAAAAAAGGGGGGGGGGGGGGGGGGGGAAAAAAAAAAAAAAAAAACCCCCCCCCCAAAAAAAACAAAAAAAACCAAAGAACCCCCAAAACAAAAAAACCCCAAGCAGCAAAAAATTCTTTAAAAAAAAAACCAAACCCAAAACCCAAAAAAAGGGGGAAAAAAAAAAAAAAAAAAACCAAAAAAAACCCAAACAAAAAAAAAAAACCCAATCTTTTTTCCAAAGGAAAAAATTTTTTTTAACCCCCCCCCCAAAAAATTTTTAAAAATCCCCCCAATTTTCAAGCAAAAAAACAAAAAAAAAAAAAATTTTTTAAAAAAAAAAGGGAAAGAAAAAAAAAAAAAAAAAAAAAAAAAAAAAAAAAAAAAAAAAAAAAGGAAAAAAACCAAAAAAACCCAAAAAAAAAACAAAAAAAAAAAAAATTTTTTTTTTTTAATTCCCCCCCAAAACCAAAAAAAACCCAAACAAAAAACCAACACCAAAAAAAACCCCAATCCCAAAACAAAAAAAAAAACAAGGAAAAAAAAAAATTTTAAAAAAAAAAAAAAAAAAGGGAAAAAAGGGGGGGGTTTTTTTTTTAAAATTTGCATTTTTTGAAAAAAAGGAAAGAAAAATAAATATTAAATGGGACACATGGACTCAACATCAACGCCCAAAATATTATTGAAAATAAACAAAAAAAGTTTTTTAAAAAATAAAAATAAAAAAAGGGAAAAAAAAAAAAAAAAAAAAAAAAAAAAAAGGGGGAAAAATTAAAAAAAAGAAAAAAAAGGAAGAGAGAGAAAAGAGGGGGGGAAAAAACCCCCCCCCCCCCCCCCCCCGGGGGGGGGGGGGGGGGGGGGGGGGGGGGGGGGGGGGGGGGGGGGGGGGGGGGGGGGGGGGGGGGGGGGGGGGGGGGGGGGGGGGGGGGTTTAGAGAGGAAAAAAGTTTTCCGGTTTTTAAACGGTTTTTTTGGGGGGGGGGAAAAAAATTAAACCCCCTTCCCCAAAAAAAAAGGGGGGAAAGGGGGGGAAAAAAAAAAAAAAATTTTTTAAGGGGGGGGGTAGGGGGGGGGGGGGGGAAAGAGGGGGGGGGGGAAAAAAGGGGGGAGGGGGGAAAAGGGGAGAGAAAAAGGGGAAAAGGAAAAAAGGGGATTTTTTGGGGGGGGAAACCAAATTTAAACTTAAAACATCCCCAAACCTAACCCTTTTTTTTTTTGGGGTTATTGTTTGTAATGTAAAATTTTGGAAAAAAAACAAGGAAAAAGAGAAGGGGAAAAAAAAATTTAAAAGGGGGGGGGGGAAAAAAAAGGAGGGGGGGGGAAAAAAAAAAAAAAGGGTTTTGGGGAAAAAAGGGGGGGAAAAAAAATAAAAGGGGTTTTTTTTTGGGGGGGAAAGGAAAAAAAAAAAAATTTTAAGGCGAAAGGAAAAAAAAGGAAATTGTTGAATTATGAAAAAAAAAACCCCAAAAACCCCCAAACAAGGAAAAAAAATTTTTAAATAAGCCCTTTAAAAAAAAAAAGGAAAAAAAAAGGAAAAAAAAAAAGGGGGGGGAAAGGGAAAATAGTTTTTTGGGGGGTGGGGGGGGGGGGGTTTTTTTTGGGGGGGTTTTTTTTGGTGAAAGTTGTTTTTTTTGTAAAAAAAAACGGTAAAAAAAAAAACAATAGAAAAAAATTTATTTAAAACCCCTTTTTTAAATTAACCAAATTCAATATTTTTTTTTAAAAATTTTTTTTTTTTTAAAAATAATTTTAAAAAATTTAAAAAAAAAAAAAAAGAAAAAAAAAAGAAAAAAAAAAAAAAAAAAAGGTTTTTTTTCTTTAAAAACAATAAAATTTAAAAAAAAGGGGGGGGAGGGAAAAAAAAGGGGGGGGGGGAAAGGGACAGAAAAGAAGGGGGGGGAAAGGGAAAAAAAGGGTGATGGAAAGGGCGATGGTGGGGGGAAATAGCAAGGGGGAAGGAGGGGACTTGTTTTTAAAAGTTTTGATGTTTTTAGTTGATATTAAGTTTGTAAGTTTTTAATTTTTGGGGGTTTTTTAAAAAAAGGGGGGTTTTCCCACAGCATGGGGCCAGAAAAGTAGTGTTTGAAAAGCTATTTTGGATTGGGACACGGTTTAATTTCTGGTTTTTTTTGGGGAATTTTTTTTTAAATTTATGAAAAATTCCTGTCGATTTAACATCATGACCTTTGTTTTTTTGTTGGTTAAGGGGGAAAAATTTTTAATTAGAAGTCAGCTTCTTGAATTGTTTTTTTAAAAAAATTTGGGCCTTTTGATCTAAAGGGTTTTTCTAGTGTTTGCACTAGCAAAACCCCCCGGGGGGGGCCATTTTTGAGGTTTGTTTTTAAGATTGGAAAAAATTTCCTTGAAAGAAAGTCAAAAAAGTGCTTGATTTTGAAAGTTTGGGTTTTTCTTTGGGGGCATGTATTTGCATAGTTGAGAATGTGGTGAACCCAATGGTTTTCTCATTTTTTTTACCCTAAAACCTTTGGGATAGGTTTGTTCAATTTTCTTCCTTTTTAATTTTTATGGGGGTAAGTTTAGGGGTTTGTTTTGACGTTTTGTTGTGGAATAACCGCATTTTTTTTTTGGGGGGGTATAGACTATGGTTTTGTTCGGTCCATTTAATAAGCTGATCCACCCCTTTTTTTTAATGCATTTTTCCAAGAAGTAAGGTTACTGTGGCTTTTAGAATGTTGTGTCACGCAAATAGTTGATTTGGATTTGATGTGGAGAGGGAGGTCGTTTTTTGTATAGTGAGAAGAGAATAGGTCCTAGATGGGTCCTTGTGGGGCTCCCTAATTGACGGCTTGTAGTTTTGGTTTTAGTTGTACCCATTGAGGAAAACATGTTGCCTTTTTCTAGATAGGAAGCAAGTAGTTGTAAGGTTTTTGTAGAGAAATGGTACAGGTTTAAATTTTTTTTTTGAGAAGTGTAGGGGCAATTTTTGTCAAGAGCTTTTTTTAGATCTACAAATAGTACCACAAAATTTTTGTCATTTAAAATTTTTTATAGCCAGTTTTCTACGGGCTAACAGTGCAGTATGACTGAGTGATTTTGTTTTAAATCCAAAATGATTAGGGGAATTAAGTTGGTATATTTAAATGGGCGGACTTGTGTTTGTTTTTAGTTGTTCAAAGGGGTTTTGGAAAAAGGGTGTTTTTGGAAATGGTCTATAGTTTTTAAGGGTCGAAGTGTACAATTTTTAGTGGGGATTTACTTTAGCTTTTTTAAGGCATTGGGGGGGAAAAAGGTTTTTTTTTCGAACCCCAAAGGTTTAAAAATATATGTTAGAGGTCTGTGTCTGGCGCTGATGCTTCTATTCTGCTGTCATTCCCTCAAGACCAGCGTTTTTTGATTGTTGGGTGAGTTAGATAACCATAGACCTCAAACGACATAAATGGAAAATGAAGTTTTTGAAGGAGGATGCTTTCCTTTCAAGTATTGTTTTAGTTATTGAGTTTTGGATTTGTTTTCATTTCTAATAATGTTTGTAGAAATTAAAGAAATGACTGTTAAAGTTGTTCCGCATAAAAGTCTTTTATTACATTTGTTTTGGAAGATGCTTTTTTGTTGTTTTTGTTTTTGGAGCATACATCTTTTAGTTTTGTTTTGGTAGATATAAGTCTTGGATTTTTTTTTTTCTCCCCCCGTTTTTGTGAGTTTTTTGCCCTTTCTTAAATTTTTTTTACTCTTCATGTATTTATTTTTTTTTAAAAGGTCTTAAGATGCATGTTTTTAGTTCCTTGTGAGCCAAGGTGGTTTGGGGGTGTTTTGATCCCAATGATTTTTTTTGTGGGGGATGTTTGTTGAAAAAGCGAAAAAATTTTTATCCAAAATTCAATGGCTAAATCTGGTCAGAATGCTGAATGTTTTCCGAAAGAAATTTGGGTTTTTAAAATTTATAGGAAAAGATTCTCATAAAAAATTTGCAAAGGAAAAAGATTGTTTTGGGTTTTTTTGGCCCGGTTTGGGGGTTTTTGTTCGTTTTTTTGACCACGTGATACAGACGGGTTGTGATCGCTGCAGGTTTTTGACTGGGATACACGTTTCAACAATTTTGTTGGGTTAGATACAAATATGGTTAATTATTGTGTTTTAGTTTGGTGTGACCCGTGGGAAAATTAAACAGTTGGTGGAGGTTGTAAAAAATTTATTAATTGGGTCCATTGATTTTTACTTTTTTTTAGATGATTTTAAAGTCTCCTAATAAGTTTATTTCATTTGATTCTAATGGACTGTATTCACGGGTCAAAAAATTTTTCAGTCCCGTTTTTTTTTTTTGTTGGATTCCATAGCCCCCCGATCCCAAAATTTCAATTGGGTTGGGGGCCCTTTTTAGAAACCTCAATCCCCAAAGGATTCTACCCCATAAAGTTCTAAATGGAAAAAGACGTTGAAGGGTTAAGGCTCAAATTTAAAAATTTGGATTCCTGTTTCTTTTTGGGTTTTGTTGTCTTTAAGAGGACTTTACCCTGGAAATAAATATCATGAAAATGTATCTGAAAGTCTCGATCAGTAGCCCTAGTTTGTGAATGGATTGCCTTTGTTAGTGATAAACCCCTAATATTTCTTCGATTTTATTAAAGCATGGGTTTTATTTAGGTGGCAAATCGTAGGGGGACCTTAGAGGGCCCCCCTTATTGTGGTTGGGTTTTCATCTGTCTTATTTGGTTTTTGAGGTAGGGTTGTGTGAAGGAGACAACAAAAAAAGGGCCCTGGCGGTAAGGAAAAAAAAAAATAGATTTGTAGTTGGAGAACCAACACCTGAAAGGGGGGGAAATGATAGGTTGGTGGTGGGGGGAAAAAATAAGTACAACAAAATTATTATGATTATTTAAAAAGGAAACAAAATTGAGTGGGTGAAAATAAAAAAACCACTCAGACCCCACAATAAGGTACTGAAATCTGAAAAACCCACGTTATTAGCTCTTTAAAAGCAACAACAAAATCAGAAAAGGGAGAGAAGAGGGGAAAAGGGGGGGAGAAAGAAGAGGGGGGGGGGGAGAGAGAGGGGGGGGTGTTTTGCATATGGGCTTTGGATAATAAGGGGGAGGGAAGATGGGGGGGGGGGGAGGAAGAAGAAAGAAGAGAGAGGAGAGAGAGAGAGGGTTGTGTCATGTGTGTGTGTGTGTGTGTTTTCGAGATGGTACTAAATATATAATTTCCAAAAAAGTACAGATCACCTTGGAATTATTTTGATTACCCATACAAAAAATATGTTACGATAAAAAAAATTTTTAAAAAAAAAAATTAAAAAAAAAACCCCCAAAACATCACCCTTTGGCATTATTTTGATTTCTCCCAAAAAAAAATTTTTATGATAAAAAAAAAAAAAAAAATAAATAAAAACCTCAATACCATATCTTACACAAAAAAAACAAAAAGAAAAGAAAGAAAGAAAGAAAAGAAAAAAAAAAAACAACCCCCCAAATTCTTAAGGTCATAGGAAGGGGAGAAGGGGAAAGGGAGAGAGAGAGAGAGAGAGAGGAGAGAGGGGAGAAGGAAGAGAGAGGGGAGAGAGAGAAGAGGAGAGAGGTGTGTTTCAGTGAAAACTCTTAAAAATATAATTTTTCAAGAAAGGCCCATCACCTCAACACAAAAATTTATTAACTCATGCAGATTATTGTCAAAATAATGAAAAAAAAAACTCAATACCCCTTACTCAAAAAATAAAAAAAAGGAAGAGGAAAAAGGGGGGGGGGGGGGTAAAGCCAATTCTATAAGGTCAGGGGAAGAAAGGAGAGAGAGGGGGAAAAGGGGAAAAAAGGGGGAGGAGAGAGGGGGAGAAAGAGAAAAGGGTTTTAAAATAAACAAAGTAAAACCGAGACAGAAAATGTCCCACATTTCTTTTTCGAATATAAATTTGTAAAACAAAAATTGAACGCCATGAAAAAGAAAAAGCCCAACTAATACACTCAACCCAAAAAGGAAAAAAAAAAAAATTTCCTAAAGGGTCAAAAGAAAAAAAAAGAAGAAGAGAGGAGAAGGGGGGGGGGAGGGGGAAAGAAAATGAGAGAGAGGGGTTTGAAGGTTCTTTTTTTGGGGTGTTACCCCTTTTTTGTTTGAAAAAAACCCAAAAAAACCAAGAAACAAAAATAAAAAAAAACCAAAAAAAATGAAAAAAATACGGGTAAAAAATTTTTTAAAAAGAGATAAGAAATAAAAGGTAATGTTTTTTTTGTTTGTGTTTTTTCTTTTTTAATTGAAAAAAAAAAATTTTTCTAAAAAAAATAATTTCTTTTAAAAAATAATAGAACCTCAAATTTCTTTTTTAAAAAGAAAAAAAGGGTTTTTTTAAACTTTTTTAATTTTTTAATTTTTTAAAAAAATTTAAAATTTAAAACAAAATTAAAAAACCAAAAAAAATAAAAAACCCCTTTGGCCTAAAACAGGGCCAAACCCCTAAAAGAAGGGGGGAAAGAAAGAGAGAGAGAGAGAAAAGGAGGGGAAAAGAGAGAGGGAGAAAAGAGAGAGAGGGAAAAAACAGTCGGGCATTAATACGGGAAGGGGGAAAAGGGAAAGGGGCCCGGGGAAGGTAGGAGGGGAAAGGCAGATGGGTAAGGGAGGATATGAAACCCTTGTTTTTAAGGCTATGGACTGTGGTTTGTTATTGTTGATGTATCAAGGGGGGTTATTTTTGAGTTTTGTAGATTGTTTTTTGGATTGAGGGTTTTTAAAAACCCTAAATCGGGGAAGGGATTCCACAGCAAAGGGCCTGAGTAAATTTAGCCCTAGATTTGAATAAGTCTTTTTGGGAAAGGGGGACACTGGGCTTTATAGTATTTTTGGTTTGGTTTGGGGGGAATTTGTTTTTTAAGTATGAGGGAAAACATTTCCTGTCATAAACTTAAACATCATGTCCTTTGTTATTTTTTTATTTCGTTGGCGAAAGGGAGAAAATTTTTAAATTTGAGTATAGTCACCCTTCTAGTAGCTTGTCTTTTTTAAAATGGCCCATTTTTTGGGGAAGCAGTTTGTACAAAAATTTCAGAAAAGGGTTTTTTTGTGTTTGCACTAGCAGAATCCCATAGGGTAGAACTTTAGTTTTTTGGGAGGTTTGTATAAAAGATTGGAAGAATATTTTTCCCTTGAAGGAAAGTCAAGAAAGTGCTTGATTTTAGAAAGTTGGTATTTCCCCTTTGGGGCATTTTTTGCCAAGTTGGATATGTGGTAAACCAACTGAGATTTTCATCAAATTTTTACCCCTAAAAAACCCTTTTGGGTGGGTTTGGTTTAATTACTTCCTTTTTTAAATTTTGATGGGGGTAAGTTTGTGGGTTAAGTTTTGAGCTTTTGTCAGTGGTTAAAACCCTGCCATTTTGTTTTTTGGGGGTTTTATAGGGGATTTTGGTTTTTGTTTTGTCCATTCAATAAGCTAAACAACACTTTTTTGAAACTTTTGCTAGAGAGATAGGGTTATTGTGGCTCGAAATGAAATAAATTGTGATAAACAGCCCAAAAAGTTGCATTTGGATTTGATGTGGGGGGGGAGGTCGTTTATGTATAGTGAAAAAGAGAATGGGCCTGTATGGATCCTTGTGGTACCCATAATGATGGCTTGTAAATGGGTTTTTAGTTGTGCCCAAATTTAACCCCCGTTCCCCGTTTTCTAGAAGGAAACAAGTAGTTGTAAGGTATTTGTAGGGGAAATGGTTTCAGGTTTTGTTTTTTTATGAAAGGGCCCCCTGGTCAATTTTGTCAAAAGTTTTTTGAAGGGTCTACCCAAATAGAAATCCACAAAAAATTTTTTGTCCCTTAATTTTTTATAGGGCCCGTTGTCTACGAGGGGTAAACAGCCGTATGACAGAGTGATTTTGTCTAAATTTCCCGACTAATTTGGGGGAATTTTAAATTGGGAGTACTAAAAGACGGACTATGTGTTTGTTTAATTTGGGTTTCCCAAAGGGGTTTTGGGAAAGGAAAAGGGAAAATGGAAAAATTGGGCCCATAGTTTGGGGGGGTTGGGAAATGTCCCCCAATTTGGAAAATGGGGGTTACTTTTTAGCCCGTTTTGAAGGGGAATTTGGGGGAAAAGGTTTTTTTTCAAAAAAAAAAGGGGGGGGGGGGGGGGGGGGAAAAGGAAAACCAAAGGAAGAATGAGAAAAGAGGGGAAGAGAGAGAAAAAGGGAGGAGAAAGAGAGGAGAGAATGATTTTAAATTTCACATCGCCCTTACCCACAATCAGAGAAGGGGAAGAGAAGGAAAAGGAGGAACCCCAAAAAGAAGAAGAGACCTACCAGAACCCCAAACCCCCAAAAGGGCCCCATGAGGGGAAAAAACCCCCGCCCCAAAGCAAAACCCGAGAAGTTTCCAAAAAAATTTGGAACCGATTGTTTAAAATTTTTCCAACCCCAAAAGGGGTTAAACAAAACCTTTAATAAGTACAACAAAGTAGCCTAAGAGATTCCAAAAAATTAAAATTTTAAAAAGTGGATTCAAATATTTTATCTTAAAAATGTTTTCTTGTTTAAAACGGCCTAAACAAAAAATGTTTTTTTAATTTTCAAGGCAAAAATTAAAAATATTTTAATCCTAAGGAAAAAAACATAACAACAAATTAAATTTCTTTAAAAATTAAAAGTTTTTTAATTTTGGCTTAAAAAAACTTTCTAAAACGGGAAAAAAGGGCCTGAAAAAAAACCTTTTTTTCGTTTCCTTTTTGCCCTTTACAACAGAGGAAAACATTCCTTCCCAAAATTTCCCAACCCCATTTTTCCCAAAGAAACCCCTTTTAAAACCCAAACATAATGCACCCGGGTTTCCCCCAATTTTTTTCCCTCTGATCTAAATTATACAACATATCATATGCTTTACGTGGTATTTTTCTTTAGTCATGTGAAAATTTAAAAACCAGAAGGGGTACAATTAACGCAATTTTATGTAAATGGGGGGGCGTTCGTTTCCCCAAAACAGATCATTAAGGG
Organism: Rapana venosa; assembly: GCA_028751875.1. Classification (NCBI taxonomy): domain Eukaryota; kingdom Metazoa; phylum Mollusca; class Gastropoda; order Neogastropoda; family Muricidae; genus Rapana; species Rapana venosa. The sequence goes on along the minus strand of CM054137.1, from coordinate 85,281,556 downwards.
TTCGCTTATCTACCCCCAAAAAATTATCTTTTTAAAGCAAAGTTGAACATTTTTTAAAATGAAACGCGCTTTTCTGCCCCCAAAAATCAGACCCTAGCATAATGGTTGAACTTGGGCATCAAATAATTAATAAATAAACAACTTAAAGAATCGAGTGCCCGGGTAGCTTTTTCATGATAAATAACAACACATTTTTTGCCCTACTTGCAAGACCTTTAACACGCTCCACTAAAAAGCAAATGATTAGAGAAGAATATTCCAAAAATATTTTAAAAAAATTAACTACGGCATCAATCCCCCATTATAAACCCCCTTTTTTTTACGCAAAAGTGCCCTCCTTTGAAAATACGGGGTGATTTGCTTTTATTCATATTAACTTTTGACGAAGTTTTGTAGCGATCCTCAAGTTTTTACTGTGCTGCAAACCTTCACAGTCTCTGACATAGAATAACATCGTAACAACAATAGTATAAAAATTCAAAAGCATCAAAGATAAAAAACCCCTTCTTCCATTATTAATAACTTCTTTTGCAAACTTTTAATAAACAAGGAAACAAAACGGGGCTGAGCACCCCCTTTTCAACCCAAACGTTAATTATCTCAATTTTTCACCACAAGAACCCTACTTTTAAAATGTTTAATCTTCAAAACCTTCTAACATTTTCCTTTAAAACCATTCTTATCCAAAAAGACAAAAAAATATTACAAAAAGGGAAAAAACGCTTTCTCAAAGTCAAAAAAGCGTGGGTTTTTTGATGAGTCAAATTGCTTTGAAAAATCTAACAAGGTAAAAATTGGTTACATTAAAAATAAGCCTTTTTTAAAAACCCACCCTGTAACCCCGAAAATGTTTTTTTTATCTACCCATTTTAAAAAGGTCTATTAATAATTTTTCCCAAAAAAGTTTACTTTACATTTAATAAATTTCCCTTTTTGTTTTAGGGTTATTTACACTACCTTTTTTTAAAGGGAAAAATAACGATTTTTTCCATTATTTGGGTATACCCCAAAAAACCAAAAATTTATTAAACATTTTTGAAAAATTGTCAACTATCAAAATAAATTTTTAAACAGTTCCTAATTATACCATCAGGATCAGCTGCCTTACGATTTTTAAGTTTTCTTATAGCTACAAAACTTCCTCTTTAGAAATAGGCGATTCATGTAATCGTTAGTGCTATCCTCTGATATATCTTCATTAACAACATTTCCAGGATCTGATTGTAGCAAAGCTTAAAATGACAGAACCAATCTTCGGGAGTTATATTATTTTCGTCTGGGTTTTTTTCCCTTTAAATGACATTTGTGTTCCAAACTCTCTCTGATTGTTTGCTGAAGTTACAAGTTTCTCTACAAAAGATTGATTAAATTGTCTCTGTTTTTCTTTAATAGATTCTTATATCGGGGCCTTGCAATTAAAAAGGGACTTTATCATTTGCTGTTGGTGAACTCTACATGTTTGTAACAATTTCTTACTTTCCTTTGCTTAGCACACATTCCTGATCATACCCCTCACCAGCGGCTTTTTACAATTCACATGAACACGCTTTTTCAAACAGACTTCGCTTTCCCTTTTGCAAATCATTAAACATACTTAGTGCATCATTTACATCCACATCTATTAAATTTTTTGCCATATTAATCACACTTATATCTTCACTACACAACCTATCACCAAAATCATGAGCATATCGTCATTCCATACTAACTTTTCTATAACAAAGTCTTCTTGATTTTTCACACAATGTGTTTTTCATTAGGAAAAAAAAATACAGAGCTTCAAAGGCATATGATCTGAATCAATGCTTCATATACAATCAGTTCACAACAGAGAGAGAAAAAAAAAACCAGACAGAGACAGAGACAGAGAGAGAAGAACAAACAAACACAGAGAAAAACGACAGAGACAGAGAGACAAAAACAAGAAAAAACCCATTAAAAACCTTTTGCTAGGAGTAATGAAACCCAGTTATCATTAAACACTCATTAGAAAAATAGTAACTTTTTGCACAGACAACAAAACATCAGCCAAACAAAGTTTTTCAGACGGCTTGGTTTCGTTTACCACTTTACAGCAGCAACAAACACAAAAAACATTGTAAGAGTGAACGGAAGCAATCACTGAATTTTGAAACACCAAGGGCCCCAAAACAAGGTGATTTAAAAAACAAAAAACTACAAAAGAGTCCCTATTATGTATGCTGACTTTGATCTATCATTGGCCATATGAAGGACCGCACCGGAACAAATCCCTAAAACAGTCTTACTCTAATCAAAGTCTGTTCCTTTGTTTTATGTTGTTGTTAATCAGATGGTGCACACTCAGAGCCATTTTTGAAGAGGACCAACCGCCTATTTTTTTCTTGAACACTGAAAGCAAATCAAACCACTACTCCAACAGCCCCCCTGCAAGAGAATCTTTAAAGACTAAAAAAGACCGGGGAGCAGTATGTTTCTGCCACACATTGCGGGATTTTGGGGTAATTTATTAACACCACAGGTGCAGACAATCACACGCAAGACATGACCACATCAGTGGTAATTTCTGGAGCACACATAGTAAGTGTAATCTAAAAACAAAAGGATCCCAAAACAGGGAACTCCCAGTCTTCTTCCACAATCAAGGGGTTAACACTCACACCAATTTTTCACAGTAACTGATGATTAAGGCCTACTGCTTTTGTTTATCATCAAGAATACCTGACTTTTTACACTAAATACTTATCCTCTTTGATTCTGCAAACATCTAGGGGATCTTAGACCTATCTTCATTACTGAGTATTGCTCAATTACAGAAAAATACTTCGCCCCAAAAATTTGCAAGAAAAGGCATCTATCCTTAATACAGGGACTCAGGGGAAAGTTTTTGATGAAGAAGAGCCCCTCCAAAGAAGCTTTCTTCAGCAACTGACGGTAAAGGAATGGGGATGAGCTATCAAAAAGCTCAGGGCATGGCAAAAAGAGCAGTGTCGGACAGGGCATCCCATGATCAGTATATATTTGCTGATCGTTTCTTGCGTGTCTTTGAGAACTACAAAAAGATTTTGGGCATAAAACTTTATGGACTAGCCCCACCCTAAAAAAACAGCACCAGGAATGTTTTGGGGGGTGCTTTCTAAGTTTACGGGGTGCAGATTGATTTTTTTGTCTAACCCCAAGCTCCAAATGATTGAGGAGTCTGCGGGGGGCATCAGTAGGGCATCGCACAATTCGTAAGGCCAACAAAAAATATTAAAAAGACTACGATCCTAGCAAAGTTTTCTAAACAACACAGTACTTGGAGCAAACAATTGTAGGGATGGCGAGTGTCAGTCACACCACTAAGAAACTTTCATTTTTTTTAAAAAGGTCCTTTTGCTGTTGATGAGACCTAAAAATGCTATCACAAATGTCTCCTATGAAGCAAGGGGCGGACTTAGAAGTAGAATTTAGTCTACCCCATGACTACATATCGAAATGACTACCCAAGGGCCAGAAAGGCTCAAAACATCTCCAAAAAACCACCAAAGTTTGTACCAAACTTAAATGACAAGAGCAAGTATGTTTGTCCCAACCCCGACTGCTACAGTTCTACCTAAGGCAGGGGTTAATTTTTACTGCTTCATCGTATCATTGTTTTTGACCAAGAGCTTCATGAAACCATACATCTGAAGAACACTGATCTGAGAACGAGGAAACTGATGCATCAGAAAAGGGATTACCCAAGCTAAAAACAACCTGCTTTTAAAACAAGGAGAACCCACAAAAAGAAAAGATGTAAAAGTCACAAAAAAAAGAAGCCATAAAGCTAACATCAAACCAAGCTACAAGATACGGGAAAATTCCAGGCAGTCTGTAGGGAACTGAGAAGAAGTTGCGTTAAACTAGACAAACCAAAATTCAGGGTTTTATGGCGGGAGCTGTAAAAGCTGTTGAGCGGAGTTCTTGTATGATTACTTCAAGGCAAATACCTCTGAAAAGGGCTTGTACACAAACAGACTCTTTAAATCCTAGACATACCCACAGAAGATATATACAAAACCTTGTAGGGGACTACCTGGATCAGAGCATGGAGACACCATGATTATCCAAAAGAAGCCCCTTTGCTTTCAATAAACAAAAAATTATTGGAAGAAAGGAGAGATAACGGCCTTTTATAAAAGAATTTTGGGCTGGGGCCAAGTTTATAGGTTGCAACCAACGGGTGTTTAAAAAAAAGGGAAAAAGGTTTTGGGAAAACGGGGGTCAAAACAAGCACAGTCATGAAAACTACAAAGAGGCCCCTTTTTGAAGGTAGAGTATTTCACATGACAACCCAAAGCCTGCTAAAACCCTGCACCAAAAATCAACAAAACTGTGGAGAAAAAAACAGATGCGCAGGATACAAAACAATATCTTCACCAGAGCACCATAGCACTTGGTCACGAGAACAAAGTAAATTAAATTTTAAATTTTATTATTTTTTTGTCTTTTTTTATAACAGTTAAAAATTTTGATTGAGACTCACAATGGATTGTTTTTTCTTATCAAATATTAGGGTAGTGGTACAATGCCCGTCTCGGTTTTTACAGTGCTACTTTCAAAAGATTTTGGCCAGCAATAGAAATAAAACTGACAGGGAAAAAAGAAGAGGTGCTAAAAATTTCTGGGGTTTCATATGATAGGGGTGTCCAACCCACTTCAGTATTATAAAAGGGTTTTTCCCATAAATTGTAGTAACAAAAAACAAATAGAAAAAACAATGCTGCCTTACTTCTGAGAAATAGTACCTACCTTACTAAAGCGGGACAGTTTTAGGTGGCACAACTGCATTTCCTCTCTAAAAAAAAGCCCGTTTTGGTCCCGGTAATGACAAATAAAATGGAAGGATCCATCCCACAACTTTTTTTTTTTCAAAGTGTCTATGCTCCAAGGGGATCTGTTCTCGTTTGTGACTGCGTTGCTTCAGTTTACTCCAGGACAACAGATACTCAGTTTCTTCCCAAAGGTAAAAAGGGTTTGCTTAGAAGTTGTTGTTTTTTGGCTGCTGTTTTGGGTTTTCCTTTTGATAGCGTCCTCAGGTTTTTAACCCTGGTTTTAGTTTCTCAGAGTTCATTGCTCCAAAACTGCAGGCAGTCTTTTTACCCACCGTATTTCGTGTGCCTGGATCATGATTTTTTTGGGGTGGTACTGATATCAAACAGTCTTTCTGCAACAGCTTTTAAAACTTAAACCAGGCTTGAGATCTGGGGTTCCTGGTATCCTCTTTTTATTGCATTTCAGCTTTAGAAACTTGATAAATGCTCCTTTAAACTCTTTCCCATCCACACTGAAAAGCTGGGTATTTTAATGGGCCCCGCAAAATTTTTTTTCAAAGCTAATCAGTTGCGGTGGCACTCTTTTCAGTAAGGGGCTCTGCATTTTTTATACCTAAAGCTAAGCCCCACTACAGAAAAGTAACTTTTCCCCTCTTCTCTGTTTGTATGGGTAAGTATAAAAAGGTCTTTTTGGGTGAGTATCATTTGGTTTCATTATGAAGGGGGGCTATTAAGCGCCTTGGGCGGGTAAATAGATCTCTATTGCTTTTTTAACAGCCACTTTTTTTCTACTTCGAATTTACCCCTGCTGCAATGCTCATTTTTATTATAGCCGTCGTCCTTTCAAACCCTTTTGGTGTGTAAATCTTAGAATTTTTGGAAACCATTTTTAAAATATAAAAAATTTTAAAAAATTCCTTTGGTTAACAACCTTTTTCAAGAAAATACTTTTGCACCCACCACAAAAAAGCAATCGGGCCTTCTTCGGGTTTTTTCAGTGGTTGATAATAATCACGAAGCTGTGGCTTAGTAAAGGGAATATTCTTTTCCCTGCACATTTTATACCTTTTATTGCCCCCAACAAAAAAAATTTTTTTTTGGGGCATTCTTGTTCACGAATTTTTTTCTTTAATAAAGTCCTAACTGAGAAAATTCTTTGTTTTTTTGTATTCTGCTTGGCTCTTTTTAAATTGTTCTTTTGTTTTAAACATGCCTCTTCCTTTCTTCATCTGTAGAAGTTTAGAAAAAAATAGTTGCCCCTGTAAAACAAGTGCGTTAACACAGCACCACCAACCACTCACTAAAAAGCCATTTTCTATTAGGGGACTTTTTTTTCGGGAATGTTTCCTTTGTTTTACCAAGAAGTCTTTTGTAGCAATGGTGCGTTACATCCCAAAACTAGCTTGGCGCTATCCTAAAAGTCTAGTTTTCCAAATCGCGGGCTTCATTTTTAGAAGGGTTTTTTTTCCTAACATAGTATAGCCGACACTAAACCCCAAAATGGCAGGGGGGAGACCAAATTGACGCAGTCTTTCTGACTCAATTTTTCTACTAAAAGTAAAATTATATTTAAAACTATTAATACATCTTGAATGGATTTTTGTCAGGCTGTTTGATGGTGGGTTTTGGGGTTGGGGTTGTGTTTTGGTTTTTTTTTCATGTTGTGGTTCGCTTCTGGTTTCTTGTTCTCCATACTCTATGGGCTGTATAACCAATTCCCAAGCTGTTATACCCTAATTAAGTAAGAAATGAAAGTTTGTTTTTTGGTGGTGCTGTGTTTTTTCTGTGTTTCTATAGGGATCTGTTTTTTTTAATTTTTTTTCCCGATAAGATCTTTGCTTTGCTTTATTGCAATTTTTTTTTTGTCGATTCCCTTCGCTAACCCCTTTCCACTTTTAACTCTCCAGGGTTTCTTGTGCAGTTTTTACTTGTGAAAAGGAGGGGTTTCTCTTGGGTTTTTGGCTTTTCCCCTTGCTTCCCTGTTTTCTGGGCTGTGTTCTGTTCTTTCCCTTTTCTCTATAGGTTTAAATTTTATTTTTAATGTTTTCATCTAGCACTACGGGCAAAAAAGAGAGCCAAAACGGTAAAAACATATCCAGCCAGTTCCCAGCGTTTTAGACAAAAAAAATCTTGTGACAGGGATAGCTAAGTCAGCTTCGAGCCACATTAAAAAACCCTACTTGTTTTCTTTTCATATAGACCAATAACATATGCCCAAGGGGTTTTCACCATTTTTTTCCCCAAAAAAGTTTCAACCTATTTAAAAAACTTATTAAGTTTGGTGATAACTGCTGCACCTGTTCAACGATTGTGTTTTCCCAAGTAATCTTTGTTTTTTCCCAAGCAGCAAAGAGACAACTTCCCTTTATCCTTTAAATCTTCTCATCTTTTAATTTCTTCTTTACTAGAGCCAGAGAGTCACAAAAAAAGTTCGTCCCAAATTTAAATTTTTCTTCTTTATCAATATATTTTTTGTAAAATAATTATTGTTGTTCTTTTAAAAAGTTGTTTATAATTGTTAAAATGTTGTTGAGGGGGCTTGTTTTTTTTTCTGACAAGTTCAATAAGTTTTGTTTTTTGTTTTGACAGTTCTTGCAGGTTCTTGGGAAGATCTTGATTAGTTGTTAATAATTTTTTGGGAAGTTCTTATAAATTTGTTGATAAGTTTAATAATTCTTGACAAAATATTTTATTTGTTTTTTAATAATTGTTGAAAAGTTTTTTACAAAGGGTTGAAAGATATTGTTTTAGCATAAATTCCCATAATTTTTAAAAGTTTTTCCCATCAAAGCAAGATTGTAACATTTTTTATTTATTACAAAAAGATGGGGAAAAAGCCGACTTAAGGGAAAGTGGGTCTTCAAAATTACCTATTTTTTTTAAAAACATGCAACTTTTTGGGGCCGTAGGCCAAAGAAAAAGGGGCCCAAAAATTGCGGGGTTTTTATAAAAACAAAGGGAAAATTTGAAAGCAGTTGAGCTTAAGTCGGGTTTTTGCCCATCTCAAAAGGCAAAAATGGAAGGAGTGCTGAAATTTCTTGATGAAAAAAGGGAATTGTCAGATTGTTCTTCGGTAGGAGGTGGGGGCGGTAGGGCAACAGAAAGAATAAATGGCCGGTAGGTTAGGTTTAGTTGGCACTTAAAAGGATTTATGTAAAAGGAAAATTTTGAATGAAAGAAAAGTGGTTGCAACAGTCTTTAAAAAAAGATGGGAATGCCACCTCCACGGGGAAAATCGGGAAAAGAAACGGTTTTTATAGCCCGGTGGGGGGTTTGTTGTTTTATTTTGTTTGTGTCCAAAGTGGTTTAAAGCCAGGGGTTTAGTAAGAAAGGTTTAAATCAATGTCTTTTTTTTGGAGATGAAATCAAAATAAATCACTTTACCATCAGGGCAACAAGCACATTGAAAAAAAAAATGTGAAGGAGATCGAAAAGGGGGGGGGGTTTTTAAGAAGAATGGGGATTGGGAACAATCAAGGAAAAGGGGTGAAGGCGATGGAGGGAGGGAATGGAAAGCAGACAAAAGTTTGGGGTGGGGATCAAAAGTAGATGTGAAAAAAAACGGTTTTAATTTAACAACATCAGAAACACATTAGAACCAAAAAAAATGTCGAATTTGCACAACAAAGAACAGAACTGAGGGGGCGGTGAACACAGCATAGGGGGCAGTGTTGACACAGAACGGAAATGACCGTCAAGCCTGAAGGGGAACAGGAGATGAAGTCACCACTGGGCCCATGACTGGCCTGCCCGGTTTCCCCTTCTAGTTTTTTCAGCGGTGATTCCCGATTTAGGATGTGCTGTTTCAGTTGAGGAGAGGGGGCGTACGTTTTTGGGAAAAGTCACTGAAAGTATTGCCTTTAGCCAGGCTCCCACTCCCCTGGGGCCAAAAAACACACACTGCAGGGGGTGATGGGGGGGTGAGGGGTCGGAAGCCTCAGAAAATTGAGGGCAGCAGGGGGCTTGAAGGGGTTTACAAAACCCCACGGGCAGGAAAAGAAATCATCAAATCAGGAATTTTGAAAAATCAAACAGTATATGAAAAAATTTTTCAAAATTTAAAATCTTTCAAAAAAAATTAAAAGTCACAAAGAAAAATGTCCTGACCATTCGATCCAGAATGTAACACAAACAAATGAAAAATATTTCTCAGAGGCCGGAAAAAAAAAACACAATAGCATTCAAAACAAGAGCTAACACACACTCTGCCACCTCCAATTTCTTTAAATTTTTTACCCCCTTTTAAAAAAAAAGGCTGAGGGTTTTGTCTAAAACAGCTGATAAGGGTAAATTAGTGGTAGTATCAAATGGGGCGACTAAATTTTTTGTTTATAGTTGTTTAAGGGTTTGGAAAGGATAGATATGATGGAAAATGGGCTAAAGTTTGAAGGTCGAATGTCCCAGATTGTAGGGGGATTACTTAGCTTTGAAGGCTTTGAGAAGGTTTTTTTCAAGACAAAGATATATATATATATAATATATATAATTATATAAAATGTAAGTGTCTGTGATATCTGAAGCTGATAGCTTCAATATTCTGCGTTATTCCAAACAAGACCACACGTTCTTGATTGTTTGAGAGTGAGTTTAGATAACCATAGACCTCAAGAACAGACATGTAGTGAATTGAAGTTTTGAAGAATATGGTTTTTTTTAAAAAATATTGTTTAGTCAATTGAGTATATTGGACTTTGATTTATCATTTCTAATAATAATTAGTAGAGACATTAATGAAATGATTGTTATAGTTGTTTCACAGTAACAATCTGATTACATTTTGTTTGGAAGATCTTGATTGTTAATTATTATTTATGCTCGCATACAGTCTTTGCGTTTTTTGGTAGATAGTAAATTGGAATTTTTTTCACTGTATTTGTGAGTTTATGGCATTACTTTTATTATTTCTTCATAATAATTTATGACTCTCTTAAAAGAGTCTCTATGAACAGCATGCTCTTCATAGTCCTTATGTGAGCCAAGAGGGAAAGTTGGGGAATAAGTTACTTTGATCTCAAGTGATTTATAGGGGGAGGGCATGTTTGTTAGAAAACAGACAGTAAAGTTTTTAGTGCCAACAATTCTAATGGGCTACAGGTCTGGATCAGTACAGGTGCTGAATGTATATCCGAAAGATATGAGAGGTTGACTTGACAAATCTAAAGAAAACAAGAATTCTCAATCAATTTTGAGCAAAGGCAGCATCATGTTATAGCTTTGTGCCATGATTATGGGTGATTTTTTGTTCATTTTTTTTACCACACTGCTAAAGTGTTAGTTATCCATGCATAAAAGGACTGGGTTAACCATCAAAAGGAATTTGTATTATTAGAAAGGGGCATAGAGTTTAATTGGTTTACAATTTTGTCTTGGAATTTTGGATGTTGTGAAGACTGGTGGGTTTTAATTAATATTGGTTGTAGGGGTGTTTTGAATAGATAATTAATAGCTCCATTGGAATTAAGACACTTTATGCAAATTTATATGTGAAAAGTAGGTAATGACATGATCTAGGTTTATCTGATTAATAACTGTGTTTCATGGAGCAAAGTTTGTTTCCGTTGATGATTTCTATTGTGGATGGAAGGCAGATTTCACATAATTAAATTTGGTGGAGAGTGTAGAAAAACTACTCCTATGGATTTAATATGTGAAGATCTTAGGAGGTAAAGGACGCTTGGGTTTGGACACTAATGTTGGATTCTATTCTTTGGGTTGTTGATCTTTATGCAAGTTTTTAACCTGTATTTAAAATACTTGTAATACCAAATTTTGGAGCAGAAAAATTATGATTAATGCGGCCGTTTAATAGGTGAACCCTAGCAGGTATCAGTTGGCCTTTTGTTAGTGGTGAGTTGGGTATTTTCTTGAAAGGATTAGGAGAATTGCATGGGTTTATATTTAGGGTGGCAATCTAGGGCCTTAGATCCTTGGAGGGCCCATATTTTAGTGATTGGTATTCACTGTCTTTTTGTTGGAAGGAAGGGATTTTTGGATTGTTGGAAGTGGAAGGAGTTTTTTGTGAATAAAGACAAAAAGCTAGAAAGGAATAACTGGGCAGTGAAGGGAAACAGTGAGATAGAAACATTGAGTTGAGGAATTTTCAACCCTGAAGGGGTGGGAATAGTGTGGGTAGGGTGGTGGTGTGTAGGGAGAGTGGAAAAAGTGAACAGAAAAAAAAGGAAACAGATTTTGTGAGGAAGGTTTTGCGAATCCCAAAATTACCACTAAAACAAATATAAAGTATTGGAGAAATCTGAAAACTTTTTGCGATGTTAAGACTTCACCAAAATTTTTTTTTTTGGGGGGAAAACCTTAAACCCCAAAGGGAAAAAAATTTTTTTTTTTTTTAAAACCCTTAGTAAGATTTTTTAAAAATTTTGGGCTAAAAAAAAAATGTTTGGTTTAAAAAAACTGAAACCCGTTTTTAAAAATTTTTTAATTTAAAAAACCCCTTTTGCTTGTTTTTTAAGTATTATTTTTTCCGGGGGTTTTGGGATTTTTTTTTTTTTTAAATTTTTTTTGGGGTTTTTTAAAATTTTTTTTGTTACAGGGTTTTGGGGAAAATTTTTTTTATAAAAAGTTTTAAATTTGGAAGGAAGAAAGGGGAGGGGGGGAAAAAAAAACCAAAAAAAAAGGGTCTCGAAGAAAAAGAAAAATTGGGTGTATTGGAGGGGTTTAAATAAAGGGGGGGGGGGGGGGGGGGGGGGGGAGTAAAAATAAAACAAAAAAAAGGAAAAAATTTTTTTGGGAACCCTTTTAATAAAAAAAAAAAAAAACTTTGGAAAAAAAAAATTTTTATGGTTTAAAATAAAGGGGGAAAAAAATTTTTGAAAACGTATTAATTAAAGTTACCAAAAAAGGGGGCCGGGTTTTTTGGGAAGAAAAAACCCCTTAGGGGGTTTCTTGGAAAAAATTTTGGTACAAAAAAAGGGCCCAAAAAAAATTTATTTATTCTTTCTTGTGATCTTTGATAAAGAACCTTTGGAATGGCTGTATTAGTAGAGTGTAGTTCACTATTATGTGATTAAGGTAGAGTTTTTGGAATTTGGATTTTTGTTTGAAAAGGTTTTTAGCAGAAGATTTTAGCAGTTTGATTTGAAGTATTTTCGGCTATCATGATTGATTTTATTTGCTTCTCACTGATGCGGGGAAAAGTTGGAATGTTAATTTGTTGGTTAGGTGGAATGTTTCCAGTTTTGTGTAGGGTAGTGTGGATCTTTGTTTGAAGGAAAAAGTCCAGAGTAATGGAGGATTTTAGAATCTTTTTGGGTGGTTAGGATGGAATTTTTTTTGGGCAGAAATTAACTGGGTTCCGGAATGGTAATAAAGATATTAAGTTTAGATGTTTTGGAAAATAGTTATTCCCGTCTATTTAAGGATTCCCATGGGTTGCATGGCCACGGGTTAGAACAGCTGAGTGGATGTGAGTTTGGAATGTTTTTTATATTGATTTAGTTCATTGGTTTATGGTCTTTGTATCTTTCTTAATTGTAACACTTTGAAAGTTGAGTTGTCAGCATTCTTTTTGCTTCTTGTTTGGGATGCTTGTTGTTAAATTTTTTTTTAGGCTCCCCTAAGTTTTGGTTTTTGTTTGGGAGGATTGTAAAAAGAATTATTTCTACTTTTGTGATTGGATTTTTTTTTTTAAAAAGTCTTTAAAAGGTTCCTTGGGCACTGCATCTACTATCCTAGTGCCAGTGGTTGGGTTAAAAATTTTTTACCAAAGATTTTTTAGGGGGCTGTTTCTTGACTGGAGTTTTTTTCATCAAAGTTTTGTAATTCTTGGTTCATATGCTAATGTTTCCCGAAGAAAGGGTTCCCCTTCTAAAAGAAAAAATTTCCAAAAATTCCCAAAAGGAGAAAAATTTTTATGTTTTTCCCGTTTTGGGGATTTTTTTTTTTTTTTTACCCTTTTCCTGGAGTTTACTGCGTTAATATAAAATTTAAAATTTTTAAATTAATACCAAGAAGGTCAACCTTTTTTCTTTAATTTTTTTACTTCTTGGGGGGAAAATTATTTTTTTTTTTAATTGAGTGGATATTGTGTTGATGCCAGGATTGTTATGAATATCTGTACTTTACCTGCCCTCCTGGTTTGGTTTGGGAAGTGAGGACCACAGTGGTGTCCTCGGACATCCCTGCCATCAGCGGTAAACCGAGTGCCTGCTGTGTTGCTGTGCTGCCCTTGTCTTCACCTGCTATTACCAGGGGTGCGTGTACTTGTACTGCCTTTGGGATCTTGGTTTGCATTCTGTATCATCTGAAGATTGTGTTGTACATCTCTGTGTGCCTGTTGCTTGCCTTCATAGTGTTGTGAAGATTTCTACCTGCATGTATTGTGTGCATTCCCTTTCTAGATGTGGACATTGTGCTGCTATTGTTCCAAAGGACAGTAGAACTTTATTGCCACCTGTGGGTTTTTTCTCCTGTTTGGGAGAAACCCATTCTTTGGTTTTCATGATGGATCTACCCTTTTGTTCCTTCTGGTTCACGCCTTTTGGGACTGACTGTGACATATCATAAAATAATAATAATAATAATAAATAACATTTATATGCACTCTATCTTGCAGAGGAAATCAAAGCGCTTTGCACCTCAACTTCATTCTTTTTTTACACAATTCATACAACCTGTGATTAAAAATAATAATAACAATAATAATAATAATAATAATAATAATAATAATAATAATAATAATAATAATGTATAGAATTTATATAGCCTGAATCTTGTAAAGCAACAAATCAAAGGGCTCAGATGATTTTTTTTAAATGAATTTTTTTTATATGCGTGTGTCTTCGGTTTTTTAAATTTTGTCATCTGTTCCCACCGGCACACAATGGCCTACTCTTTCGAACAGTGGAACGGATTTAACGTGTGCGAAGATGATTCTGCATGCGTTCGCACACAGGGCCTCGGTTTTTAGTCTCATTCCGGAAGGACTTTGACATTCAGTTCGATTTTTTTGTCAAACTGGGAAGAAAGGGCGAGGCTGGGAATCGAACCCAAAACCTCAGGGTTTACTTGTTGGCAGGCAAACATCTTAACCATCCTGCCACCTTCCTTCACAAGTAGCAGGGAATAGTTCCATCAAGTCCAAATGTGCACGCACAAACGCACACACACACACACACACACAGAGATTACACACCCTGGCAGGGCAATAGAATCTTGGCTGTTGCAGGCAGGAAAAAACTATGAGATGAAGCAGGAGAGAAAAATCTTAGGTTTGAAATAAATATGTCTTGAGACTGGATTTAACAGTGTCATAAGAAGGCTTTTGGTGGAGAGAGAGAGAGGGAGATCATTCCACATCAATGGACCAGAAATTGAGAAAGACTGACTGCTGAAGGTGGATTGGTTGAATCTAGGTATTGTAAGGACAAGGTATCTGCAGCAGAGCGGAGAGAACGAGTAGGAGTGTACAAGTGAAGACATTCACAGAGGTAGGTGGGTGCTGTTTTGTGGAGACATTTGTAACAGAGGGTACTGATCTTATAGTTTACACTCTTTAGCACAGGCAGCCAGTGGTGAGTTGCAGAGAGGGGTTAATATGCTCAGCTTTTTCTTTCTGAGGCTAGTGGAGCGCAGGTTTTGTATCGTTGAAGGTTGGATTGGATGCGGGGCAGACCAGCCAACAGAGAATTGCAATAGTCCGACTTGAAAGAATAGAAAGTGCAATTTTGGGATTTTTGCTTGGTGGACAGGTATTTTAAAATTGCCTAATACGCCGTAATTGTTAGTAGCAGGATGGGGGTTCTGGGTGATGAATTTGGAAATAGAGAGGGTTTTGTCAATATTGACTCCTGAACTTTACGAGTGGAAAAGGGTGATGCATTGCCAAGTTTATTGAAGTGTTGTGATGGAAGAGAGTTTGTGTTTGGCCCCTACAAGCATGGTTTTCCCGTTTTATCTGCATTTAGTTTTAAATTTTGTTTTTTTTTTCCCAATTTTTGGATATCTTAAAAGCAGTGGGCCTATTTGAAAAGGGAAAAGGGATTTTCAGAGTTTGCGTTAAAATTTGGGTATATCAGAGGATCTGGGTTTGTTAGTAGTATGGTGTCTGGATTTTTGAGCATTAAATATAATAATAATAATAATAATAATAATAATAAGATAAAATAAAATTTATAGTGTATTTTTGCAGAGAAAAATCAAAACTTGTCTCAATCTTCTTAAAGTTATAAACCTTTAAAATTTAATGTTCCAAGTCCAAATGTGCTGACTACGCTTTGGGAAAAACCCCCACACCACACCCCTCACACACACACACACACTGGCAGGCGAGGTGAATCTTGGCTGTTAAAGGCAGGGGAAAGCTATGAGATGAAGCAGGAGGGGAAAAATTTGATTTGAAAAAAGTATTGGATGGTTTTTTAAAGTGTCAAAAGAAGGTTTTTTTTGGCATAAAAAAGGATTGGTTGGTCTGGGGGTGGTTTTTTTAAGTGTTTATTTTTTAGTGTGTGCTGTTGAAAATGTTTGTGTTTGGGGCTATTTGGGGTTTCCCATCCAGCCCCGGCCCCTTGGCGGTCGTGGGGGAGACACGAAAGGGCATGCGTGGGAAGCCTCCTCCCTCCCCTTCGGCCCCGGCTCTGCGCAGTAGTGCCGGTATTTCTGGTCCCTTTTCTGATGTTGCAAACCTGATTGTTCTGTCTTCCCCCTTTCTGCCACCTTGGTGTTTTTGCAGTACTGTTTTTGGCGGTTGGCGGTGGTGGCGAAACCCTGTCAGTTTTTCTTCTTGGGATGGGAGAAGGGGTTTTCCCGTGGACCGCCCGCTGTGTTATTTGACTCGCAAAAATTTTTTGGTCTTTCTTCTTCCGGTTTGCCCCGCGTTTTCTATGGCATTTTGTTTCAAATCTGGGTTCGTTTGCGTTTCAGCAGTCAATGTCCAGGTTTATTCCCTCGCGGATAGTCTGAATTAGGGCTTTGTGGCTTTTGTTTGATTTTGGGGAAAAGATTCTTTTTTTCCATATGGTGGTGAGTTTTGTCATGGAAGATGTTGCCATAGCTAGTCTGACTTTGATTTCTGTTGTCGATCGCCCGTCCTTTGTGAGTGTAGCGCCAAGGTATTTAAAAGCGTCTACCTCCTCCAGTTGTTGGCCGTTCATGTAAATGTTAGCGGTGGCATTGCTCGTGCTGTTCACAAGTACTTTACTTTTCTCCAAGCTCACCTCCATCCCATATGCTCCAGCTCTGTTCTCAAGTCTGGTCGTAAGATCTTGCAGCTCTGTGTTACTTCCGCCCATGAGGTCAATGTCATCTGCAAACCGCAAGTTGTTGAGGGGTCTGCCGCCAATGGAGATGGTAGAGTGGAAGTCATGGAGGGTCTCTCTCATAATGTTTTCCAAGAACAGATTAAACAGGACTGGAGATAACAGGCATCTTTGTCGGACCCCAACTGTGGTTTTGAAGTAGTCTTCGACCTGATTGTTCAGAAGGACTGCACTGCTTGCGGTGTTGTATAGTGCTTGAATGGTTTGCACTAGTCCTTCTTCAATGCCAAACATTCTGAGGACCTGCCACAGGCCTTCGTGCCATACTCTGTCGAAAGCCTTCTTGAAGTCGATGAAGTTGTGGAACAGGTCTCTCTGATGTTGAAGATGTTTTTCCATCAGGATGTGGCAGTTAAAAATCTGTTTGATTGTGCTCCTGCCTGCCCTGAACCCAGCTTGTTCCTCTGCAAGGTGTTTTTCTGCCTCCTTCTTGAGTCGATTCAAAATAACTTTGAGCATGATCTTGCTGGCGTGGCTAGGCTTTAAAGATACGTGTGTTATGATTATGTTTTAATTTGTTTCGGCATGTAATCAGATATAATAATTGGCAATTAATTCTTCCTTTGATCGTATATAATTATGTATATCAGTTATATTAAAGATTTTTAGGCGGTGTGCCTTGGTCTGGACTCTCCTTATCATCAGCTTGGTGACATTGTTGTGTCTGTGTTTGATTGGGGCTTTGAGTTCATTAATTGTGGGGGCATGCACTGACAGGGTCAGGCCTGATATAGACCTGTGTATCATGCTAAGCCCATCAATGACAACATTAACAAAACCGCGTACACACGGAGACTGGATGTAAAAATGCACATGAGTGCTTATTCCATTATCCTCGATATAAAAGAATAAATAAATAAATAAATAAATATCTTACCTGTACTGCTACACCCAGATTTTACAGTAATTTTCAGACCTTGGTTTCCGAAATTTGTCCTGCCCCATTTCGATGTTATTTATTTATTTATTATCTTTATCATTATTTTTCTTTTGTTTCATTCGTTTCCACTGGTGGTTGCAAAAATATAAACTGTATCCCAGTATACACCAGTACTGGGTGATGTCTGAATGTTTCAGGGGACCAACCCAGATGTGTCATCTCTAGAACATTACATGACCATGTGGATTATGCATAGGCTTGGATGTTGTGTGTTGATGTCGATATAGAGGTTTTACTTGCAGTGTTGTAATGAAAAGTTTTAACGATTTGTGTTTATTTTATTTTTGGACTTGAAGCTGATGTCCTGTATTAAGCTCCTAGCGGTGTGCATGTAAATATTGCCCATTTTATGTTTGAGTAAATATTGGATTATTGTATGATAAACGTTTAAAACTATTCACGTTGTGTTTGTTTTGTGTGGTCTGAATAGAGTGTGTTGGGGGAAGGGTTCTCTTTATATGTATGTATGTATGTATGTATGTATGTATGTATGTATGTATATATATATATATATATATATATATATATTATATATATATATATATATATATATATATATATATGTGTGTGTGTGTGTGTGTGTGTGTGTGTATGTGTGCTCTCCATTAGGGGCTGATAGATGTTGAGTTAAACTATGAGAATCAACATGAATATGAAGACTCGATATTGTGACACAACATATCTATACAATATTTGCTCTTGACAAAATTTGCTCGGAGTGCATCTGAATCGAGTTTATTAAAGAGACAAATGATTCTATGACCAAAGTTTAGATTTATCAAATACAAAGCAGCAATAAAGTAAATAATAATAATAATAATAATAATAACGTATGGAATTTATACAGCGCTGAATCTTGTAAGTATATAATAATAATAATAATAATAATAATAATAATAATAATAATAATTAATGTATGGAATTTATATAGAAAAAAATAATTGTACAGTTGATATTCCAGCAGATGTTTTGGGTGCTGTTTTAAGCTTGGTAGCCAGAACTAGTTATGTATAGGATACACCCACACTAGGAATGCTTTGCCACTGTTTTCGCTTCTCATCATGTCAACCTGTTCACAATGACAAATTAATGTAGTGCAATCTTAGTGCTGAACAAACAGGGATAATGCGCCGGTTAAGAGTAGGAAATGCACAAGGTGATTGTTCCCACTTACAAGATTCTGCCTAACAACAGAACACCCTGAATGTTTAAGAGATTGTAATACTGACTTTGAATTGACTTAGGAAAGAAGTCGAAGAATGGTCCTAGTTATGTGTGTGTGTGTGTGTGTGTGTGTGTGTGTGTGTGTGTGTGGTGTGTGTGTGTGTGTGTGAATCATGTTAATATACCCTTATTTTCTGTTTAGGAATAGTTGATTTTATAAGTATTATGCATCAAACTTTTAGAAAGCAAAGAAAAAGAAACATTTAGCAAACACAATGGGCGTTAGAACCAATTTTTAAAAAAATCCACTTTCAAAACCTTTCCCTGATTTCTGTCTTGGTTGCAGGGCTGGTAGCTGGGACGTCCTTTGATGTCAACCTTGTTGAAAATGGATCTAGACAACGCATTTCCTGCTACTCAGATAAGGCACATCGTAATGGCACTGTTACCTGGACTTTGACTACACATTCAAACAAGAACGTATCTCTTGGAACTTGTGAGCGCCTTGTGGATGAATGCACCTCTACACACCCGGGCTATGATTTGACCATTGATGATTCTTATAACAACGTCTATGTCCACAACGTTTCCAGAGAGATGGGCAAACAAATCACCTGCTCAGTGAGGACACCGTTCAGCCGGACAGTATCTAAAACTTTTCAGCTGAATGTGTACCGTAAGTCGGAGTGTGTGTGGGTGTGTGTGTGTTCATCTATTCAATTTCTTTATGCCAAGAAAGATATCAAACCAGTTTCTTTAAAGTAAGAGTGTCTATGAACTACAGACACACAAAGTAACCTTGTGACCCTAAAATTATCAACATGACTGTGTAACTTGTACAGCATCAAACAAAGGGAGACAATAGCGGTGTTTTTCTCATTTCTGACAGTTGTGATTGGTCGAGGAACAAAAGATTCTAGTGTATTGTAACAGAGTGGACATGTATGATGTCCCATCTCTGCACAAACCTCAGGTACAAGGCACAGTCTCACAGTCAGGATGTGGCCTCTATAAAGAGGCTGCATGCATACTACATTTCACCATGTAGGCGAAGAGCATGCAATGGACGGTTTTCAAACACCACCCAAGGAAACAGGGCGCTGCACAATGTGCAGGTGTGTCCCGTCACTCTGATCACATGGGAGGTAATCTAAGAACCACACCATCACATCCACCCCTGCTCAACTGTACCTCGTCCCGAGGTATGCTACCCGACCAGCATATTTGATGCTTGGGGCTGAAGCCCCTAACAGTCATCACCATCCAATCTGGTGACAATCACACTGGGGTATTTGACCCCACCCGAACTATCAATTGTAACAGTGTAGACATAGTTGATGTCCCTTCTCTGCACTACCTCGGGTATCTAATCCCACTTCTGACACCATTTGTAACAGAGTGGACATAGTTGATGTCCCTTCTCTGCACTACCTCGGGTATCTAATCCCACTTCTGACACCATTTGTAACAGAGCGGACATATTTGATGTCCTAGCTTTGCACAAACCTCAGGTACAAGGTACAGTCTCACAGTTGGGATGTGGCCTCTATAAAGAGGCTGTAGCATAAATACTACATTTCACCATGTAGGCGAAGTGTATACAATGGACAGTTTTCAACCACCTCCCAAGGAAACAGAGCAATGCACAATAAGCAGGCGTGACCCAATATAGTAACACGTCGCTCTGATCACATGGGAGGTAATCTAGTTACCGCACCATCAGAGTATGTTCAAACGTTTGGTTATTTCCTGACTAGATAAGTCTGTTCGGAAAACCGTCAACCATTTCTGCTCTGCATGGTGAAGCTGTTGTTATTCTGTTCCCTCATTTCCTGTCTTCTTCTTTGGGTCATTGTAGGAATCATCAGCCGCCATGTCAGCAGTGTTGTTATTGTTGTACTTACGCACAATATAAGCTACTTGCTTGTTGTTGCTATGCTGATCATGTTCATCATGCCAGTGTTGTTGGTGTTGTTGTTGTTGTACATGTGAACAATAATGATAAACTGCTTGCTTGTTGTTGCTATGCTGATCATGTTCATCATGCCAGTGTTGTTGTTGTTGTTGTACATGTGAACAATAATGATAAACTGCTTGCTTGTTGTTGCTATGCTGATCATGTTCATCATGCCAGTGTTGTTGTTGTACATGAGAACAATAATGATAAACTGCTTGCTTGTTGTTGCTATGCTGATCATGTTCATCATGCCAGTGTTGTTGTTGTTGTTGTTGTTGTACACGAGAACAATAATGATAAGCTACTTGCTTGTTGTTGCTATGCTGATCATGTTCATCATGCCAGTGTTGTTGTTGTTGTGTACATGTGAACAATAATGATAAACTGCTTGCTTGTTGTTGCTATGCTGATCATGTTCATCATGCCAGTGTTGTTGTTGTTGTTATACATGAGAACAATAATGATAAGCTACTTGCTTGTTGTTGCTATGCTGATCATGTTCATCATGCCAGTGTTGTTGTTGTTGTTGTTGTTGTTGTTATACATGAGAACAATAATGATAAACTGCTTGCTTCTTGTTGCTATGCTGATCATGTTCATCATGCCAGTGTTGTTGGTGTTGTTGTTGTTGTACATGAGAACAATAATGATAAGCTACTTGCTTGTTGTTGCTATGCTGATCATGTTCATCATGCCAGTGTTGTTGTTGTACATGTGAACAATAATGATAAACTGCTTGCTTGTTGTTACTATGTTGATCATGTTCATCATGCCAGTGTTGTTGTTGTTGTTGTTATACATGAGAACAATAATGATAAGCTGCTTGCTTGTTGTTGCTATGCTGATCATGTTAAAATAATAATAATAAATGGAATTTATATAGCGATATGATCATGTTCATCATGTTATAATTGTTCCATGATTATTGGATGAATAAACCCTGTTTGAACCAAACTATCATGAAGAAAACTACTGGAAATGAACCACAACTGTCCCAAGGTAAGAAGAAGTACAGGCGTCCTTGATTATCTCCCTTGAAAACATGGCTGCAGTTCCTAGAGCAGGGAGGGGGGGGGGGGGGGCAACTTAACTATGGCGAGCTGTGTGTGGAAAATCCGTGTTAACTGTGTGTGGAAAATCCGTGTTAACTTTGTGTAGAAAATCCGTGTTAACTTTGTGTGGAAAATCCATGTTAACTCTGTGTGGAAAATTAATGTCAACTGTGTGTGAAAAATCCATGTTAACTGTGTGTGGAAAATCCATGTCAACTGTGTGTGGAAAATCCGTGTTAACTCTGTGTGGGAAATCCATGTCAACGGCGCGTGGAAAATCCATGTTAACTGTGTGTGGAAAATCCACGTTAACTGTGTGTGGAAAATCCATGTTAACTCTGTATGGAAAATCCATGTTAACTGTGTGTGGAAAATCCATGTTAACTTTGTGTGGAAAATCCATGTCAACTCTGACCTCCACTTCATCAGCTACACAGCTGTCTACTGCTATAGCAGTCCTTAGATGAATCAAGCTGTCTACTGCTGAAGCAGTCCTTAGATGAATCAAGCTGTCTACTGCTGAAGCAGTCCTTAGATGAATCAAGCTGTCTACTGCTGAAGCAGTCCTTAGATGAATCAAGCTGTCTACTGCTGAAGCAGTCCTTAGATGAATCAAGCTGTCTACTGCTGAAGCAGTCCTTAGATGAATCAAGCTGTCTGCTGCTGAAGCAGTCCTTAGATGAATCAAGCTGTCTACTGCTGAAGCAGTCCTTAGACAATAATGATAATGATAATAAATAGAATTTGTATAGCGCTATATCTTGCAAAAACAAATCAAAGCGCTTGCATTCATCCTACTCTCACACATGCACTAAGTTACAATTAATAGTTTTTACAAATTGAAATGTAAACACACACACACATCTGAAAATAAAAGTTTGACTTTGACTTTGACTTTGACTTTGACACACACACACACACACACACACACAACACACACACACACACACACACACACACACACACACACACACACACACACACAGAGGTTGTGTACTTTGGCAGGGTGGTGGGGGTTTCGGCTGTTGAGTGTAAGGACAAAAATGAGATGAAACAAAGGGGGAAGTCTTAGATTTAAAATAAATGTGTTTTGAGGCTGGATTTAAAAGTGTCAAAAGTAGGTTTTTGGTGAGGGAGAGGGGGAGGTCATTCCATATCACTGGAACAGAAATAGAGAAAGAGCGACGGCCGACTGTCGATTGGTTGAATCTAGGTATTCGGAAGCACAAGTGTATCTGCAGCAGAGCGGAGGGAACATGAAGGAGTGTCCAGGTGAAGACATTCAGAGAGGTAGAAAGGTGCTGTTTTCTGGAGACATTTGTAACAGAGAGTACTTATCTTATAATCTACTCTCTGTGACACAGGCAGCCAGTGGAGAGATCGCAAGGGAGGGATAATGTGCTCAGATTTTTTCTTTCTGAGGACTAGTCTGGCGGCAAAGTTTTGTATACGTTGAAGAGAGTGGATAGATGATGATGGTAGACAAGCCAGAAGAGAATTGCAATAATCCAGACTAAGAGAATGGGGGACGCGATTAGTTTGGATGTTGCATCAGTGGACAGGTACTTTCGAACTGCACTAATACACCGTAATTGATAGTATCATAAATGGCAGGTCTGGGTGATGAATTTTTGTATGGAGAGTGTGTTGTCGATAACAACACCTAGATACTTCACAGCAGTGGCTAGAGGGACAGACGTATCGCCGAATTCTATTGAAGCAGTTGTGATGGAAGACAATTTGTGTTTCTACCTACAAGCATGGCTTCAGTTTTATCTGCATTTAGCATTAACTTGTTCTGTATCATCCCATTTTGGATATCTTGAAGGCAGTAGGACATATTAATCAAGAGAGAAAGCAGGTTTTTAGTGGTATCACTGCTAAGAATCTGAGAGTCATCTGCATAAAAATGATGGCTGATCTGATGACGATTTATTTTATGTGAAAGTAGAGCAGTGTAGAAAGTGAAAAGAACAGGGCCAAGAACTGATCCCCGAGGGACTCCACAAGCTGTCTACTGCTGAAGCAGTCCTTAGATGAATCAAGCTGTCTACTGCTGAAGCAGTCCTTAGATGAATCAAGCTGTCTACTGCTGAAGCAGTCCTTAAATGAATCAAGCTGTCTACTGCTGAAGCAGTCCTTAGATGAATCAAGCTGTCTACTGCTGAAGCAGTCCTTAGATGAATCAAGCTGTCTACTGCTGAAGCAGTCCTTAGATGAATCAAGCTGTCTACTGCTGAAGCAGTCCTTAGATGAATCAAGCTGTCTGCTGCTGAAGCAGTCCTTAGATGAATCAAGCTGTCTACTGCTGAAGCAGTCCTTAGATGAATCAAGCTGTCTACTGCTGAAGCAGTCCTTAGATGAATCAAGCTCTCTACTGCTGAAGCAGTCCTTAGATGAATCAAGCTGTCTACTGCTGAAGCAGTCCTTAGATGAATCAAGCTGCACGAGGCGGTCAAAGGGACTGGAGACCCAGGGGATGATGATGCGTGACAATAGAGGTGTGGGCAGTAGAGGTTACCACCCAGCCTGTCTCTCCCTGACACCTCCACGATCTAGCACTTTGATGTGAAAGGTAAAGGCATGATGCTACGGCTGTTAGTCCCCTGATCGGCAGCACAGCCCCTCTCCATCTCCAGACTGTTGTGCGCGAGCCATGTGGCCGCCTCCTTCACGAGGTGACCGCTGTGACGGGTAGCATGTGCCCCCGAGACAGAACACAGCAGACCTAGAGGAGTCTGACCACGATAAAGAAATCAGAGAGGAGGAAAAGTCTGGTATGAAACCCTTGAGGGAGGAGACGTGGCCCCCTTAACGTGAGGCATGCAGGTACCCCGGTGTGTGGATATGCCCCGGTACCACCTTCATTCCAATAGTCTCCTTCCCCCTTTTCAGTCTGCCTATTCATCAACCACAGCACTGAGACCACCCTAGTTCACACCTTAAACACGCTTCTACATGCTTCTGACTCAGGGAAAATCTCCCTTCTTATTCTTCTGGACTTATCTGCAGCTTTTGCCACCATAGACCATTGCATTTTTCTGCCCCATCTCCAAAACACGTTTGGTATTACAGGCAAAGCCCTCACCTGGTTTACTTCATACCTCACAGACTGATTCCACTCAGCTGCAGTAAACAAGATTCTATCATCACCTGCCAAACTGAAATCTGGAGTCCCACAGGGATCAGTTTATGGACCTTGTTCCTTTTACTCTCTACACTGCTACACTTTCACATGTAATAAACCGTCATCAGATCAACTATCATTTTTATGCAGATGACTCTCAGATTCTTAGCAGTGATACTCCTGAAAACCTGCCTTCTGTCTTGACAAATATGGCCTACTGCCTCCAAGATATCTCAAACTGGATGATAGAGAACAAGTTACAGCTAAATGCAGATAAAACTGAAGCCATGCTTGTAGGAACCATACACAAACTCTCTTCCATTACAACAGCTTCAATAGAATTCGGCAATACGTCAGTTCCTCTATCCACTGCTGTGAAGTATCTTGGGGTCACTATTGACAACAGATTCTCCATGCAAAAAACCATCACCCAGACCTGCCATCCGTACTACCATCAATTACGGCGTAGTAGTGCAATTCGAAACTACCTGTCCACTGATGCAACATCCAAACTCGTGGCATCTCTCATTCTTTCACGTCTGGACTATTGTAATACTCTTTTGGATGGTCTGCCAGCAACATGTATCCACCCTCCTCAACGTATACAAAACTCTGCAGCTCGCCTAGTCCTCAGAAAAAAATCTGAACACATAATTCCTCTCTTGCAATCTCTTCACTGGCTGCCTTTGCCAAAAAGAGTAATCTATAAGATCAGTACCCTCTGTTACAAGTGTCTCCATAAAGCAGCTCCCTCTTACCTCTGTGAATGTCTTCACCTGTACACTCCCTCTCACTCCCTCCGCTCTGCTGCAGATTCCTTGTGTTTAGGAATACCGAGATTCAACCAGTCCACCGTTGGCGTCACTCTGTTTCTGATCCGGTGATCTGGAATGACCTCCCTCTCTCACTTCGCCTAAAGCCTGCTAATGACACTTTTAAATCCAGCCTCAAGACACATTTATTTAAAACCTAAGACTTTCCCCTCCTGTTTCATCTCATATCTGTCCCTGCCTTCAACTGCCGAAATCCCCATCACCCTGCCAAAGTCTATAACCTTTATGCTGTGTGTGTGTGTGTGTGTGTGTGTGTGTGCGTGTGTGCGCGCGTGTGTGTGTGTGTACATTTAAATTTGTTAACATTGTTAAATGTCATTGTTTGTAAGTGTACGAATATGGTGAATGCAAGCACTTTGACTTGTCTTTTTTTTAAACAAGATATAGCCCTATATAAGTTCCATTTATTATTATCATCATCATCATCATCATCATCATCATCATCATCATCATCATCATCATCATCATCTTCAGGTCCTTGCAGAGCAATTGGTTATTGTTGTGGGTTCTGAACATGGCCTGCTTCTATACTATAACTAGGAGCCCTACACATATTTCCTCAGGATATGACAGTGGATTTTAGAGGAGTGTGTGTTTCTTGAATCACAGAGTTTACGTCCCTTTCCACAGGTAGTTCAGGTATCTTTGAAAATGATTAGGCTTTCCCTGACCATTTAAAATGTAATCTAATTATTTGTTCTCTGCCTTGTTTTCCTTTTCAGAAGGCAACTTAGTTGTTCGAAATCCTCTAAGAATTGTTCATTACGTTCTTACATGAAACAAGTGCACTTACAAACCCACAGTAGTTCTCATGTGTGCCAGAGGAAAGCAGATCCACTCTCTTTGTGGCATCCACTGTTTTAAACTGGAGAACAACAAGAACAGCATCAACAACAACAAGAACAGCATCAACAACAACAAGAACAGCATCAACAACATCCCCAACATCAACATTAAAAGCAACAAGAACAGCAACAGCAACGACAACACTAGCAGTAGCAGCAACAACAGCAACGACAACAACAGCAACAACAGCAATAACAACAACAGCAACAACAACAGCAACAACAGCAGCAACAACAGCAACGACAACAACAGCAGCAACAACAACAACAGCAACGACAACAACAGCAACGACAACAACAGCAACGACAACAACAACAGCAGCAGCAACAACATTAACGTGTCTTTAACGCTTGTTGAATGAAACAGGGGACGTTCCCGACACCTCTCCTTTCCGGATTCTTGAACCCATCCCCTACTCTGAGGGGTGTGCTGTGCTCCTTTGCAGGGCCACCTCTGCTGGACAGCTGCAACCTGGACATTCTTCAGCAC
>CM054137.1:85200100-85250100 GCA_028751875.1 Rapana venosa | reverse complement strand
ATGGAGAGGTGATCAGTTGTAACTGTGTACTGGAACTGGAACTTGTCAAGTTATACTTATGAAGGAAACTAAGGAAATAAATAAGGAGTGAATAAAGAAAGTAAAGAAAACTAAAAGAAAAAGAAATAAAAGGAAATGGTAAATGAAGGTAATACCGCAGTTTTGCTTACTACTTGTGTTTACACTAGACCATGTTTAAAATAAACTACTTTTAACATTGAATTAGAGAAAAACACAACTGTATATAGTGTCATTATTATTGTCACTTGGATCGGTTACCTTTAACATTTGAAAAGTGTTTCTATCTATCTGTCCCGTAGTCTGCCGACCGTGGGGGGCACCCTCAAAGACTCAACAACCAGTTCCCTCCATTCCTCTCTCTGTTCTGCCTTTCTCAGGGTTTTGTTGAGTTCTAGGCCTGTCCATTCGCTGATGTTATCCTCCCAGCTCTTCCTTGGTCTCCCTCTTCCTCTTCTTCTTCCTCCTTGGACAGTGCCTTGCAAAACTGTCTTTGCAAGTCCTTTGGATCTTGTGACATGCCCATACCATTTAAGTTTACAAGACAAAAATTGGAAGTGTCTCACTGACGACCAGGATATTCTGAACAGATGGACAGAATACTGCTCCGACCTGTATAACTATAGAACCGCAGGAGATCCAGAAGTCCTTAATGTACCCGAAAGCAAAGACACAGACAGTCACCCTATCCTCCGAGAAGAAGTGGAAACAGCAGTCAGATCGCTGAAAATAATATTGAATAGACTGAAGCCACAAGCAGAGACCATCATTGCTGAGGAACAAGCAGGTTTCAGAGCAGGGCGCAGCACAACAGAACATATATTCAACCTCAGAATACTATGTGAGCGGTACCTTCAACATTAACAAGACCTTTACCACGTATTTATCGATTTTAAGAAGGCATTTGACAGGGTGTGGCATGCAGCTTTGTGGGCAACCATGAATTTGTACAGCATCAATGCAAACCTGATCAGAGTCATCAAACAGCTGTACAGCGAGGCCACCAGTGCAGTGTACTACAACAACAACATTGGAGAATGGTTTCGAACAACAGTTGGAGTAAGGCAGGCTGTCTACTCTCACCCACCCTTTTCAACATCTTCCTTGAGAGAAATCATGGCTGATGCACTGGAACATCATGAAGGATTCTGTCAGCTTTGGTGGCAGAACGATCACAAACTCCGCTTTGCAGATGACGTTGATGGAATAGGGATCAGAAAAAGAGCTTGCCAGCCTAAAGAACAATTGGATAAGGCCTCAAGACCTACGGCTGGAAAATCAGTTGCAGAGAAGACCAAACTGATGACTAATAACACAACGGCATTTAGCACTGTTATCAGGGTTAATGACCAGAAGCAGGAAAACAGTTCAAAGCTTAAGTACCTTGGGAGCCATTGTATCAGTCACCCCCTTTACTAACAGGGATCCAAACAGAAGTAGTATGCTAGGATGCACAGAAATAACAGCTTTGTCAAAAACTAAAACCTTCTGGAGTGATAAGAACCCATCTTACGTATTCCAATATAGGACTAATGCGCTCCCTTGTCATATCCATATTTCTGTTATGCTGTGGAATCATGGACCCTGATGCAGATTTGGAGAGAGAAGAGTTACAGGCAGTGGGAGGATGGGATGCTTTCGGAGACTCCCTTTGGCATCTCCTACAAAGGAACACATAAGCAACGAAAGCGTGCATACAGAAATCTCAGCAACCATTGGACCCTATGAGACCTTCTAACGATCGTGAAAAAAGCGTAAAACTTAAGTGGTATGGGGCATGTCACAAGATCCACATGGAATTTACAAAGACAGTTTTTGCAAAGGCACTGTCAAGGAGGAAGAAAGATGAGGCAGACCTAGGAAGAGCTGGGTGAGGATTACATCAGTGAATGGACAGGCCTTAGAACTCAACAAAACCGCTGAGAAGGCAGAACAGAGCGGAAGAATGGAGG
This sequence comes from Rapana venosa, assembly GCA_028751875.1. Lineage (NCBI taxonomy): Eukaryota > Metazoa > Mollusca > Gastropoda > Neogastropoda > Muricidae > Rapana > Rapana venosa. Next base: position 85,248,130 of record CM054137.1, on the reverse strand, counting down.
GAACTGGTTGCTGAGGTCTTTTGAGGGTGCCCCACGGTTCGTCAGATTTACGGGACAGATAGATAGTAGATAGATGATAGATAGATGCTGTTTCACTCCATTGACTACAACAGGCTTTTTGTAGGATTAATGTGTCTCATGATACAACAGGATTATTGAAGGATTGTGCTGTCCTCCGTGTACAACAGGATTATTGAAGGAAGTTACTGTTGGTCCTCCGTGGATTACAACAGGATTATTGAAGGATTAATGTTTGACCTCATGATAACAAAGGATTATTGAAGGAAATGCTGCTTGTTCCTCCGTGCTAAAACAGGATTATTGAAGGATTAATAGTTGTCCTCCATGTTACATAACAGGATTATTGATGGATTAATGTTTGTCCTCCTGATACAACAGGATTTTGAAGGTTGCGGTTGTCCTCCATGCTACAACAGGATTATTGCGGTATTTACCTTTTCCTCCATTGCCTATACAACAGATTAGTGATAGGATTGCTACTGTCTTCCATTGCTACAACAGGGATTTTTGAAGGATTAATGTTTTGTCTCATGATACAACAGGATTATTGAAGGATTATGTTGTCCTCCATGATTACAACAGGATTATTGAAGGATTACTTTCCTCCCATGATACAACAGGATTATTAGTGAAGGATTGTTACCGTCCTCCATGCTACAACAGGATTATTGAAGGATTAATGTTGTCCTCCATGATACAACAGGATTATTGAAGGATTGCTGTTGTCCTCCATGCTACAACAGGATTATTGAAGGATTACTTTCCTCCATGCTACAACAGGATTAGTGAAGGATTGCTACTGTCCTCCATGCTACAACAGGATTATTGAAGGATTAATGTTGTCCTCCATGATACAACAGGATTATTGTAGGATTAATGCTGTCCTCCATGATACAACAGGATTATTGAAGGATTACTGTTGTCCTCCATGATACAAACCAGGAATTGAAGGATCTATGCTGTCCTCCATGATAAAACAGGATTATGAAGGATTTTCTGTGTCCTCCATGTTACAAAGGATTATTGAGGATTGTGCTGTACTCCATGATACAACGGAATTATTGTGAAGGTTTGCTGCTTGTTCGGTCTTCACAGACGGAACGGACAGTGTCCATGTTCTTGTGTCCCCTGACGACCTGTGACCCCAAAGGGGAGGTGACCTGTCCTGTGTGAGTGTCCGGGTATGATGTCCCGAACCTCCGACATGGGTGCAGTGGGCAGTTCTGTGTCAAGGTCTGAGAGGTGGACACCTGCACCCTGCATCCTCGGGTAAGAGGGTTGAGTGGCCTTTTTCAGAGAGGTGACACTGCAGAATGCTTTTTCAGAGAGGTGACACTCTAGCATTGCTTTTTCAGAGAGGTGACACCTGGCACCTTTGCATCCTCGGAAAGTGGGTGAGTGGCTTTTTCAGAGTGATTGACACCGCAGTTGCTTTTCAGAGATGGTGACACATGCAGGTTGCTTTTTCAGAGGAGTGACACCTGCCAGTTGCTTTTTCAAAGAGGTGACACCTGCAGTTGCATTTTTAAGAGAGGTGGACACCTGCCACCCTGCATCCTCGGGAAGAGGGTGTGTGGCTTTTTCTGAGAGGTGACACCACCTGCAGTTGATTTTTCAGAGAGGTGACACCTGAGTTGCTTTTTCAGAGAGTGACACTGCAGTTGCTTTTCCAGAGACTGGTGGACTCTGCAGTTGCTTTTTCAGAGTAGGTGACACCTGCAGTTGCGTTTTTCTGAAGAGATGACACCTGCGTTGCTTTTTCAGGCAGAGCTGACACCTGCAGTTGCTTTTTTCGGAAAGCTGACACTGCAGTTGTTTTTCAGAGAGTGAACCTGCACCCTGTATCCTCGGAACGAGGGTGTGAGGCTTTTTCTGAGAGGTGACACCTGCATTTGCTTTTTCAGAGAGGTGACACCTGGCAGTGCTTTATTCAGTGTGTATGGACACATGCAGTTGCTTTCTCAGAGAGGGACACATGCAGTTGCTTTTTCAGAGAGGTGACACCTGCAGTTCTTTTTCGGGAGGTGACACTGACCTGGGATTCTCAGAAAGAGGGTGAGGTAACTTTTTGTGTTCTATTCTTTGAGAAGTTCAGTTAGGTTACGATCAAACGATTTCACATCTAAGGACAAAAGAATGAATCTAGCGACATGTGCATCAGCAAGTTAAGCTAAAGCACCACACAACCATCAGCCTCCACTACGTTCTCTGCACCTAACCACACACATCGACCTACTCCACACACATTCTTACATACTCCACCACATCTGACATATCCACACACATCTGACATACTCACACACATTGAATTACTCCAAAACATCCTGAATACTCACACACCATCGACAGACTCACACACATCTGCTACTCCACACACCATACTGACAATCACTCCACACACATCTGACATACTCCACCACATTCTGACATACTCCCACACACATCTGACATGTACTCCACACACATCTGACATACTCCTCACACATCTGACATATCCCACACACCTATTCTGCCACATCATGGAGCAGGTCCTCCACTCCCCCCCCCCCCCCCCGCCCCCCTATAACGTGTTTTTGAACATGAACATGTCAGGAAAGGGAGTTTTTTACTAAGTATTGTGTGTGTGTGTGATGTGTTGTGTGTCGTGTGTGTGTGTGATTGTGTGTGTGTGTGTGGTTGTTGGTGTGCGCGCTTGCTTGCTTTCTTGCTTGCTAGCATTACTAGTGTAAGAAAAAACAACATCTAGTACTACTTTGTCCTTAACACGCACCACAAAAAAATATTTAGACTTACAGACAGACTGTCCCATGCCTCATGTATTCAGACATACAGAAAGACAGTCACAACGACTCATGTATTCAGACAGACAAGACAGACAGTCACCACGCCTCATGTATTCAGACAGACAGACAGACCGTTCACGCACTCATGTCATTCAGACAGACACGACAGACAGTACCAAGCCTCATGTATATTCAGACAGACGGAAGAAGAAACAGAAGGGCAGATGATTGCAGAAGCACGCTTATGCACCGATGTCTATGGACGAAACGTGAGTGTTCAGTGACCAACGCTGCCAATGGCGGACCAGCGCGGAGGAAGCAGTGGCTGTGATGATTAGGGGAGGTTGAGAGACTCATCAAGTTGGAAATGTCTGTTTTGTGGAGAGAATATACTTGTGCTAAATCTTATTTGTTTTTTGGTTGAAAATTTATGTTGTCCAAAGTGTTGTAGTGTACAAAACCTTTTGACGATACAAATGATTTCTTTGTAAGCTCAATTGTTGTAGTTACAAAACTTTTATGATGACATAGAAGATTTTTTACAGGACCAAAAAGGGAGGTATTGTTTATAAATTATTTTGTTTTATTCAAAATAACAGATTTTGTATAAGCGAATGTGTTGTATTGTCACTAAAATTTTCTTATGATGCATATTTTCTCACTGCAGGCCGAACACGTTGTAGAAAACATTACTCAAAATTATATTGGATATTTCTGTAGACCCATAAAATTTCATAGTGTAACAAATTATTTTTTTTAAAATAGTCAGCGATTTTTTTTTTGCCTAAAAACGTTGTATTTAAACTTTATTTATAATGACAGCATATTTTTTTGAAGACAATAACGTTGCATCAGGCTTAAACATTAGTCATAATGCAGTCTATTTTTCTGATTGGACCAAAGATATCTTTTCCATTTTTATCGTAAATAAGCATTTTTCAAAACCTTTTCCTTTGTTAGTACAGCCAATTATCTCCAGGATTTCTCTAGGTTGAGAAATGGTACAGCAGTTGTTTCTCTTCACACACCCAAACCACACCCACACACTGGATGGAAGAATAATTAAGCTGTCAGTCCAGGGTTATAGTTGAATACACGCTAACATAATTATATAACTTGTGAAAAGGAGAGAAATTACTTCCCTCTCATGTATAAAGAGGACCAAAAAGTCATTTCCAGTCACAATTCAGGGTGAATCTTCTTGTCCACTTACTGAACCAATTTCAATTCTACTCGTCTTATCTAAACATGAAAAAACATTATCCATCAATGTTATATTCCTGCTTCGTAAACAACTATCTTATAAATGAAGATCAGTAGGCTTTCGTAAAAAATCCATTGTTCCTGTCACTCAGTTTTACTCAACTTACGGACAGTCTACCTCATAACACGAATGAATTAAATATGTGGTCTTTTTATTCGACCTTCAAAAAAAGATTTGAATTATAATTAAATCACTCCTTCTATGCAAAAAACTATCACTTGTGTAAACTAACACAGAAATAATCATACTCCTTAAAAGTTTTGTTGTCAGATAGGAAGCAGCTAGTAATTGCAAATAATCAAACCTCAGAACTTATATCTATCAAACACAGAGTCCACATGCGCTTAGTATTGGGTTCCCCTAAATATTTTCAATCTTTGTAAAAGTAACCTACCCTCATTTCATAATGTTACTGTGAATGTTTGCTGATGGGAACATCCCTTTTGTTGTGATTTGACCCACACACACACTAGCCTCAAACATCAAAACAGTATTAAAGATTGGTTACTTGGATCAATTAAACACCATATGTCCTTAAACGCACACAAAAAAAGCAAAGTGTATGCAGTGTATAGTGGAGACAAAAGAGAGAAAAAAAAAGAAAAATAAATTCCAGCTTTTGCTTCATAGATTAAACAGTTATTTGCAGAAGTTTGAATCACACAAAATGTTGAGGGCCCATCATGTATGATAAAAAATCTTACTTCATTATGTCCATGTGGTAGAACCCAGGAAAACGTTGTGGCAACAAGATATTTCATATATCAAAAATAAAAACACTTTTGAAATACAATTCACGCAAAATCTTTTTTTGTGCACATACATTGACTATCATTGACCTATTGCTTCATCTCTTTGGACCAGCTGCAGTCAACAATCTGATAATTCTCATCGGCTATAACAAAAGAGCACTAAATCTTGTCCAACTAAAATCTCAGTTCTTAGCAATCAACATTAATAATCAAAACAATTTATTCTAAACCTTCCAAAACAGGACTTTATCTAAATTAACGCTATTTGTACAGAATGTTGTTCATGGAAATGCCCTCCAAAAGATACTGATCGCTTCAAAACTATGAGCAACAGGCACAATCATCAAAAGCTTCCCAGACCCAGAATTAATCTGTACCAATCAAGCCTTTTGTATCAGGCAGGTGTTTTTTCCGAAAAGCAAACCTCAAAAAAGTTTTTTAAATGTATTAAAACAAAATCCGTTCATGGAACAGTGAAACAATCATTTGATGTATAAATGTTAGGTTTAGGAACTGGTGTAAGTCAATATTCCATGATAGATTAAATGCAATCAGCATTTTCGCTCGATTCTGAACGAGTTGTAGGTATGATTGTCTGTGACTGGAAATATGACAGTGTGTGCATGCTTCTCTCTCTCTCTCTCTCTCTCTCTCTCCTCTCTTTCTCTCTCTCTTCTCTCTCTCTACTCTCTTTCTCTCCTCTCTCCTCTCTCTCTCTCTCACAGGAAGGGAGGGGGACGGGGGGGTGGATATTTTGTCTAGCCATTGTTAATGTTATGAAAGCGTATGAGTGATTTATAAGAAACCGTGTATAATTCAGCAAGTGTAAACAAAACAGAAGTGAGAAAGAGCACTGGTTGACGTGACGGTAGATTACTGTGACTTGACATTCTCTCTTTTCACAAACGCTTTAGGTTTTAGCATGGGTGTTACTTTGTATTATGGTTAGTGATGGATTATGTATCATTTTTACTGTTTACTGTTTTATTTGATAGTCTCATTGATTGTGGGCTGTTCTGCTATTATTTAGGGGTTCTTGGTGTTAGTATTAATTTATTTTCGAGGGATAGCTCAGTGGTTGGAGCACTCGCTTTCCCCAGCAAAGTTAAGCAAGCGTCGAGGTGGTTAACCGTTGGATGCGGTGACGTTTGCGCGCCTTGGCTTCAGTACATTCCCCAGTTCACCCAGATGTAAAGGGACTGCCTTTTAGGGTCAGGGAAGGGTAAGCAGCGAGGAGAGAGGAGATGGCGCCGCCTCAATATGCGGGCCCTAGAGAAGTGAGGTCTCTGACGCTCGCTCCCCTACGCCTTATAGGTTATGGGATCCTTACCCTTTTCCTTTTTTAATCGTTTTTAGTTTGTTTCTTCTGTTGTTTTACCTTCCTCCTGTAACCCCCCCCCCCCCTGACCTTTTCCACTGCCTTTTGTGTCATTGATGTATTGTTGTTTTTTAGTGTTATGGGGCCTATTGTCATATCATTGATCGGTTTTTCTCATTATCATTGATTTATTTGTTTTGGATATGTTGTGTTTGTTTTGAAATTGAAGGATTATTCAAAATGTTAAAAAAATCCACTAGGTTAGAGCATGAGTTCATAACTGTGAGTCATGTAGGCGTATATGAAAAGAAGAGGAGGAGTTCTTACCACCGACACTCTGTCCATGCTAGCGGCATTGTATAATGCCTTGTGTTTGGGGGGCTTTTTTGTTTGATTTGGTTTAGTTGTTTGCTTGTTCTGTTTGTTTTTGGGTTTGTTTTGGTTTTGTTTGAGTTTGTTGTTGTTTTTGTTGTTGTTGTTAATCTAATAAAACTGATAACGCGTGAAAGAAACTGGCTGATACTGTGACCTGATATGTATTGTTTGAACTTTTTCTAATTTGTTCTTTTTTTAATTATTATGGTTTTTTAAAATAATGTGTACTGAAATTTCAGTGTATGCAATGTGCGCACGCGCGGTTGTGAGTGTTTGTGTAAGTGAGCGTGTACGTTGTAGTGTGTGTGTGTGTGTGTGTGAGGTCAGTCAGTTTTGGTTTGTTGTTTTAAAAAAAACTTTTATGTCGAAGTATGAATAAGCAACTTATGTGCTTTTTCACATACTAGTCCCAGTGTGTATGCAGTTTTGTAAATTGTCATCTATACCCACTGGCACACCAATGGCATATCTCCGGAAAAAGCGATCAGGATTTAACTAGGCGAAGATGTTCTGCGTGCGTTCGCAGACGGGGCCTCTGGTTTATAGTCTTCATTCCGATGGACTTTGCAGGAGAGTGAGTTTGCACTGATGTTAACTCAAGGGGAAAAATATCCCCCCCTTGAATGGGAATCGAACCCGTCCAGTGAGTCAGTGTGTGTGTGTGTGTGTGTGTGTGGGTGTGTGTGTGTGTGTTGTGGTGTGTGTGGGTGTGTGTACTAGTTCTGAAATTTACTGAATTTTACATTCTTTTTTCTACTGATTTTATTATTATGGGTGCGTAATAATCGCTCAGTTATGTGGTTTTTGTTTCTAGAAAGATGACTTGATGAAAAGCAAATGCATTGTTATTCAATGTTACCATCTGGAAATTAAAAAAATGACTGACCTTACCACACGCACACAAGCGCGACGCGCGTAGACACAACACACATTCCTTTGGATGAGACTATAAACGGAGGGGTCCCTGTGCAAACAAACCAACGCAGAAATCATCTTCACTACTGCTCCTTTTTTCAAGGGTAGGCCCTTTTGTACGGATTAGGGAATAGAAGGGAAAAGTTCGCAAACCAAATGCACAGGGTGCATTCATTGTTTACTTGTGTGCAAATGGACTTGCTGTTCTAGGGTCATTTATTTCTGGATGTGATTCTTAGGCTAATGCCAAAATAAAAAATGGACTTGCTGTTCCTAGGTCATTATTTCAGGATGTGATTCTTAGGCTACACCCCACAAAAAAAATGGACTTGCTGTTACTAGGTCATTATTTCAGTATGTGATTCCTAGGCTACATGCCACAAATAAAAAAAAAGTCGCTCTTTTCCTTCCGTTTTTCTATTTGACTCTTATATTTGTACCGCACGTACTAAGGCATCCACAGAAATAAAAACCACTACTGGTGAAAGGCTAGCCTCTGACTCAAAACCCATGTAATTATGAACAAATTTGGTAGGTCTGGATTTTAATTTTTTCTCTCCAGCAAACGCTGTACTTCCTTAGTCCTTTGTTGTCTGCTAGCTTCCTTACCGCAATACGCATGCGCGGGGTCAACGCTGTAGGAATACAATCAATCTTCATTTAATGATTATTTCCCACTTTCTCGTGACTACATGGTATTGCTCTATGTCCTCAATCCCAAATACAGGTACACAGTGCATTTTTTCATACTTTTTTTTTTAATCTGTGAAAATCACCACCATTGTTTTGGACTGGCACCTTACAGAAGACAGTACATGACCCTACAGAAGACAGTACATGACCCTACAGAAGACAGTACATGACCCTACAGAAGACAGACATGACCTACAAAGAAGTACATGACCCTACAGAAGACAGTACATGACCCACAGAAGACCAACAGAAACAGTACATGACCCTACAGAAGACATGACCCTACAAGACGTACTACCCTACAGAAGACAGTACATGACCCTACAGAAGACAGTACATACCCTACATAGACAGTACAGCCCTACAGAAGACAGTAAATGAAACATATGATGGTACATGACCCTACACCAGAAGACGGTACATGACCCTACAGAAACGACATACCACAAAACAGCACATGACCCTACAGAAGACAGTACATGACCCTACAGAAGACAGTACATGACCCTACAGAAGACGGTACATGACCCTACAGAAGACGTAACTGACCTACAGATAAAAGTACATGACCTACAGAAGACAGGACATGACCTACAGAAACAGTACATGACCCTACAGAGACAGACATGACCTCAAAGACGTACATGACCCACAAATACATACATACCCACGAAGACGTACATGACCCTACGAAAAGTACATGAACTACAGAAAGTACATGACCTACAGAAGACAGGACATGACCTACAGAAGACGGTACATGACCACACATGACCTACAGAAGACGGTACATGACCCCACTTGACCATCGCTGTGTCTGTCCACTACCCGGCTAGGCCAGCACCAGCCAGGGGGGCAGGAGGGGCAGGGGGTGAAGTGGGCGGCGGCAGGAGGAGCGGTGATGACGGGGATCCTGGTTCTGACTGCTCTCTCCGTCCTCATGCTGGTCAGGGCCGCCAGACAGGGATGCCCGTGTGAGTGAGGGGGAGACAGAGGGGAGACAGAGAGAGGGAGAGAGACAGAGAGAGAGAGAGACAGAGAGGACAGAGAGAGACAGAGAAGAGAGAGAGAGAACAAGAGACAGAGAGAAGAGACAGAGAGAGAGACAGAGAGACGAGAGAGACAGAGAGAGAACAGAGAAGAGAGAGACAGAGAGAGAGAACAGAGAGAGAGACAGAGAGAGAGAAGACAGAGCAGAGAGAGACAGAGAAGAGACAAGAGAGAGACAGAGAGAGAGAGAGACAGAAAGAGACAGAGAGAGACGGAGAGAGAGAGAGAGAGACAGAGAGAGAGACAGAGAGAGAGACAGAGAGAGAGACAGAGAGAGAGAGAAAGAGAGAAGAGAGAGAGACAAGAGAGAGACAGAGAGAGAGAGAAGAGAGAAGAGAGACAGAGAGAGAGAGAGAGACAGAGAGACAGAAGAGAGAGAGACAGAGAGAGAGACAGAGAGAGAGGACAGAGAGAGAGAGACAGAGAGAGACACAGAGAGAGACAGAAAGAGAGAGAAAGACAGAGAGAGAGAGAGAGAGACAGAGAGAGAGAGAAGAGAAGAGACAGAAGAGAGAGACAGAGAGAGAGACAGAGAAGAGAGAAAGAGAGATAGAAGAGAGAGACAGAGAGAGACAGAGAGAGAGACAGAGAGAGAGGGAGACAGAGAGAGACAGAGAGAAGAGAGAGAGAGCAGAGAGAGAGAGAAGAAGAGAGAGAGAGAAAGAGAGAGAGAGAAAAGAGAGAGAGAAGAGAGAGACAGAGAGAGAGACAGAGAAGAGAGAGAAGAGAGAGAGAGAGACAGAGAGAGAGAGAACAGAGAGAGAGACAGAGAGAGAGACAGAGAGACAGAGAGAGAGAGAGAGAAGAGAGAGGAAGAGAGACGAAGAGAGAGAGAGAGAAAGAGAGAGAGAGACAGAGAGAGAGACAGAGAGAGAGACAAAAGAGAGACAGAGAGAGACACAGAGAGAGAGACAGAGAGAGAGACAAAGAGAGACAGACAAGAGAGAGAGCAGAGAGAGAGACAGAGAGAGAGAGACAGAGAGAGAGACAGAGAGAGAGACAGAGAGACAGAGAAGAGAGAGAAAGAGAGAGAGAGAATACAGAGAGAGACAGAGAGAGAGAGACACACCACACCACACACACACACACAACACACAACACACACACACACAGATAGAGAGAGAGACAGAGAAGCACAGAGAAAGAGAGAGACAGAGAGACACACAGAGAGAGACACAGAGAGAGAAGAAAGAGAGACAGACAGAGAAGACAGGAGAGAGACAGAGAGAGAGAGACAGAGAGAGACAGAGATAGAAAGAGAGAGAGAGAGAGACAGAGAGAGAGACAGAGAGAGAGACAGAGAGAAAGAGAGACAGAGAGAGACAGAGATAGAGAGACAGAGAGAGAAAGAGAGAGAGAGACAGAGAGAGACAGAAAGCGCGAGCTTAACTTTCCTGGATTTCTTGGTGTTCAAATAAAGCACAGAGAGAGAGAGATAGAGAGAGAAAAGGACAGAGAGAGAGAGACAGAGAGACAGAGAATGAGAGAGACACAGAGAGAGACAAAGAGAGACAGGCAGACAGACAGACAGACAGACAGACAGACAGAGACCATAAGACAGACAGAATGAGAGGGTGAGCTGGAGAGAAAAGCAGAAAGATGTGTGTGTGTCTGTGTGTGTGTGTGTGTGTGTCTGTGTGTGTGTCTGTGTGTGTGTGTGTGTGTCTGTGTGTGTGTGTCTGTGTGTGTGTGTGTGTGTGTGTGTGTGTGTGTGTGTGTGTGTGTAAGTGTGTGTATGTGGTTTTTTTATTTTTATTTTTTATTTTATACCACTTTAATTCACGAGATTTCTCTGCGTGAAATTCGGGCTGCTCTCCCCGGGGAGAGCGCGTCGCCACAAGAGCAGCGCCACCCTTTTTTTTTCTTTTGGTCTGCAACTGTATTTGTTTCCCTATCAGAGTGGCTTTTTCCTAAGAATTTTGCCAGGGACAACTCTCTTGTTGCCGTGGGTTCTTTTACGTGCGCTGAAAATGTTGTGTAACACACGGGACCTCGGTTTATCGTCTCATCCGAAAACTAGCGCCCAGACCACCACTCATGGTCTAATGGATGGGGAAAAAATTCGGGCCCAAACGGGATACGTGTGTGTGTATGTGTGTCTGTGTGTCTGTGTGTGTGTGTAAATGTGTGTGTGTAAATGTGTGTGTGTGTGTGTGTGTGTGTGCGTGCGTGTACGTGCGCGTGTACATGAATACGTAGATACAGCACGAATATAATTTATGGTGGTAATGGTAACATAGATAACTATGGTATCGATGATGATGATGATGATGATGATGATGAGTGAGGAGGAGGAGGAGGAGGAGGAGGAGGATAAGCGTGCTGGTGCTGCTGTTGTTCATAATAAGGATGATGATGGTGATGGTTGCTGCTATAATTATTGTTGTTGTTGTAGTCAGAAGTAGTAGTAGTCGTAGTAGTAGTAGTAGTAGTAGTAGTAGTAGTAGTAGTAGTAGTAGAGCAGTAGCAGCAGTAGCAGCAGTAGCAGCAGTAGTAGCAGTAGCAGTTGTAGCAGTTGTAGCAGTAGTTGTAGCAGTAGTTGTAACAGTTGTAGCAGTAGTTGTAGCGGTAGTTGTAACAGTTGTAGCGGTCGTTGTAGCAGCAGTTGTAGCAGCAGTTGTAGCAGCAGTTGTAGCAGTAGCAGTCACATGGTTGCGCAGGTTGGAAGCTTGTCTACTCTTCAACACAGTCACAGAGCGCACAGCAGGCAGCGGACGCACACCTGTATGAAGCATTCCGCCCTGCTGCAGCCCCCAGAAGAGGCAACAAAAGAAACAACAACAGAGACAACAACAGAAGCAGGGACAACACGAGGAACCACAGGAGCAGAAGCAGGGACAACACGAGGAACCACAGGAGCAGAAGCAGGGACAACCCTCCTAGGACCAAGGCCAGTGGCGGTGGTGGCGGCAGGGGTAAGAGCATCTGTGGTCCTGCCTTCACCTGATTCCCTGTCTGACTGAACTCCCAGTAGAGGAGCGACAGAACCAGCAACAGAAGGAAAAAACGAAAGGAAAAGATACTGGCAGCCATACACAAAAAGAGAGACAGACAGATTGACAGAGAGACATAGAGAGACAGAGAGAAAGAGACAGAGAGAGAGAGAGAAAGAGACAGAGAGAGAGAAAGAGAGACAGAGAGAACTGAGGCTGAAGCTTGAAGAGCAGAGAGACAGACACACCCACAGGACATTCAAAAACAAGCATACAGAGAGACAGACATAGAAACAGGTCATTCAGAAACAAGCAGAGAGACAGGCAGACAGACAGACATAGACAAGGGCATTCAGAAACAAACAGACAGACAGGCATACCTATCTACCACACAGGCAGGCAGGCAGGCAAACAGACCGATACTCAGACAGACCGACAGGCCGACAAATAGATAGACAGACAGAATATACAGATAAATAGATAGGCAGACAGACAGACAGAAAGCTGGACATAGACAAGGACATTCAGAAACAAACACACGTGTCGCAATTTAAAAGGGCACATTCCCGTTTTGATGGCATCCTCTCCATCAGCAATATTTAGCAGTCTGTCACTTATGTACGACTTTTTTAGATCGCTTATGCATAGTCCAGTTGGTTTGTTATTATGATTGCTTTGGACTTTAAAGACGCTCTAGTCCAGAAATTATTTTTTTCGAGCTTGTTAGATTAAAAAAAAATTATTATCCACAGTTGTTGCATTCCTATTGTTTATTTTGTTGTGTCATAGGAGGGGGCTAGAGATATTGTGTTTGTAATTGGGTTTTTGGCTGTTGTTGGGTGTTTCTGGCTCTTGTTTGAAGGGTTGAGCTTCTTTCTTCCAGGGGTGGGGTGGGGGGAGGGTTGCTTCTTGGGTTTCTTTTGAGGGCAGGGGAGGGTGTTACACACATTAAGATAGGTTTGGGTTTTTTCACTTGAAATTCAGTAGTTGAAATTTTATTTACATTTTTCATTGGAACTACTGATTTTGTTAGAAATTGTTAGAATTGCATTTTCCCGTTGTTTATTGTAGTTCAATAGGTTAGTAATGTAACGGTGTTGTTTTTGATTTTTTCTATAATTTTGGTTGTTGTTGGGGGTTTTTTTGGGTTTTTTTGTTTTGTTTGTTTGTTTATCATTTCGCATGCATTGATCCCCTGAAATTCCTTCTCCTGTACAGTACCAACTACACCCCTCCTCCCTTGACACTCATACCCCCTCCTCCCCCTGCTGCCCCCCCCCCCCCCCCCCCCCCCCCCCGCCCCTCTAAAATCACAACTGTGAAAAGACGTTAAATGAATTTGAACACACACACAAACAACACACACACCACACACACACACACACACACACACACACACCGGCATAGACAAGGTCATTCAGAAACAGACAGACAGACCAATCTACCACACAGTCAGGCAGCAAACAGACAGACACTCAGACAGACGGAATAGCCTGGTGGCTACAGTGATGCTCTCGTGATCTGCTGACCCGGGTTTGATTCTCGTTCAAGAGGATTTTTCCTATGGAGTTAACATCAGTGCAGACTCCACTCTCCCGCAAAGTCCTTCGGATGAAACTATAAACCGAGGCCACGTGTGCGAACGCACGCAGAACATCTTGCAAACACATGAAAACCCGTTCCGCTTTTCGGAAGAGTAGGCCATTGTGTGCCAGTGGGAACTGGTGACAAAACACACGGGGATTGGATGTGAAAAAGCAATGAGTGCTGATTCCATTATCCTCAGAATAATACAATAAAAGAAAAATAATTTTAAAAAAGAACAGACAGACAGACATATAGGTAGGCAGGCAGACAGGCAGCAGACAGACATACATACATACATACATACATACATACAGACAGACAGAGTTTCTTCACCACAAGACTTGTGTAATATAACCAAGCTGAGTTATGTAATGGAAGGTGGTGGTTGTGTTTTCTGTTCAGGAACACCCAGGGCAGACGCGATGTACGAAATCGCCTGCTTTGATGAGGACCCTCGTGTCCTGCCCTGACTGTGAACAGCCAGCCAGCCAGTCAGCCAGTCAGTCAGCCAGCCAGCCAGCCAGCCAGTCAGTCAGTCAGCCAGCCAGTCAGCCAGTCAACCGTGGATGACACTAGTAGTGATAATAATAATAACAATATGTGACGTGCCCTGCCCTGACTGAACAGTCAGCCGTGGATGATAATAGAAAAAATACTAATTATGTCACGTGGATGATACGTCACATGACACATTGTTTTTAGACAGCCGTGAATAATATGTCACGTTATACATTATGTTTAGACAGTCGTGAATAATATGTCACATGACACATTATGTTTAGACAGCCGTGAATAATATGTCACATTATACATTATGTTTAGACAGTCATGAATAATATGTCACATTATACATTATGTTTAGACAGCCATTACTGCAAAAGATTTTAACAACAGTAACAGACGAAAGCGAAAAGAAAGGATTACAGCTCAATGCAAAGAAGACAGAATGCATGGTGATCTCGAAAAAAGCTGTTATACCACAATGCAACATAGCCTGTAAAGGAGAGAGAATCAGACAAGTAAACACCTTTAAATACCTTGGTTGTACTATCACCCCGGACGGCAAGTGTGACACAGAAATCAAGAAGAGAACTGCTCAATCTAAGGCAACTTTTAACAACATGAAATGCATTTTACCAACAGTAAGATAAGCCTCAAGACAAAGATCATGTTTTGAGAGCCTACGTATGGTCCATTCTTCTGTACGGATGTGAGTGCTGCACCCTAGCCAAGGACACAGAACAGCGACTAGAAGCAGTGGAAACGTGGTTCATCCGGAGAATCATGAAAGTCTCATGGACAAAAAGAAAAACAAATGCAGAAGTAATGGAAATGGCTGGGTACAAGAGATCCCTTCTCAACACCATCAGAGAAAGACAGCTCAAATTTTTCGGCCATATAATCAGGGCTGACGGACTAGAGAAACTGTTATGGAGTGGCAAAATCTGTGGAAACAAGAGCAGAGGAAGACAACGCACAAAATTCACAGACAGCTTAAACAAATTCGCAACGAATAAAGAGGGCACCAACAATGAGCTCATGAGACGGACCGAGAACAGGGAAGAATGGAGAGCCATGATCGTCTATGTCTGCAGGACCAGACCGGACACTTGAAGAAGAAGAAGATACATTATGTTTAGACAGTCATGAATAATATGTCACATTATACATTATGTTTAGACAGCCGTGAATAATATGTCACATTATACATTATGTTTAGACAGTCGTGGATAATATGTCACATTAGACATTTTTTGACAGTCGTGGATAATAATATGTCACATTATACATTATGTTTAGACAGTCGTGGATAATATGTCACATTACACATCGTTGTTATATTTTCTGCTAAAAAAATAACCAAATGAAAAGGACGAAATGGAACAGGCCGAAATGGAAAAAAAGGACCGGAACCGGCCAAAATGGAAAGTACAGAGTAGAGCAGGCCATAGTTGAAAATGGGGATGGAAACAGGCCACAATGGATAAGGGGATGGAAACAGGCCACAATGGCAAAAATGGAATAGACAGGTCAAAATGGAAAAGTGGACAGGTCAAAATGGAGAAGTGCATCACCCGTCGAAACCTCAAGGCTATTGACATTCAAACTTTTTCATCCCAAGCTGCTGAACGCCTATCACAAACCCCTGAAGACACTGACACTTCTAAACACTATAACGCTATTCTCAGCCAACTGCTTGATGAGCATGCACCTCCCACTGACCATATTCTGCCTGATAGGCCTTTCGCCCCATGGTACACCCATGATATCCTGGTGGCAAAGCGCAAACGCCGACAACTAGAACGGCAGTGGCGAAAAACAAAAACTGAAATAAACAAACAGCTCCTTCGAAAACAAACCAACAAAGTAAAAACCTTAATCCACTCAGCCAAGACAAACTACTACTCTGCTCAAGTTCTCAATGCAACATCCATGAAATCTCTTTTTTCCCTCACTTCAACTCTTCTTGGATCTGCAAAGACAATCCCTCTGCCTACCGTTCATAGTCACTCTGAACTTCCTGATATATTTTCTTCGTTCTTTTCAGACAAAGTCCGTAACATTCGCTCCAGACTGGATCAGACTCCCTTCCAACCTGTACCTCCTGATCCCCAATTCACTGGCACTCCTCTCCTCTCCTTTCAGCCAAAAAGGGAGGAAGAAATCAGGAAAATTATAAATGAAATGACCATAAAATCATGTGATCTTGATCCTATGCCTGCTTCTCTTTTCACGCAGTGCCTTCCGCAGCTTATACCAACTATCACGAAGATTGTAAACTCATCTCTTCTTTCGGGAATTTTTCCTTCAGAACTCAAAACTGCAATAGTTACACCTCTACTAAAAAAGCACGACCTCGACCCTAACATACTGAAAATTTACAGACCTGTTTCTAACCTACCTTTCATCTCCAAAGTCCTTGAAAAAGTAGTTCTGAAACAACTCAACAGCCATCTTCATTCAAATAGTCTCCTTCCCGCATTTCAGTCTGCCTATCGCGTCAACCACAGCACGGAAACCACCCTAGTCCATACGTTAAACACTCTTCTAAACGCTTCTGACTCAGGGAAAATCTCTCTTCTCACTCTTCTCGACTTATCTGCAGCATTGACACTATAGATCACTCTATCCTTCTCCTCCCGATCTCCAAAAAATGTTCGGTGTTACTGGCACAGCCCTTTCCTGGTTTAGTTCATACCTCACTGATCGATTCCAGACAGTCTCAGTAAACAAAATTCAATCAATTCCTGTAAAACTAGAATGTGGAGTCCCACAAGGATCAGTTCTGGCCCTGTCCTGTTCACTCTCTACACTGTTCCACTCTCATACATAATAAACCGTCACCAGATCAACCATCATTTCTACGCTGATGACTCTCAGATTCAAAGCAGTGACACTCCTGAAAATCTGCCTTCTCTCTTGACAAATATGTCACTTTGCCTTCAGGACATTCAAAACTGGATGATACAAAACAAGTTACAGCTAAATGCAGATAAAACCGAAGCCATGATTATAGGGACCAAACACAAACTCTCTTCCATCACAACTGATTCAATAGAATTTGGCAGTACATCAGTTCCGCTATCCAGTGCAGTTAAGTATCTAGGTGTTGTTATTGACAACACACTCTCTATGCAAAAGTTCATCACCCAGACCTGCCAGTCCTGCTACTATCAATTACAACGTATAAGTGCAATCCGAAAGTACCTGTCCACTGATGCAACATCCAAACTTGTCACATCTCTTATTCTTTCAAGTCTGGACTATTGTAATTCTCTTTTGGCTGGTCTGCCAGCATCATCTATCCACTCCCTTCAACGCATACAAAACTCTGCAGCTCGATTAGTCCTCAAAAAGAAAAAATCTGAGCATATTACTCCACTCCTGCAATCTCTCCACTGGTTGCCTGTGCCACAGAGAGTAAAGTACAAGATCAGTACCCTCTGTTACAAATGTCTCCACAAAACAGCACCCTCCTACCTCTGTGAATGTCTTCACCTGTACACTCCTTCTCGTTCCCTCCGCTCTGCTGCAGATACCTTTTGCTTACGAATACCTAGATTCAACCAATCCACTGTTTGCCGTCGCTCTTTCTCTATTTCTGGTCCATCAATCTGGAATGACCTCCCTCTCTCCCTTCGTGAAAAGCCTACTTACGACAGCTTTAAATCCAGCCTCAATACATACCTATTTCAAACCTAAGATTTTTCCCTCTTGTTTCATCTCATGTCTGTCCCTGCCTTTGAAAGCCAAAATTCCATCACCCTGCTGAAATGTACAACCTGTGTGTGTGTGTGTGTGTGTGTGTGTGTGTGTGTGTGTGTGTGTGTGTGTGTGTGTGTGTACATTTGAATTTGTTAGAATATTGTTAATCATTGTTGGTTGTTTGTGTGGGAGCGGTTTGAATGGAAGCGCTCTGATTTGTAATTGCAAGATATAGCGCTCTATAAATTCCATATATTATTATTATTATTATTATTAAAAGGAGGGAGTGGAACAGGCCGAAACGGAAAAATGGAATGGAACAGGTCACAATGGAAAAGAAGGGATGGGACAGGCCACAATGGAAAAGGAGAGATGGGACAGGCCACAATGGAAAAGGAGGATGGGACAGGCCACAATGGAAAAGGAGGGATGGGACAGGCCACAATGGAAAAGGAGGATGGGACAGGCCACAATGGAAAAGGAGGGATGGGACAGGCCACAATGGAAAAGGAGGGATGGGACAGGCCACAATGGAAAAGGAGGATGGGACAGGCCACAATGGAAAAGGAGGATGGGACAGGCCACAATGGAAAAGGAGGGATGGGACAGGCCACAATGGAAAAGGAGAGATGGGACAGGCCACAATGGAAAAGGAGGGATGGGACAGGCCACAATGGAAAAGGAGGGATGGGACAGGCCACAATGGAAAAGGAGGATGGGACAGGCCACAATGGAAAAGGAGGGATGGGACAGGCCACAATGAGAAAAAAATGAAAAGGACGGAGGGGAGCAGGCCACAATGGAAAAGGGGAGAATGGAAACAGGCCATAATCGAAACGGACGGAATGAAATAGGAAAAATGGCCAAAATGGAAAAGGACAAATTTGAAAAAAGAGAAAATCTTTTTGTTTTGTTGCTGGGTTAGTTCTGCAAGGTTCATACTGGTAAGGTTTTGACTAAGTGACCCTTTTTCACATTAGACCATGTAACGCTGAATTATCACTGTGAGGATAAGGTATTAACACAACATCAGTGTGTATGCGATTTTTAAAAAAATCCATGTTTTCCTACTGAAACATAATAACCTACCCTTTCGAAAGGCAGAACAGGTTATAGCGTGTGTGCAAGATATTATGCGTGCTTTTGCACACAGGATCTTGGTTTATTGTCTCATCTGACTAAACACACACACACACACACACACACACACACACACACACACACACACACACACAACACTTTAACTGACTCTTCTTAAGTGTCTGCAAAATTATGTAGGTAAGATTTCTGTATTTCATATTTTGGATAAGAATTGTGGACACAGATTAAAAGAAGGATACAGA
Organism: Rapana venosa; assembly: GCA_028751875.1. Classification (NCBI taxonomy): domain Eukaryota; kingdom Metazoa; phylum Mollusca; class Gastropoda; order Neogastropoda; family Muricidae; genus Rapana; species Rapana venosa. Next base: position 85,228,890 of record CM054137.1, on the reverse strand, counting down.
CAATGGAAGTGATATGCTTTCGCCAACCTCTCTGTATCTCATATAGAGATCACGCCAATGGGTCATATAAAGAACTCCTGATTTCATTTTAAAGAAAAAATGTCAATAAGGGGTATGGACACGTCAAACGAACATCTGGACTGGCCAAGACTGTCCTACTACAGGGAACAGTACAAGGAGGGAGACGAAGAGGCAGACAGAGAAAACGATGGGAAGACACCATCAGAGAGTGGACTGACTGGCCTTGAGTGGAACGACTTGCTAGAGAAAGCTGAAAGTCGCCAGAAGTGGAAGAAGCTGATTACAAAATCTTCAGTGGTGTCCAAACCGTTTACTAGGTGAAGGAAGGTGGATAAAGATGTTATACTGGTCTGTACATAATAATATATACGAGTGAAGATTTAATGTTGTCAATTATAATCTTTTATCAATGCTGTGTAAATTAATGTGTGTAATGTGAAAAGTTTTATTTTCATTTGTTATCAACATTTATAAAATCACGTAATCATAAAAAAGCAAGCATAAAGTGAGTTGCAAGTGTACGAATATGAATATGACTGTTACATAACTCTTGTGTAAATAAAAATGTATGTGAAGATATCAATACAATCTTTGCGTGATAATCTATCAAAATCCATGCAATACTTTTCCCTGGGAACAACATTTTCCCAATGTACGTATAACTAAACACACACACACACACACACACACACACACACACACACACACACACACACACACACACACACACACACACAAACACACACCGGTTTTTTGTTTTGTTTTTAATTCCATATATGCATATGTTATTGTCTTTTCTTGTTTGATTTGTATAGTTTACTATAGATTCGGTTTTTTATTCTATGTCTGCATATACATTATCTTTTTTCTCGCTTTTTTTTTTCTTTTTAGATAGATGGCTTGATGAAAAAAACCAAATGCACTGCTTATTCAATGTACCATCTGAAAATAAAGTTTGACTTTGACTTTGACACACACACACAAACACACACACACGCGCGCGCGCACACACACACAAACACACACACACATACTCACACACACAAAAACACACACATACACACACACATACACACACACAACACACACCACACACACACAACAAACACACACACAGGCCATCCTTAAAGTAACTAAAACTTACAATCAATAGGAGGATCTGACTGTCTGCCAGTCCATCTCTCTCTCTCTCTCTCTCTCTCTCTCTCCTCTCTCTCTCTCTCTCTCTCTCTCTCTCTCTCTCTCTCTCCTCTCTCTCTCTCTCTCTCTCTGTGGTTGTTGGTGGGTGTTGTTGTTTTTTTATTGAGGGGTTGGGGTGCTGGCTGGTTTTTTTTATTGTGAGGGTGGGTGTCTTTCGTTTTGTCTCGATGGTCTCGGATCAGGGAAAGGACCGAGTGAAAAAAAGAGTATGTGAATGCTGACCTGTAACCCGTGAAAAATAAAGATGTTTCACTCATTCCTTCTCTCTCTCTTTAATCCAGATCAATCGGGGTTTAGAGAACATCACTCGTGTCATACAGCTTTGATAAAATACTGATAGATCGATGGTTATCAAACATAAATAAAAAGCAATTTACAGGAGTATTGTTTGTTGATTTCGCTAAAGCGTTTGATGTTATAAATCATAATTCTCCTTATAAAGTTTGCAGCTTACAAACTATCTCTCAACACACTTAATTTAATCTCATCTTTTCTTTCTGATAGAAATCAAAGAGTTTCTTTGAACTCATCTATCTCCAATTGTCTTCCAAACATATATGGTATACCTCAAGGTTCTGTTTTAGGTCCTTTGCTGTTCTTATTGTATATCAACGATCTTCCTTTATTAATAGGAACACAGTGCGAAATATTCGCGGATGACAACACCTTAGAAATAGCTAAATCAAACGATTATGAAATCTATGCTAACATGCAAATAAGTATAAATCACCTTGTTAAATGGACACATTTAAGCCATATAGCTCTTAACCAACATAAAACTAAATTTATGTTGATCGCAAACAGATAAAAGCGTCAGAATCTTATTCAGACATTACCGGATCTGTATATTTCAAATGTAAAAGTTGACCATGTAGTAAATCACAAAGTTTTAGGTGTAGCAATAGATAATAGCATATCATGGTCAAAAAATTTCGAAAGACTTACTTCAAATATTGCATCAAATTGTATCAGTTTAGAAAAATAAAAAGCTTTTTAGGCCTTCATTCTAGAAATCTATTCTATTATGCATGTATTCAGTGTATTATTGATTATGGTTCTACACTGTGGAATGTAGCTAGCAAAAATGTACTTAAACCGTTAGTTAGTGTTCATAAAAGTTACTAGAATTACTATTGACAAATCATCTTCATTAACAGCATCTGACTACAAACAAGCAATGTTCTTCCTCTTGAAGCAAAACTTGTGTATAATAAAGAGGTTTTTATGCATGTATTATATACTGCACGGAAATGTTCCAATTGTTCTTAAGAACATGTTTACCAATAACGAATATTGACATTCACATAAACTAAACCTTCCTTTTACGACTATTATTCTATGTAAATCTAGTCTAAAGTATTCTGTAGGATGGTTGTGGAATAAATTCCCAGAAGTCATAAGATCCGAATCAAACTTAAAAACAGCAACTAAAAACAGGTTGTACAATTATCTTATGGATCTCTCTGACTTGAGATGTCCACAGATGTATTTAGAACAATGATATATGCATATATTTTATTTTCCACTGATATTATAATCGGATCATATTTCGTTTCAGTATACATAGCTTTGATGAGCTCTCTCTCTCTCTCTCTCTCCTCCTCTCTCTCCATCTTCCCCTTCTCCCCTCTCTTTCTCTCTCTCTCTCTCTCTCTCTCTCACTCTCCCCATTGGCCGTTATCCTCTCCTTGTTCTGTCAGCTGTCAGAAGTGTGTCCTACTGGCTACGTCTGTGCTCTCTACCTAGTCAAGATATGCTAGCATGGCCTACCATATGTTAAAAATCTCTGGATGAAAAAGGCAAAACAACTTGGGTCACAGATATCAAAAATCTCCTTTGCTCCTCTGGATTCGGATATGCCCTGGGTCTTTCAGGGAGTAGGAAACCATAAAGCTTTTTTACGGGGAAATTTAAACAAAGAATGATTGACTGCTTCATACAACAATGGTCAAAAAAATAGCCATAGACCACGCTACAATCTTATATAATTCCTTCAAAGGTATTTAAACCAAAAAAAATATATGAACTTGATCACTTCCAGATATGTACGTACTATGTTTACACGCTTTTGATTGGGGGTAACAGAACTCAATAGCAACAAATTTAGGTACAAAAGCAGATATAGCTCTATGGCTTGTCCAAAGTGCAGTCATGCACCTGAGGATGAAATTCACTTTCTTTCTACTGCCCAGCATACACTGAGTTGCGACACACTTATCTAGCAATTAATTTAGAACCTTTCAAAAACCAAAGTTTTTCCTTATTAAATTACAGAGCCCTGAACAAATCATTCACTTGCAAAGTATATATTCTATCCTTCAAATGCAGAAAATTACAATCTACTTAGTGGGTACCCTATTCTTCAATCAAAATATTTAAATTTACCTGGGACGGTCAAAGACCTCCCACTCTCCCCTCCCACTCTCTTACAAAGAATGAGAAATTCAAGGTTTCTTTTTGCCCTTAACAAAAATTTGCTGCAAATTGTGTATATATACATTCATTTCCCCTGTTTAGGACACTCTGATCTAACAATAAACTATTTTGTCATTTCATTGTCATTGTCATTTTCTCTCTCTCTCCCCTTTTTTCCTCTTCTCCTCTCCTCTCTCTCTCTCTCTCCTCTCTCTCTCTCTCTCTCTCATGTTTGCATTCTCTCTGACAGTTTTTTTTTAATGGCAAATGTTGTTCAACAATATGACTCGAAGGAACATTATAGATGTTTTTTTAGGTGTATGAGTCTGTGAATGGTAACAAACTACTTTTGTCATGTCATTATTCCTTCAAACTCCATAAAGTTTATATGTCATCATAATTATTTTGTTTATGATGATGGTGATGGTGATTGTGGGGATGACAGCGTTGATTATAGTGGTGATGTTTATTGTAATTATTATGATGATTCACTTTGCTGGTAGTTTTGTCTGCTTTCTTTCTTTCTTTCTTTTCGAGGGCTGGATGTAAAAAAAAAGTCTTGTACTCATTCTATTACTTCAGAAAATAAAATTTCGTTTCGATATCGTTGTCGTTTAATAAAGATTGTTCATTCATTTCTTCTCTCTCTCTTTAATACAGATTTTCATTCATTCCTTCTCTCTCTATTTATCGGTCCTTTTTTATCTTAATAATTTGCTTTGTGATTTTATTTAGTGGTCTGTTATCAAATTTTAGGTGTATCGATTATCGAATGGTACTTTGAGTGGTTGTCTGCCTAAACAATCAAGCGATTCATTTCATTGCTAATTGTCATTGACATAACATTAGTTCATTGATTTATTTCCCTTTCCACCCATAAAGGCCTGGTGTAAACAAGCCTCTGGTTTATGCAATTACCCTCAATAAAATATCCCAGTTAGAGTCTCTCTCTCTCTCTCTCTCCTCTCTCTCTCCAGAAGAATCGACCTCTTTACAGCGTACCCCTTTCTTTCTCCTAGGTTTAATTCCAAACCTCACGCAAAAACTGCCTCCCCTGTCGTGCCTCTTCTGCCCTCTGACCTGCTAAAGCGATCCCTGGTGGTCAGGCAATCAACGCCCTCTGGCGGCAGCCACCTTCGTTCTTGTCACAGGGGCGTAACTCTGCACGTAATAGTTGGGTTGTTTTCTTCTCTCTCCCTTCTTTGCCTTAAGCTCACTTCCCAACTTTGTGAATGGGTTTCTTTTTTCTTCCTGTGGTAAATGTTTGTCTGCAGTGTCCTGTACATGCTCATCACGTTTGCTACATGTCTTTACATAGGATACACACAAAATCGGATTTTAGAAAAATTCATTTCATTTTTTTCTTTTTTTCTAAATTAAATTGCCTGGTCCCTGGTTCCCTCTTTGTGTGTGTCGGTTCTTCTTTCTGTTTTCTTTATTTTGTTTTTGGAAGGTAAGATTGAAGAAAGAAGAAAAAGACCAGCAACATCTCTACATTGCCAAGAAACATCACTGAGTTCAGTGGTCTGGGAGGAGGGCTACAGGAGATGGTAGAGACTCAGCAGAGACAGAGAGAGATGGCCATGAACCCTGGTGGTGGCATTGCGTGGAGCTCCTACCGACGACAGCGGCGATGGAGACGGTTGAATTGAATTGAGTATATTTTTTATTGTTCGTTTGGGGTTGATTTTTTTTTTCTTTTGGTGGGGTGGGGGTGCTGCTTTCTGGCTTTCGTTCCTTTTTGTTGCAAAGAGTGCAGTCAGCAATTTAAGCCAAAAAGTCGTAAAGAAAAAATGTCATGTTTGTGTGCTTTTTTGCATAGCTAAGTGGTTCCTTGATTATTTGGTTTGTTGGCAGGCTAGTTGACGATTTGTTTGGTGAGCTGCTTAATTGGTTGATTGAATGGTAAAGTTGTCGGCTTGGATTTTGTTTCTTTCTTTTTAGAGTCTGCCTTTGTTATTTCAAAATGCAGTCATGTACATAGGCGTTGAATGCAGAGGCGTTTGCAAGCAAGCACATTCGTGTGCTGTAAAATATTTGAGGGTGAAAATGTATGCATATACATGCGTGCGCGTGCACACACATACACACACACGCACGCAAATCTTTGGATGAGACTATAAAACGAGGCCCATGTTCGAAGGCATGCAGAACATCTTGCGCACACGTTAAATCCTGTTCCGCTTTTCAGAAGAGTAGGCCATTGTGTGCCAGTGGAAACAGATGACAAAAGCAACAAAACTGCATGCACACGGGGACTGGATGTAAAAAAGCACATGAGTGCTTATTCCATTATCCTCGATATAAAAGAATAAATAAATAAATAAATAAAAACACGCAAGCACACATAATTATACACATGCACGCGCCTGCGAGGCTCAATTCTAGGCGTTTTTCCCTGAAAAGCCCAGTTAGACTTTCAGAGACACCCATACATAAATAAGTAAATAAATAAATGAATAAAAAGACGCAAGCACACATAATTATACAGGCGCGCATGCAAGGCTCAATTCTAGGCTTTTTTTCCCCTGAAAACCCCAGTTAGACTTTCAGAAACAGGATATGACCCAGACAGGTGACAGTCTTGCTTAGAGACACTGATATAGAGAGGGGGACAGGTAGCTCAGTGGTCAGAGCACTCACTTTCCCCCAGCCAAAGTTAAGCAGCATCGGGTGTGGTTACCACTTGGATGGGTGACCGTTTGCACACCTTGGCTTCAGTACAGACAGTCCCCGAATTCACCCAGCTGGAAATGGGTACCTGCGTCTTTAGGGTCAGGGAAGGTAAAGCAGCGAGGGAGAGGAGATGGGCGCCGCCCTCAATATGCTGGCCCTAGAGAAGTTGAGGTCTCTGATGCCTCACTCCCCTACGACCACATAGGCTACGGGACAGCTTTACCTTTTAAGAGTCTGGAGACAGTAATTCAGAGACACAGATACATAAACATTTTTTTCAGAGACACTAATGCAGAGACAGTCAGGAAGAAGTCTTTGGACAAAGGCAATCCCTATATCTATAGAGTGATAACTTTTGACTGTGATTCCGTTCAGCATAATTATGGTAAAGGTGGCTTCAGAAAGGAGAGAGACAACATGTTTGAATAAGGCCGCACACCGGTATTAAAAAAATCACTCTTTTCCCTCTTTTTTTCTATGTGGCTCTTATATTCATACAGCATGTACTAAGGCATCCACAGAAATAAAACCACGTTTTGTGAAAGACTAGCCCCTGACTCAAAACTCGTCGTGTGATTTTGAACAAATTTGGTAGGTTTGAATTTTTTAAATTTTTCAGCAAACACTGTACCACTCACTCCTTTGTGGTCTGCTAGCTTCCTTACCGCAATATGCATGCGCGGGGTCAACGCTGTAGGAATACAAGCAATCCCATTTGATGATTATTTCCAACTTTCTCGTGACTATCTGGTATTGCTCTATGTCCTCAATCCTCAAAACAAGTGCACAGTACATTTTTTCATACTTTAAAAAAACTGTGAAAATCACCAACATTTTTTTGGACTCGCACTCTATACAAGATACTACATGACCCACAAATTAATACGCCTAAGTAATAATTAATAAGCCTAAGAGTTTATGTTAGGGCTCTCTCTCTCTCTCTCTCTCTCTCTCTCTCTCCTCTCTTCTCTCTCTCTCTCTCTCTCTCTCTTCTGTTGTTATTTAGAGTCTTTTCACTCAAAGATATTAGACCTATGGGGGAGTGAAAAGAATAGTAACATAGAACGAAAAATACAAGAGGGAAGAAAATATTTTAAGAAAGAAAGAAAGAGAGACAGACAGACAGACAGAGACAGAAAGAAAGAAAGACAGAAAGTAAGAAAGGATAGACAGAAGACAGACATAAAGAAAGAAAGAAAATGCACAAAAATATTAAACTTAAACAGAAACATGGTCAGAAAAAAAGAAATGCAGAAATGTCCCTCCTGATAAAAAACAACCAACCAACCAACCAAACAATAGATATTTTAGTAGATAAATAAGAGAAATAAAGGAATAAACAAATAGATAAAGAAGTGTCAGCCGAACATACATACATACAACGACAAACAAGAACAAGGAATCATTCAAATACACAGACAGACAAACCATCTAGAAAACCAATAAACCAACACAAAAACCAGTTGATTCCACCAATATTGTTTTGATTTTTGTTGTTAGTGATTCCACAAATTCACTGAACTGTTGCCAGTCGTTTAAAGATAAGTGACAGGACACTTTGGGTGAAGAAAAAAGAAGAAGAAGATGTAGAGGGAAAAGGTGGATCGGTGGTCTCGAGGTAACGCGCCTGTCTAGAAAGCGAAAAGTCCGGGTCCGAAGTGTGCGGTGGTTCAAATCCCGTTTGGGCCCGAAACTTTTTCCCCATCCATTAGACCATGAGTGGTGGTCTGGGCGCTAGTCTTTCGGATGAGACGATAAACCGAGGTCCTGTGTGTTACACAAAATTATTCAGCGCACGTAAAAGAACCCACGGCAACAAGAGAGTTGTCCCTGGCAAAATTCTTAGAAAAAAGCCACTCTGATAGGGAAAGAAATACAGTTGCCGACCAAAAAAAAAATTTTTTAAATGGGTGGCGCTGCTCTTGCGGCGACGTGCTCTCCCCAGGGAGAGCAGCCCGAATTTCACGCAGAGAAATCTCGTGACTTAAAGTGGTATAAATAAATAAATAAATAAATAAATAAATAAGGACGGACAAGAAAGTGAAGACAGAAAGAACTAAACACAAATAATGTTGGAAACACTGTCGATCTAGCTCTTAGATGACATTTTCAATTCAAAGAGTTTCCCAATAAATCAATCATCCCCAAGTCATGAAACCAGCTACCCCCGCCCCCTACCGTCCTCATTCTGTCTCTTGTCTTTCTGTCTGTCTTTCTGTCTGTCCCTCCGTTTGTCTGTCCCTCTGTCCGTCTGTTTGTCTTTCCGTAGGTCTGTTGCTCTGTCTGTATGTTTGTCCCTTTGTTTGTTTGTCCTCTGTATGTCTGTTCCTCTGTCTGTCCGTCTGTCCGTTTGTCTCTTTCTATCTGTTTGTCCGTCTGTTTCTGTCTTTATGTATGTCTGTCCCTGTGTGTGTGTGTGTGTGTGTGTGTGTCTGTCTGTCTGTCTGTCTGTCTCTGTCTGTCTTTGTGCGTGTGTCTGTCTGTCTCTATCCGTCTGTGTGTGTGTGTCTGTCTCTGTCTCTGTCTGTCTCTCTCTCTATCTGGACTAGGAATGTGAATGGTTGATCGCAAAACGGCCTCAGTGATGAAGTTTACTATTAGCTTTCATTATTGTCGGTAAACGTTACATATTGTCCATGTTTGTTTTCCCCTTGTATCATCAGGGACTGATGTAAACAAACCTCTGGCATATCAACACACCCTTGATAAAACATCAGAGTTCGAGTTTGAGGCCGAAATCTCCTCTCTCTCTCTCTCTCTCTCTGGGAAATTTAGCCATCTACCCCACATCATACCACTACCATACACACTCTCTCTCTCGAATTTAGCCATCACCCCACATAGCAGGCACTACACAGAGCGGCACACACAACATCATCTCTCTATCCCACTCTCTGCTGAACATCTTTACTATTTGCTACCTCCACATACAAGCAGCTACTCTGCATCTCCCCCCGCACGACACCCGTCACAGGGAACAAACACACACACTACCACACAAACTCCTCTCATTCCTACTGCACGAACACACACACTACTTTACCACACACACACGTCAGCACACACAACACACACACAAAGCATCATCACGACACCACACACACCCAACGCCCTACCCTCTCTCTCCTCTCACACACAACACACACACACACACACACACACACACACACACACACACACGACACACAACACAACCATGCATCACCAAGACCGAAAAACAAAACACACACACTGCGACAACACAACTCCACACACCACACCTACCCCACACCACTCTCCTCACACAAACACTCACAACAACACAACACACACAAAACACACACACACACACACACACACACGCACAACACACACACACACACACAACACACAACCACACATCCTACACACACACAACTACACACACACACACACACACACCCACGCACACACACATACACACACAAACATACAACAACAACACACACACACACACACACACACCCACACCACACACACGACACACACACACACACACACACACACACACACACACACTCAGGACCAGACCATCTATCATCCACTCTTTGTTTAGAACTACCACTCCATTTACTGAAGGCAGCACACACATGCTCCTACCTTCCGGTAACTCTGGTCACATTCCACAGCCTTCTTTCTACATGCAGGAAGCAGACGACATCACATCTGGGACCTAGCGGAAACGTGCTGCTCCAGTTTCACTGATTGACAGGGGGAGATAATCACCACGTCACTTCCTTTCAACAAGAGCTTCCTTTCGTGCGCAGCTAGTAGGAGTGGATCTGTTACGCAAGTTTCTGTCTAGGGACTATTTTATGTTTAGAAAAAAAGTTCTGTTATTTTCAAGGCGTAGTATTTTTTCTATGCCCTTTGGCCAATGCTCTGTATTACTCCACAGGGGGTCAAAGATAATGACTTTACTGGCTCTGTTGACTCCAATTAATTTTTGCAGAAAAGGAGAAAAAAATGATTCAGGCGTAGCAAAGTTCACGTTGATTTTGCAACCAAAACAAAGGACATCTTGATCCGTCCAGGCTCGTTTGTAGTAACCTGAAAAGAAGAAAAGAAAATCGTTTGTAAAGACTACTAGGTGCAAGCAATAAACTCTAGTAGTGTAAACAGTCAGGCAAATCCATTACCAATGGGGACACAGGAGAGACCCACGTTGACCCAGACCAGAACAAACAAACAAACAGATCAATTGAAACTACTTGATAGTTTATCTAGCACTATCTATGCAACAAATGAGTAAAGGGACTTTCTGTCTGCCTGTCTGTCTCTGTCTCTCTCCTTCTCTCTCTTTGTCTCTCTTTCTCCCTCCCTGTCTGTCTCTCTTTCTCTGTCTCTGTGTCACCGCACACCTGTACACGCTTTTGCTTTTTTCTGTTCTGTCTTTCTTAGTGTATTAGCACACAAAAAATCCACCAATGTTTTTAGCTGTTTGAGATATTGACATGGCCTGTGTTGATGTGTGGGTCAGACGCCTGGACACTACAGAAACTTGAAAACAGAAAAACAAACACAGCCAAAATGTGGTTCTACAGGCGACTTCTAAGAGTCAAACGGTCAGACAGAGGAACAAATGAAAGCGTTGTTGATGAACTCTCAGTGCAGAGACAAACGTGGGCTGAAATTGGTAAGCGCTGACTGAGATACGTTGGTCATGCAAACAGAAACACACAGACACATCTGATGATGACGACAGTTCTCCAAGGTAAGGTTGAGGGCAGAAGAAAAAGAGGCAGACCACCAACATCTCTACATTGCCAACAATATCACTGAGATCAGTGGTCTGGGAGGGAGGGTTACAGGAGATCGTAGAACTCTTCAGAGACAGAGAAAGATGGGGATCCCTTGTGGCATTGCTTAGGACTCTCTCTGTCTCTCTCCTCGTCTTCTCTCTCTCTCTCTCTCTCTCTCTCTCTCTCTCTCTTCTCTCTCTTTCTCTCTTCTCTCCTTCTCTCTCTTCTCTCTCTCTCTTCTCTCTCTCTCTCTTCTCTCTTTCTCTTCTCTTTCTCTCTCTCTCTTTCTCTCCTCTTTCTCTCTCTTTCTTCTCTCTTTTCTCTCTTCTTCTTCTCTCTTTCTCTCTTTCTCTCTCTCTTTCTCTTTCTCTCTCTCTCCTTCTCTTCTCTTCTCTTCTCTTCTCTCTCTCTTTCTCTCTCTTTCTCTCTTCTTTCTCTCTCTCTCTTTCTCTCTCTCTTCTCTTCTCTCTCTTCTCTTCTCTCTTCTTTTCTCTCTCTCTTCTCTTCTTTCTCTCTCTTTTCTCTCTCTCTTTCCTTCTCTTTCTCTCTCTTCTCCTTCTCTCTCTCTTTCTCTCTCTCTCTTTTTTCTTCTCTCTCTTCTTCTCTCTCTCTCTCTCTCTCTCTCTCTCTCTTTCTATTTCTTCTCTCTCTTCTTTCTCTCTCTCTGTCCCTTTCTCTTTCTTTCTCTTCTCTCTTTGTTCTTGTTGTGTGTGTCTCTCTCTCTCTGTCTGTCTGTCTCTCTCTTTTTTCTCTCTCTTCTCTTTCTCTTCTCTTCCTCTTCTCTTTTCTTTCTCTGTGGTGTGTTTGTGTCTCTCTCTCTATCTCTCTCTGTCTGTCTCTCTCTCTTTCTCTCTCTCTCTTTCTCTCGTCTCTCTCTCTCTCTCTCTCTCTCTCTCTTCTCTCTCTCTCTCTCTCTCTCTCTCTCTCTCTCTCTCCTGGCTCACGGAGGAATAAACAACCACCAAACCACATAGAAAACAGCAGCCAGACACAGCACCAGTCAAACCTCCACCTCTTCTTCAGGGAAATCACTGGCTGGTAAAAGAAACATTTTTCTCCCACAAGAAACCGATAGGGATAAGTTCCAGTCTGTCTTTTGTCGCCCTCCAGGCATTATAAATGGTCAGTCGTTGTTGTTGTTGTTGTTTTGTGTTGTTGTTGTTGTTGTTGCTGCTGCTGCTGCTGCTGCTGACTACTACTGCTGTTGTAATTTGTTGAGTGTTCCCTAGAGTAACTCTGGAGGTTAACCAGAATCTACACTCTGTCTCGTTTGTTTACGCTTGAAAATCACCGTGAGTACACACCGACAGAGAAGGGTATACTATGTTGTTGTTTAACTTTTCGAAATTCGTTGTTGTCGTTACAAATACATGTATGCATGAGAAACATGTCACTAGTGTTGTTGGAGTTTTGTTCCTAGATGCATATTACCAACTGAACATAACAGACATATACTTCATGCACATATATGCAGACATACATACATGCATGCATCATGCATACTGCAGCAGCTGAAAAACCACTGACCATGTCACCTGGTTGGGCTCCAGCGTGGCCAATACCCTGCACTGTCTGTTGTCCAGGGAAGCGATACGCGCACAGCCCAAGCTGCTGCACTGATGCCCACACTGCACTTGGCAAGACTTCTAGTAGGGGACAGCAACACCAGCAACAACATTCTCGAGACCAGCCGCCATGGCGCAGTGGTTAGCGCCTTGGGTTACGGACTGGAAGGTCGCGGGTTCGATTCCCATAAGAGTCACAGGGATTTTTCGGACTCCGGCCGGCTCCTACCCAGAGTGAGTGTGCTGTGGGCTCAGTGGGAAGACTGGGACCACACAGTCGAGCTTCATCCACTTAACGGATGCGAGTTTGAGAGTGCTGCTCAAATTACCTGACCAACACTGCAGGTGTCTGTATCTCTCGGGCCCGGTTGATGCCGGGATATATTATGATAGTAAGCGTAGAGTACAACCCTGTCAAGTAGTCTCAAAGCACATGGACTTTCACAGCAGCATAATTACGTCATCCTGATTGTCATTGATCATCATGCAATAAAAAAAAATTGCCTCTGATTCGGTGAACCCAGTTGCTCTGGTCTCATGGTGACCTCAGATTCGGTTTGCCCATACACTTCTGTGCCTGTGGTGAGTTTGTGTCAGGGACTTTGGGGTTGGAGGTTCACGGGGGACGGTCGTTTGAGGGACGTTGTGGTGGTCGCCACCTCAGGTGGGCAGCTCACTCAGTCTGGCTCCACGACTGAGCTAATACTGTCGTTAGTAGCGGGCTTAGTAGATGGTGTCCTGCGTATGTTAGCTCAGAACAGGCACCACTGAACACCACCAAAGTGACCCAGCAGCAGTGCAGGGCCCCTCTGGCTGGTGGCCCCACGGCGGCCTGATAGTGATGGGCTCCCAGTGGACCTCCGACTCTGAGGATGAGGCAGACAAATCTGGGTATGGTTGTTGCTGGGAGATTGGAATGAGCGGCGTGGGAACAGCAGAACGGGGGACGTCACAGAAGATGAGGCAGCAACCCCCCAAAAAAACCACAACAACAACAACAACAACAAACCAAACAAACCCCACAAACAACAACAACAACAACAACATTCTCGTCCTGAACACCAAAGCTAAGGTGCACCAAGCACAGTGTTCTCAGCGTTCTCCTTTAGGTGTACACAGCAATGCCTGAACCCACAGGAGAATCCTCTGGAAAGTGTCTCCGCTGTCTGCGCCAGTCACCAGCACATAATAATAATAATAATAATAATAATAATAATAATAATAATAAATAATAATAATAATATAGAATTTATATAGCGCTCAATCTTGTAAACCAACAAATCAAAGCGCTCAGATGGCTTTTTTTTTTCAAAATTTATGCGTGTGTATGCGGTTTTTTGAATTTTGTCATCTGTTCCCACCGGCACACAATGGCCTACTCTTTCGAAAAGCGGAACAGGATTTAACGTGTGCGCAAGATGTTCTGCATGCGTTCGCACACGGGGCCTCGGGTTATAGTCTCATCCGAAGGACTTTGACATTCAGTTCGATTTTTTTGGTCAAACTGGGAAGAAAGGGCGAGGCTGGGAATTGAACCCAGAACCTCACGGTTTACTTGTTGGCAGGCAAACGTCTTAACCATCCTGCTGCCACCTTCCTTCACATGTGCTCTGAAACAGGCGGTCTCCCTCAGCATGTGCTGTCTGCTGTGTCCACCTCGTCTCCGCTGGACTGGTCACCTGCACTGCTTGAGGGATGACCGCATTCCCGAGGACATCCTCCTGTACAGGGAACTGGCTGCAGCAGGACACAGCTCCTCAGGGCGTCCAGCACTGCGCTTCAGGCATGTGTGCAGTCGTGACATGAAAGCTGGACATGAACTCTGACAGCTGGGAAACACTCTGCAGAAAGTCACAGTCCGTGGAGGAGGAGAGCAGTACGTGAGGGAACTGTAGGTGAGAAGCGAGAGTCCTCCAGGTATTGACGGACAGACAGACAGACAAAGCTGCAGGCCGGAGAGACAGCAACACCAGGCCTTCCATCAGCCTGATGTCCAGTGTTGTGTCTGCAACAACTGTGCCAGAGACTGCAACATTGCCCCCACTGGTTGAAGGACAGGGAACGCCGCAAGAAGAGGAGATAGTTCAACTCGACCATTCACCGGCAACCATCTGTGCCAGAGCACGCCATGCACGGATTGGTCTGCTGGTGTTCTTCAAACAAGACGACTGGCCTAACAAGGCGCAGTCTCTGTCTATCGAGACACGACTGTATTAAACGTGTGTACACTTCAGACAAATGTAGTGGCAAAAACAAGTGCAGGTAGTCAGATTCAACTTCTCCATTTTGAAAATGGTTTATCAATGGTTCCATTACAAACACAGTCAATCAGAACAAAAAACACCACACCTAGAAAATGCAATATTTCAGTGACAGCATTGTAGGCATTGGTCTGACCTGACTGGAGTGACGGCTCCTGGATGAGCCTTCGTCAGAGGTCCTGGTGGTGACTGAAGCTTCACCTGCTGTGGTACCTTACAGCCAGACACTTTTCACAGTTTAGAATGCCATCCACCTTCGTCAGAATACTTGATAGTGGTAGTATAGTAGTAGTAGTAGTAGTAGTAGTAGTAGTAGTAGTAGTAGTAGTAGTAGTAGTAGTAGTAGTAGTAGTAGTAGTAGTAGTAGTAGCTGCAGCAGCAGTAGGAGTAGAAGTAGTACCTTATTATAGTGCCATCCATATTTGTAAGAGTAGTATTATTCTTGTTATTATTAGTATTATTATCTTATCATTATTAGTATTAGTAAAATTAACTAATAACCATGAGTATTATTAGAAGTAGTAGTATCTTATTATTAGGTGTTTTTTTTATAAGATGATGATGATGATTATTATTATAAGCATTTTATTATTATTATTATTATTATTATTATTATTATTATTATTATTATTTATATAGCATTATCATTATTGTTAGCATTATTATTATTATTTCATCATAATTAGTATTTTTTATTAGTAGTAGTATTTTATCAGTAGTAGTAGTAGTAGTAGTAGTAGTAGTAGAAGTAGTAGTAGTAGTAGTAGTAGTAGTAGTAGTAGTAGTAGTAGTAGTAGTAGTAGTAGTAGTAGTTGTAGTAGTTGTAGTAGTAGTAGTAGTAGTAGTAGTTGTAGTAGTACTAGTAGTAGAAGTAGTAGTAGTAGCAGTAGAAGCAGTAGCTGAAGGTGCAGCTGTAGTAGTAGAAGTAGTACCTTATTATAGTGCCATCCATATTCGTCAGGGTAGTTTTATTATTCTTGTTATTGTTAGTATTATGATCTTATCATTATTATTATTATTACTAGTAGTAGTAGTAGTAGTAGTAGTAGTAGTAGTAGTAGTAGTAGAAGTAGTAGTAGTAGTAGGAGTAGTAGTAGTAATATTATCTTATAGCCATTAGTATTATTAGAAGTAGTAGTATCTTGTCATTTTTTTTAGGATGATGATGATGATTATAAGCATTGTTATTATTATTTTTTAAAAAGTATTATTAATATTATTTTAGCATTATTATTATTAGTAGAATTTTATCATCATTAGTATTTTCATTAGTAGTAGTTTTTTTTATCAGTAGTAGTAGTAGTAGTAGTAGTAGTAGTATCACTGTCAGTTTTAGTAGTAGTAGTAGTAGTATAGTATAGTGTAGTAGTATATCAGTATTAGTAGTAGTAGTGTAGTAGTAGTAGTAGTAGTATAGTATAGTTAGTTAGTATAGTTAGTAGTATAGTGGTATAGTAGTTGTAGTAGTACGTAGTAGTAGTATAGTAGTAGTAGTTGTAGTAGTATAGTATAGTATAGTAGTAGTAGTAGTAGTAGTAGTAGTATATAGTAGTAGTAGTAGTATAGTAGTAGTAGTACAGTAGTAGAAGTGTATAGTAGTAGTAGTAGTAGTAGTAGTAGTAGTAGTAGCAGTAGTAGTAGTAGTAGTAGTAGTAGTTTGTGGCTAAGAAGTGCCATCAGAAAGACGACGACGACACGAGAGTAATAAATCACGCTCAAAGCTATGTGCAACAGACAACATACAAGAAAGACAAGAAGAGCAGCAGGCAAGAGCAAGAGCAAGAAGGCAAGACAAGGACAAGAAAGCAAGCAACATCAGAACAAGACAAGACACAACAAGAAGAAAAAGGCAAGCAAGAGGCACACAAGACAAGCAAGGCAAGCAAGGCAAGACAAGGCAAGGCAAGGCAAGAGCAAGGCAAGCAAGGCAAGAGCAAGGCAAGGCAAGGCAAGCAAGGCAGCAAGGCAAGGCAAGGCAAGGCAAGCAAGGCAAGCAAGGCAAGACAAAAGGCAAGCAAGAGCAAGGCAAGCAAGGCAAGCAAGGCAAGCAAGGCAAGCAAGGCAAGGACAAGGCAAGGCAAGGCAAGGCAAGGCAAGGCAAGGCAAGACAAGGCAAGGCAAGGCAAGGCAAGGCAAGACAAGGCAAGGCAAGGCAAGGCAAGGCAAGGCAAGGCAAGGCAAGGCAAGACAAGACAACTCCTAGAGTCCCACCAAAGGGAGGCAACCTGCTCCGCCGCCCGCAGTTAAACAGGCCAGCGATAATTACAACAACACCTCACCCCAAAAAAACCAAAACTTTATCTACGCAAGGAAGTTGTGGTTTCACAGAACTCATGTCCAGCCTATTGAGACAAAGGAGGAAGGTGCATCCCTCCCTCCTTTCTCCCTCCCTCCCTCCCTCCCTCCCTCCCTCCCTCCTCCCTCCTCCCTCCCTCCCCCTCCCTCCCTCTCCCTCCCTCCCTCCCTCCCTCCCTCCCTCCCTCCTGCTGCTGGTAGTGATGGTCAGTCGAGCTGACCCTCCCTGTCAAACGTAAGTCTACTGGCCACACACCTCTGGACATTGACTGGGATGCCGCGCCCCGGCCAAATGGTCAATCTTTACTTTGCCTTCATCCATCCCCTAGTCTCGTCGATCGTCAGGGCACCCCTGAAGATTGTGCAACCAGCTTCCTCCACTCCTCGTGGTTCTCAGTTTTGTGTAGTGTGTGGCCCCACTTCAGGCCAGTCCACTGTCTGATGTTGTCTTCCTGTCACTTTCTCTGTCTGCCGCTTTGTCTCTCTCCCTCTCCCGTCCACTCCTCCCCTCTGTCCTCGTAACGTTTTGCTGGATGATAACCCAAACTTATTGTGCTAGCACAGGCAAGAGAAGTTAAAGACACAATCACACGCACACACCACACACACCACACACAACCACACACACACACACACACACACACACGCACACCACACACACACACACACACACACACACACACACACACACACACTGCTCGACTTTATTAAACAAAACTCTGATTAGAGTAAAACAAAATCAAACCAAAAAAAAAACACCGAACCAAATCCCCTCAAAAACTAGAATCTATCGAATAAGAAAAAAAAACCAACTAAACAAACAAACAACAAACAAACAACAAACAAACAACAAACAAACGAACAAACAAGCAAACAGGGACCAGCATCAACAACATGGCGGTGACTATCAAACTCGCTGACAGTGATAACCCGATCACTTCCACAGGGAAATCATGGGCCGGCAAATAAATCTACCCAATTTTTCTCCGATTTAAAAAAACAACACCAACACAGGATAGTTCAAATTTATCTTCCGTTCAACCCTCACCACCTAGATATCGAAAATGGCCATTTATTGTTGTTGTTGTTGCTGTTGTAAATAGTGCTGGTGTTGGGCGTTCCCCAGCTTAGCACCCTGAAGGTCAGGTTACGGTAAAGGTCAAGCTGTCCCATAACCTATGTGGTTCGTAGGGGAGCGAGGCATCAGAAACCTCACTTCTCTAGGGCCAGCATATTGAGGGCGGCGCCCATCTCCTCTCCCTCGCTGCTTTACCTTTCCTGACCCTAAAAAGGCAGGTAACCATTAAAACAAAATGTTACGGCAGGGTGAACTAGGGGACTGTTCTGAAGCCAAGGCGTACAAACGGTCACCCATCCAAGTGGTAACCACGCTCGATGCTGTTTAACCTTAGCCTTCGGAGTCACTGGTCCCGCTTGGAAATCGCTGTGATATCATGAGAACACAGAAGGCGAGAGGTTTGAGAGGATGACTGTTTTCTTTTTCCTTCATCGGTTAGAGCTCCGTGGTTCACTAATGGCGACGTTTTCCGTACGTGACCGTTTTCGGTCACCATGAAGGTAGCTGCATTCCGACTTCGGGGATGTATACTGGGTAAAGTCAAGTCAAGTCAAGTCACAAACACTTTACTCCTCCCATGAAGGGCGATTACAAGGGTGTGTCGTGTTTCTGTAATCCATCGAACGTTGACATGAATCACGGGGTCTTCAACATGCATAATTGGATCTTCTTGCATGTGTACATATACGAAGGGAATGAAGGCACTGGTAGGTCTGCACTTTTTTTTATATGCCACTTTTAAGTCACGAGATTTCTCTGCGTGAAATTCGGGCTGCTCTCTCAAGGGAGAGCGCGTCGCCACAAGAGCAGCGCCACCCTTTTTTTACGTTTTGTTTGTTTGTTTGTCTGCAACTGTATTTCTTTCCCTATCAGAGTGGCTTTTTTTCTAAGAATTTTGTCAGGGACAGCTCTCTTGTTGCCGTGGGTTCTTTTACGTGCGTTGAAAGTTGACCTGAGAGATCGTGACCAATTCCACCCTTACTTCACGGGGTTGGAACCCACGACTCGAGGAACCTTTGGGTTGAAGTCTGGAGGTCTTCTCTAGTCGGCTGCAGCCTCTGTCGTGTCTCTGTTTTCACTTCCCCGCCATCACCCTCACCTTTCACCTTTCACCTTTCACCTACCCTGTAGTCTGTTAGAACGTTGCAGCGCCACTGACAATTTGGAAACCAGCTTCCTCCACTCCTAGCGGGTTTCAGCCTTCCGTAGCAAATCGTTCCACTCAAGGCTACCAGTCCACTCTCTGATGTTGTCTTCCCATCGTTTTCTCTGTCTGCCTCTTCGTCTCCCTCCTTGTACTGTTCCCTGTAGTAGGACAGTCTTGGCCAGTCCAGATGGACGTGCCTGTACCACTTCAGTTTAGGTTTTTTCACTAAAGTCGGGAGATGTTCATGTGACCCGATGAATAGCAATATTGACATTTTAAGGGATTTTTTTTCTCTCGATAGGAGAGTGCGATTTCTTATGCTAAGAGTTTATTTGTGGCCGAAGACAATTGAACATACGTTTTAAGGCATGAAGCGGAGGCACCGTGGTCGGGTGGTTTAGGCGGTCGACTCGTGATCCAGAGGTCGCGGGTTCGATCCCCGCTCGGCTCGGTGTTGTATCCTTGGGAAAGACACTTTACTCCTATTTTCCTCACTCCACCCAGGTGTACAAGTGGGTACCAGCTCTGCTGGGGAAGTATCTGGCGACAGACTAGCGTCCTGTCACAGGGGTGGTGAAAAACCATCAGTTCGCTTAACGCTACAGAAACCGGGATAAGCTCCGGCTCTATGGTCCTTCTGGATCGAAAGAACATACTTTTTTTTAAGGCATGAACAAACCTGAATGTAGGCATTGGTCGTTTAGCTGACTTCAGTAACTGGCACAACTTTTGACCTCCGTAAAGTTGTCTATACACCACTAAGGAGTTATCACAATAACAGCGGAAAACAAAGGGTGGCGCTGCTCTTGAGGCGACACGCTCTCCCCTGGAAGAGACTGCCCAGATTTCATGCAGACAAATTTGCTGTGAGTTAAAGTGGTATACGATATAACACAACACAATACACTACAATACAATACAATACAACACAACACAATACAATAAGCACAATACAATGCAAAGCATTACAATACAATACAATACGATACGATACAACACAACACAATACAACACAATACAATACAATACAATACAATACAATGCAAAGCACAATACAAACAATACAACACAATACAATACAACAAACAATACACAAACTACAACACAATACAATCAAACAATACAACACAATACAATACAACACACACATACAATACAACACAATACACACATACAACACAACACAATACAACACAACACAATACAACACAACAACACAATACAACACAACACAATACAACACACACACATACAACAACAAACAATACAACACAACACAATACAACACAACACATACGATACAACACAACACAATACAACACAACAATACAATACAACACACATACAAACAACACAAACAATACAACACAACACAATACAACACAAACAATACAAACAATACAATACAATACAAACACATACAACACAACTACAATACAAACACACATACAAACAAACAATAAACAAAAAGTGAAAAACCCAACAAAACAAAAAAAAACATAAACACAATACATCCAAAATAACAAACCAACCCCCCCCACATACAATTTTATACTTTTTACTACGGAATATCTTGATGGGATGGTCCCCCTTCCATTTTTCCCAACGGTTGAAAAAAAACCCAAAATTTTTTTCCAAAGGAAAAGAGACCCCAACACAGGGGGGGGCAAGAAAGGGGGAGAGAACAGAGAGGAGAGAGAGGACAAAGAGACGCGCAAAAGGGGGGAACAGAGACAAGAGAATAAACAAGAAAAATAAGAAAACCCCAAGAAAGAAGAAGAAGGAAGAAGAGAAGAAGAAGGAAAGAAGAGAAGGATGAAAGAGGAGAGAAGAAAGAGAGAGAGGGGGACCACACACACACAACTCACACCACACACACACCCCCCCAAAACAAACACACACCACCACACACCCACACCCCCCCCAAAACAACAACCCGCCGCGGAAAGAAAGAAGAACAGCAGACATAGACAGACAGACATCACTCAGAACCAGAACAAAGAAAAAACAACGACAAAACAATAGAGAAAAGAAAAAGACAAAGAGACAGACCAGAACAACAAAGAAAAAATGAAAAAGGAAAAGAAAAAGACAAGCAGGGCAACAAGGGAGGACAAACAAAACTACCAACACAACAACCAAAACCCCAACAAAAAACACCAACCAAACACCAACCAACACACCACCAGAGAATAGACAATGACCAACGAAAATATAGAAACAAACCCTGCAGCCAAAGGAAGACGAGAGCAGGAACAAGACGGAAAAAAAAGAAGGAACAAAACAGCAAGCAACAGCAAACAAGGGCGAAGGGGAGCCGAAACCCTAATAAAAGTCACCCAGCCCCTTTGGGGAAATAATAGTTTGGGGGAACGGAAACCAAAACCAAAACAAAAAAAAAAAAAACAAGAAGAACCCTATAAAACCAATCACCCAAAAAAAAATACCAAACCCCCAATTTTTAAAACCCTCCCCTCCACTAACGAAAACTTTTTCCATAACCCCCCTATCCCAACGTAAAAACCCTTTTACCCTTTCCCCAACCCCAACCAAACCCCTTTTTCCTAAAAAAACTCCTTTTAAGGCCCTCACCACCTACCCATTTTGCGTGGGGGGGTTTCTTTTTTTAAATCTTTTTTGGGGGAAAGGAGCTCCGAGGAAAAAAATCTCAAAAGAAAAAAAAAAACAAAAAAAGGCTGGGCTTTTTTTTTCCGGAGCCTTTTTTGTGCCCCCCCCCCCCGGGGAAAATTTTTCCCATTTCCCTTTTTTGAAAAAAACCCCCACCACTTGGCGAAGTTCTCCGAAAATCTTTTTTTCTGGCGTTGACTGACCCCTTACGCCGCTGGAAAGAAGGGCATATTTGCTACATGGGGAAACCAAACAAGAGGGGAGGGAGACTCTAAAACTTGTTTTCAAACTTTGAAACTTTTTTTTGGGTGGAAAAAATCAGCACAGACCACGTGGCTTTTCCCAATCAACCCTTAGTCAAGCAAAACTTAGGGTCAAAAAAACCCCAATCAAAGATGAAAAAACATCACCCATAGCTCAATACATTGACATAAAATGATTTAAGAAATCAATGGGTTATTCCCCCCCCCCCAAAAAAAAAAAAGAAAAAAAAAAATTTAGTAACATATTCTATTTTTTAATTTTTATTTGTAAAGTATTAATTAACGCAAAAAAAAACAAAAGAATTGTCTACAGAAAGGAAGGAAAAAATATTAAAAACATCATCACATAAATCATCATCATCATCTTTCCCAAATCACTAAAAATCTACCCCCCTATTTTTTTTTAAAAAAAAAAAAAAAAAAACCCTTTTTGGGCATTTGCGAAAGAAAAAGAAAAAAAAAGGGGAGGAGGGGGGGGGGTAATTGGGTTTATTGTGGGAGAGGAACAGAAAGGAAAAAAAGAAAGGGAGAGGGGGGGGGGGTAAAAAAACTGGAGCAGGTGCTAAGCCTCCCCTGGCTACTTCCCCCACACTATCTTGCCAACTTAAAACCCATTCCGTTTTTTTTTTTTTGAAGCGGGCCTTTGGGTGGTCGTGGGAAGGGATGACAAATTTTACAAAACTGCATACACACGGAGACTTGATGAAAAAAGCAGATAGGCTTATTTCATTATCCTCGAATTAAAAAAAAAACGAAAACCCCAAAACAAACCAAAAAAACCCCCCACATTAAAATTTGTCTGTCCATGTCTTTTCTCTCCCTTCCTGTCTCCACTTTGTTTTGTTTCCGTCCTCTTCCGTCTGTCTGTCGTTGTGCGGAAATTTAAGAGTTTACAAGGTTTTTAGGCAAAGACTGATTGACTGCGTTGGCGCAGTGGAGGGTCAATAAAACATGAAAATTTTTTAAAAGTACAGACAATTTTTAAGGGGTTCACACATGTCAAACCTTATCTAAACTTTAAGGGCATACATTGAAAAGAATTTTGTTAGGTTTAGACTTGGTGTATCAGACTAAATGTTTAAATTTAGATATAAGAACAGACGATGAGACCCCAGGTTGCTATGGCCCATTTTGTAAACAAACAGTTAAAAGATGAAGTTCATTTTTTGCGTTGCTGTCCCCGTATTAGAAGATTAAAACAGAATTACATTCCGGAAAAATAGTGGCAGCCTAATTTATTTTGATTCGTCTACTCATGGGATCTAGCCCCCCTGAGATTGTGTTGTGTAAAGTTAGAAAAAGGGTATCTTGGTTTCCCTTTAATTTTTTTTTTGGGAAATGATTTTAAGTGGATTGTGGGTATACATTAAAAATTTTTTTTTGGTTGGTGGTTACTTTCCCCCAAAATACTCGCATTTGGCAACCCCCCCATGTATGGGCCAATGGCCCTTTGTGAAAAAAACTTTTGATTTTGGTTTCGAGTTTTCCCCTCTTCCTCTCTCCCTTCTCTCTCCTCCCCTCCTCCTTCCTCCTCCTCCTCTCTCTCCTCCCATTTCCCCCTCCCCTCCCCCTCCACTCCCCTCCTCCCCCCCCTTTTCTCCCCTTTTTTCCTCCTTCCCTCCCTCCCTTTCTCTCCATCTCCCTTTCCCTTTTTCCCTCTCTCTTCCTCTCTCTTTCTCTCATTTTCTTTTCCCCCACTTTCCCCTTTTTTCCCTTCTTCTCTCCCTCTCTTTTCTTTGTCCTCTTCCCCCCCTCCCTCACTTTCTCTCTCCTCTCTCTCCCCCCCACCCCCTCTCTCTCTCTCTCTTCTCTGTCTGTCTCCGTCTCTGTCTCTGCTTCGTCTTCTCCTCTCTCTCTATCTCTCTTCCCCCCTCTCCTCTCTTTTCCCCTCTTTCTTCATTCTCTCTCTTCCCCCTCTCTCTCCTCTTTTCTCTCTCTTTCTTCCTTCCTCTCTTCCCTTCCCCGTCTCTTAACACACATATTTTTTGGCTCTTCACCTGTGTGGGGGCTTCCGTTTTTACATTACAAACTACATTCACACGTGAATACGCACAAAACACAAACCCTACTCACATAAAACAAATATAAATTTTTATGTATTTTAAATTCTGTGTGTTATGTGTGGGTATTTTTGTGGGAATGTAAAAAAAAACCCCCTATACTACTCTCCGCGTGCACCCGCCAAACCCCCCCCCCCCCCTCAACACACACACACTTTTACACAAAAGCAACACCACGCACGCACCACGTCACGCACGCACACACCCACACACACACACACACACACCCAAAACACACACACACCCACGTCCCATTGTAGGAAAAAGAAAACCCCGTTTGGGAATGCGGTAAATCTCGCATTCTAAAAATAGGGAGGTGGGGGGAGGGATAGGGGGTTCTTTTGCCCTCGGGGGGAAAGGGAATTCTGAGAAGGGGGAGAGGGGGAGAGGTGGCCGGGAGGGGGGAGGGTTAATGGGGGGTTTGGGGAAGTGGGGGGGATGGAAGAAGAAAGTAAGTTGTTCCAAAGGTTGCCGCTGGCTGCCCCCCCTTTTGGGCTGATGTACTCCAAATGTGGAGACACCCCCTAAAAGTGCCCGCAGAAACCACCAACCTCCTACCACCAACCCGCAAACCCAACCCAACCCCCAACCAGCCAACCCGCCCAAAACCCAACCCAAACCAAACCCAACCAACCAACCAAAAAACCAACCAACCAAAACCCAACCAACCAAAACCACCCAAAACAACAACCACCAACCAACCAACTCACCAACCAAAACCCCCAACCAACCCAAACCAACTCACCAACCAACCAAAAAACCAGCCAACTCACCAACCAACCAACCCAAACCCCCACCACCAACCCAAACCCAACCAACCAACCACCCCCACCAAACCCAACCAACCAACTCACCAACCAACCAACCAGCCCGCCAACCCAAACCCCCCCAACCCACCCCCCAACCAACCCAACCAAACCATCCAACCAACCCAAACCCAACCACCCAACCAACCAACCCCCCCAACCCCCAAAACCCGGGAAAAAGGCTAGCATAACACTGCGCCTTACACAGAAAGGGCGTCTATTGTTTAACAACAGTAGTTTTTTCCCAAAAAAAAAAAAAAGATCTGTCTCTGTTTTTTTTGATGTCTTTTTTTTGTTGTTTTTTTTATGTTGGTGTGTTGTTTTTGATGGTTTTTAGCCAGGGTTTATCAATCAATAAGCATGGGGAACGATAGAACAAAAAACACAATCAGCACAGCAACAACCCAAACAGTAGTTCATTGTGCCAGTACACCAACCCACTAACAGGGGGGCAAACGAGCCCTTTCAATGACCAAAAAAAAATGACTGCATGAATAGAATTTTGGGCACACTTGTTTTGGTTTTTTTTTTTCGTCATCCTACACTGTTTTTCTCTGCCCCGGTTAAACACGAGTCACTCACATGGGGAAAAAGCACCCAAAATGCACACTGGATGGAAAAGGTTGCGGGGGTAAACCTTCTAACGCTTTTCAAACAAGCGCCATTGTTCTGACTTTAAAGGGTTTTTGTCCAAAAACCAAAAAAAAGGAATCTGCAGGTTGTAACGGTTAGAAAAACTTTGCTATGGAGGGTAAAACAACCTCAACATAAGTCAGGGAAGGTGTCCCCTAACCCATGTGGTCGAAAAGGGGCGACCCCTCCGAACCCCCACTTCCTAGGGGCCAGCATATTGAGGGCGCCCCCCTCTCCTCTCCCGCGCTTTTTCCTTTTCCCGGCCCTAAAGGGCAGGTACCCCCTTTACAGCTGGTGAACTGGGGACAGGACCGAAGCCAAAGGGGCCCCAAACGGTCACCCATCCAAGTGCTGGGCTTAGCTGGGGGGAAAAAGGGGTTTCTACCCCTGACATCCCGTCCCCTCAAAAATCACGGTTAATTTTTTCGAAGTTTAACTTTTGTTGTTTTTTTTTCCCAACCCCTTTGTAACATAGCGTTTTATGAAGATTGACAATTTCACGGGGGAAACCCTGAGATTCTAAAAGCCCATCCCGCAAAAACCAAGCGGAGACTCCTCTCTTCCGATCCCCCCGCCCCCCCAAATTTTCCCCAAAATGTGGTTTAGGGCCTTTCTCTTTCGCCCCTTCTTATGGGAATTTTTCTCCCTCACTTTCTCAGGGGGCAACAAAAACAACTACTACCCCAAATCCACTTTAAAAGCCCTCTCTTTCAATCTTAAGTTAACCTTTAAGTCAGCCGTTGTGCCCTGGGGTTGTGTGTGGGTGGGTCAAAGTCAAAGTCAAACTTTTATTTTTTTGATGGTACATTGAATAAGCATGCATTTGCTTTTTCTTTCATAAACCACATCTAAAGAAAAAAAAAAAACGGGGAAAAAAAAGATAATATATGCAGACATAGAATAAGAAACCTAATAATATGTGGAAACTAGACAAAATCAAACAAGAAAAGACAATAACAATGCATAAGGAAATTTTTAAAAAAAACAAAAAAAACAAGAAAAATATTAAACCATACAATTTAAAAATTCAAAAAATTTGAAAAAAAATCCTTTATAACACAAACAAAAAAGCAACAAAAAAAAACCAAAAAAAAACAAACAAAGAAGACAAAACAGAATATTTTTTTTAAAATGTGTGTGTGTGTGTGTGTTGTGTGGTGTGTGTGTGGTGTGTGTGTGTGTGTGTGTGTGTGTGTGTGTGTGTGTGTGTGTGTGTGTGTGTGTGAGTCTCTGAGTGTGTGAGTGAGAGAGAGAGAGAGAGAGAGAGAGAGAGAGAGAGAGAGAAGTGTGTGTGTGTGAGTGTGTCTGTGAGTATGGGTGTGTGTGTGGCGGGGGGGGTGGGGGGGGGTATGTGCCCATATGCATTTGCCTTTTTGTTTGGTAGTCTGTATAACTGTTGTGTATCTGTTTGTTTGTAAGCGCATAGAGCTTTCATAAGAGAGATTAGGCGCAAATATGTCCTTCCTTCCTTCCTTCCCTCCTTCGTTCCTTCCTTCCTTCGTTCGTTCGTTCCATCCTTCCTTACTGACTGACTGACTTACTGACTGACTGACTGACTTACTTACTCATTTATTCACTCATTTACTTACCTACTACATTTACTTACTTGCTTACTGATTTACTGACTTACTGATTGCCGTACTGACTGATTTAATACTACTCTTCTCCTCCTCCTTCTCTTCCACCTCCTCTTCTCCTCTTCCTCCTCCACCTACTACAACTGTAACAACAACAACAACTACTACTACTACTGCTGCTGCTGCCGCCGCCGCCGCCGCCACCACCACCACCACCACCACAACCACCACCACCACCACCACTGCTACAACAACAACAACAACAACAACAACAACAACAGCAACTACGTATCTGACTTCAGCGTGGGCGACCATTGTTATATTTTAAGGTTGTTTTTTTCTGGAAAAAGAGGCAGGAGGGTGTACAAAAAAAAAGGCAGAAAATAGACAAGAAGGGGGTGACAGGAAGAAAAGGAACAAGGCAGAAACAAAGAGAGGGATAGAAAAGAGGGAATTCCCAGCGCAGAATTTTCAGAGGGTTGGGATGCTATTTACAGTGACAGCCCTCCGGCATTCCCACAGGGGAAAAATGTTGATAGAAGTCTTGGCAATTCCGTCCTCACCTATCTCATAGTCTTTAGGACCTTTAGGGCACCACTGAAGATTTTGCAACCAGCTTCCTCCACTCCTCGCGGTTTTCAGCTTTCTGTAGCAAATCGTTCCACTCAAGGCCAGTCCACTCTCTGATGGTGTCTTCCCATCGTTTTCTCTGTCTGCCTCTTCGTCTCCCTCACTTTGCCAATGTTAATGACTAACAGCTGTTTCGATCTTAGTCAATAACAATGCATATGTATGGATCGATTGAAACAGGCTTTAAGCAAACGTCTCGTTTCTGTTAAATGATAGGCTTCAACGGGAAGAGAAAAAGGAAAGGGGTTCGTGGATTTTGTGGTGGTCATTTTGCATGTAGTGTTAGCTGTAATAAAATGGAGAACAGAAACAGAGTGTCTGTCGTTTATTGTTCACAAAATAAATCAACAATTGGCCAAATTAACAAAGTATACGGTAGTGAAGGCTATGTTTGCTTATTTCTTTCTGTGGTTGGTTGAGTGGATGGTTGGATAGTTGTTGGGTTGTTGGGTTGGTGGGTTGGTTGATTGGTGTGTTGGTTGATTGGTTGCTATGCTTTCTTGTTTCTCTTTTTTTTCTGCCGCAGCAAACAAATCAAACAACTTATTATTGCAACTCTCTAGCAACCCTGTGTATGTGTGTTGTGTGTATGTTGTGGCGCGCGCGCGCGCGCGGTGTGTATGTGTGTAATTAAACTGAGAAAATATAGTCGGGAAAAAACAAGTGCTGCTAATCAGTTACAACTTCGTTCTCATCATAAAGATTTGTTTTGGGGTCAGAATCGAAAAAAACCACTTCAAAATAAAACAATGAGGCCGGCACTTGGGGAGTAATT
>CM054137.1:85170100-85195100 GCA_028751875.1 Rapana venosa | reverse complement strand
GAAGAAGAAGAAGAAGAAGAAGAATTGCGAAGAATTGCGAAGAAGAAAAGAGAAGAAGAAGAAGAAGAAGATTGCGAAGAAGAATGCGAAAAGAAGAAGAAGAAGAAAAGAAGAATTGCGAAGAAGAAGAAGAAGAAGAAGAAGAAGAAGAATTGCGAAGAAGAAGAATTGCGAAGAAGAAGAAGAAGAAGAAGAAGAAGAAGAAGAAGAAGAAGAAGAAGAAGAAGAAGAAGAAGAAAAGAAGAAAGAAGAAGAAGAAGAATTGCGAAGAAGAATTGCGAAGAAGAAGAAGAAGAAGAAGAAGAAGAAGAAGAAGAAGAAGAATTGCGAAGACAAAGAATTGCGAAGAAGAATTGCGAAGAAGAAGAAGAAGAAGAAGAAGAAGAAGAAGAAGAAGAAGCAGAAGAAGAAGAAGAAGAAGAAAAGAAGAAGAAGAAGAAGAAGAAGAAGAAGAATTGCGAAGAAAAAGAAGAAGAAGAAGAAGAATTGCGAAGACAAAGAAGAATTGCGAAGAATAAGAAGAAGAATTAAGAAGAAGAAGAAGACGACGACGACGAAGAAGAAGAATTGCGAAGAAGAAGAAGAAGAAGAAGAAGAATTGCGAAGAAGAAGAATTGCGAAGAAGAAGAAGAAGAAGAAGAAGAAGAAGAAGAAGAAGAAGAAAGAAAGAAGAAGAAGAAGAAAAGAAGAAGAAGAAGAAGAAGAAGAAGTAAAGAAAAGAAAGACATATTAAGAACATGAACAAGAAGAACATAACAACAAGAAGACGATGAAGAACAAGGAGACAAGAAGACATGCAAACTGAAAACTTCAATTAAGAAGAAGAAGGAGACGAAGCCCTTTGTGTGTGTGTGCGTGTGTGTGTGTGTGTGGTGGCGCGCGCAATGCGCGCGCGCGCGTGTGTGTGTGTTGTCTCTCTCTCGATATAATAGATATTTATTTATATATCTATATAGCTATAATCTATTTATCTATCTATCTATCTATATATCTTATATAATAATATATTATATATATATATATATATAATATATATATATATATATAGATATATATATATATATACAAGATTGAAATATCACCAAATTCTAAAACCAAACCAAACAAATCTGTGTGTTCCTTTCCAAAAGAGGTCTCTTGAAGACTGTAGAACCCTGCCCCTTCAACATGGATGATGGAAAATGCTTTCGTGTTCCTTTCGTGGTCCTTTCGTGTTCCTTTCGTGTTCCTTTAGTGTTCCTCCTCTGTCTTTCTGGTCACGAGGCTGGAAGTGGAGGGGAGGAGGGGAAAGAGAGAGCTAGAGGCTAGCGCCGGCCCTGGGTATAGCCCAGTCTGCCCATTACCCTGCCTATAACACGACCCCGGCATTGGAATAAGGGCGAAGGGGCTTCAGTAGCAGCGAGGTAGTGATGCTCTATTGCATAGAAATTGGTGCTGAATGCCGAACATGTGTGTAAATCTATAAATCTTTCGTGTGCGTGTGTGCGTACAAAATCTTTGACACACATTTTTTATCTTTTCCTGGAGACGATATCTATAAAAAGAAAACTTGTTTGAGTAAGAATAAAAGTGAATCATTCAAAAAAGAGCACACATCTGAGTAAAAACAAAGCCTTCAACATGTCATGAAGAACAAGAATTGCAAAGGAAAAAGTAACAATAAGGAAAGGAGAGAAGAAGATAATGAAGAAGAAGATGATGATGATGAAGATGCTGCTGCTGCTGCTGCTGCTGCTGCTGCTGCTGCTGCTGCTGCTGCTCCTGATGATGATGATGGTGATGATGATGGTGCAGAAAAAAAGAGCAACCGCTTTTTTTGTATGCCTTTGTATTTGCTTGTTTGTATACAGCCTAGCTCATAGACTGACTATCACAACCCTGAAGACTGTCACCCCACAGAAAGAGGCAGGCAGGCAGGCGGGTGTCTTCACTTTTGTGTGGAGCTTTGCCCTCACAGCCAGCCCTCAGCGAGCCTGGTCGATAATCCCATTTTCTCCCCCAGTTGTCTCTGTAATCACGGTGTCTGAAGCAGGAATGAGGAGAGAGGACCAAACATCGCCACTGTGTGTATAGCCCAGTCGGCCCATTGCTGTGTGTATAGTCAGACTCCTGCATACTGATTAGCACCGCGGGGCGTCTGGGAAGGGTAGCGTAGTGACCTTTGGGCTGAGGAGGAGTTGGTTGGTGTGTGTGTGTGTGTGTGTGTTTCTCTGTCTCTGTCTCTCTCTCTCTCATTGTCCTTTTTTAGTATCTAAGAGAAATTAGTTGACATGTTCACGCCAGAGTGGCATGGAACCAATAGAAATAAAAGAGAGGTATGAAAAACATAGAAAGTTTAAAACCATCTTTGGGAAAAGAAAAAAGTACATTCTCATTGTAGACACTTAATGTTTTTGATGTTCTATTATACAAACTAGGTTAAGTGTTGTCCATGCAACAATAATGTTCGTAGATACAATGTTCGTGGTCAAACACGTTTTGTTCATTTGTAAATTAAAATTTAGAAATGAAACTCTTTTTTATTGCTCAAATGTACAATATTATCAGATGTAAGGAATACGTTTTTAACAAAAATGTGTCAATTTTACTTGGAACCTAGCATGGAAAACACAACCGTTATTTGTACAGATATACGTTTATTTTATTAGCAGAGGGAAGACATTGTTGTGTCAAAATATCAGGTCACGCTGGGCGTGGTGTGTAAGGTTTGCATTGACAGCTATTGTCCCCGTCACCCTCCACTGAAGTAATGGGTCTTGACTGAAACCGATGTGGCTGTGTACTAGCAACGCCTGTCGATGCAGTATAGTGTGAATGCTCATCCAGGTCATCCAGAATGCTCATCCGGGTCATCCAGAATGCTCATCCAGGTCATCCAGAATGTTCATCCAGAATGCTCATCCGGGTCATCCAGAATGCTCATCCGGGTCATCCAGAATGCTCATCCGGGTCATCCAGAATGCTCATCCGGGTCATCCAGAATGCTCATCCGGGTCCGTCCCTTGCCCCAGATATCACCACTGCTATCGTTATCAACCAAAAAATCGGTTGTTGTTGTTGTTGTTGTTCATATTCCATCACATGTAGTACTTCAGCATTATGAATAAGAAGCTGTTGTTCTTAGAGAGATGGCTTGATGAAATAAAAGCAAATGCATTGCTTATTCAATGTACCCTCTGGAAATACAAAATGGACTTGACGTTTTGCATGACACTAGTATGTTGGTTTCCTCCTTCCCCTCTAACTTCTTGTATTGTGGCCCAGGGCTAGTGTGCATAGTGACACTGTTCAGGTTTCACTTTTCTAGTCCCAGCCCCCCCTCTCCCCACCCCCCTCAGCGTCACTTTTTACGGACAGAACTCCACATCCCTCTGTAGGAGTTCAGCTAGGAAAGCATTCCCTCAGCAGGTCTGCCGATTGTTCAAGACAACGCCAACTTCTCTCTACCCGTACTTTCGTGAGAGTACACACACACATACACACATTCACACACAAAACTCAACACAACACATATACTCACGCACATACACACACAAAACATAACACAACACATATACTCACATACACACGCACACACACACACACACACACGTACACTCACACACACACGTACACAAAACACACACAAACACACACACACAAAACACACACACACACACACACACACACACACACACACTTACACACACACACACACACCAAAAGGCAAACAAGCTAGCTGACCAAAAGAACCCAAACACAAAAAAATCAAATTATTCTTCAATATAACATGCAAATCACTGCAACACTCCACAAGAATCCTACTCGTTTCCCCCCAAAAACAAATCAAGCAATCAACGGTCTCCACTTTCTCTGTGATGTTGCCCAATGCAACAAGCGTGATCGCTGATCCTGGCGTCTTCCACACTTGGCTCTGCAATGCATGCGTTTGAAGCCCCAGTGAAAAGACAAAACCAAACATCGCTGCTGTGTCCATAACCTTAGTCTGGCCATTGCTGTGCGTATAGTCAGACTCTTACAGACGGAGTGTAGCCTCAGAGGCTGCCCGCAGCAGTAGTGTGGATACCTTCTGCTGGAGTGAGATCGTCTTGCATACCCCAATGTGTGTGTGCACAGAAAGCTTAGCTGTTAATGTCTTTGTGTGTGTGTGTGTGTGTGTGTGTGTGTGGCTGTGTTGTGTGTGTGTGTGTGTGTGGCTGTGTGTGTGTGTGTGTGTGTGGCTGTGTGTGTGTGTGTGTGTGTGTGTGTCTGTGGCTGTGTATATGTGTGTGTGTGTGTTGTGTGTGTGTGTGTGTGTGTGGCTGTGTGTGTGTGTGTGTGTGTGTGGCTGTGTGTGTGGTGTGTGTGTGTGTTGTGTGTGGCTGTGTGTGTCTGTGGCTGTGTGTGGCTGTGGCTGTGTGTGTGGCTGTGTGTGTGTGTGTGTGTGTGTGTGTGTCTGTGGCTGTGTGTGGCTGTGTGTGTGTGTGTGTGTGGCTGTGTGTGTGTGGTGTGTGTGTGTGGTGTGTCTGTGGCTGTGTGTGTGTGTGTGTGTGTCTGTGGCTGTGTGTGTGTGTGTGTGTGTGTGTGTGTGTGGTGTGTGTGTGTGTGTGTGTGTGTGTGTGTGTGGCTGTGTGTGTGGCTGTGTGTGTGTGTGGCTGTGTGTGTGGCTGTGTGTGTGTGTGTGTGTGTGTGTGTGTGTGTGTGTGTGTGTCTGTGGCTGTGTGTGGCTGTGTGGTGTCTGTGTGTGTGTCTGTGTGTGTGTCTGTGTGGTTGTGTGGCTGTGTGTGTGTGTGGCTGTGTGTATGTGTGTGTGTGTGTGTCTGTGGTTGTGTGTGTGTGTGGCTGTGTGTGTGTGTGTGTGGCTGTGTGTGTGTGTCTGTGGCTGTGTGTGGCTGTGGCTGTGTGTGTGTGTGTGTGTGTCTGTGGCTGTGTGTGTGTGTGTGTGTGTCTGTGGCTGTGTGTGGCTGTGTGTGTCTGTGGCTGTGTGTCTGTGGCTGTGTGTGTATGTGTGTGGCTGTGTGTGTGTGGTGTCTTGGCTGTGTGTGTGTGGCTGTGTGTGTGTGTGTGTGTATGTGTGTCTGTGGCTGTGTGTATCTGTGGCTGTGTCTTTCTTTTCCCTGTTTCTCCCTCCTACACTAAGTCTCTCTCCACCGTTTTCCTTCTTTCGTTTGTTTCTTTTCATTTTGAGCGCTTTGATTTGTTGCTTTACAAGATTCAGCGCTATAATAATTCCTTACATTATTATTATTATTATTTTATGTGTATGATCGGTTTTTTTCTTTGGAGAGAGAAAGAAAGAGGTGGAGAGATTAAATGAGAGAGAGGACATAAAGAGAGAGAGAGATAGAGAAGGAAGAGAGTCAGAGGGGATGGAGAAAAAGAGAGAGAGAGAGAGTGACAGAGAGAGAGAGAGAGAGAGAGAAGAGAGAGAGAGAGAGAGAGAGAGACGAATGAGATACAGAGTCAGATACATCACAGATAGAGGCACATACACATACGCATATACACAATACACAACACACACAACACACACACACAGACACACACATACACACACACACACACACACACACACACACACACACACACACACACACACACACACACACAGATAGTGACCGAGACCCACAAGAAAGCACAGGATCAGAAAAAGAGACCACTGAAAAGGACGAAACAACTTCAGACATGCAGGAAGATTTACAACACGAAATCACTGTCATCTTCTCCAAACAACGGCCCAGCAGGAGCCGTAATGAAGAGGCCAGACGTGTCGTGGATCGCTTCACAAAACCCATCCCTCCCCTTCATCCACAATAGTGGATCGGTGGTCTAGAGGTAACGCGCCTGTCTAGAAAGCGAAAAGTCCGGGTCGGAAGTGTGCGGCGGTTCGTATCCCGTCTGGGCCCGAAACTTTTCCCCCATCCATTAGACCATGAGTGGTGGTCTGGGCGCTAGTCTTTCGGATGAGACGATAAACCGAGGTCCCGTGTGTTACAGAAAATTATGCAGCGCACGAAAAAGAACCCACGGCAACAAGAGAGTTGTCCCTGGCAAAATTCTTAGAAAAAAGCCACTCTGATAGGGAAAGAAATACAGTTGCAGACCAAAAAAAAAAAAGGGGGTGGCGCTGCTCTTGTGGCGACGTGCTCTCCCCGTGAGAGCAGCCCGAATTTCACGCAGAGAAATCTCGTGACTTAAAGTGGTATAAATAAATAAAAATAAATAAATAAACAACCCCCCACCCTACACCCACCTCACGATTATCGAGTTGCTCATCTTCGGTAGAGAATTGAACTGTGTCTTCTGACCCTGCCCCCCCCCCCCCTTTCCAATCCACAATGCTGAGAGTGAATTCAAAATAATGATCATGAAATTGTTTATCAGTATCTGAATGTTTTTATCATCTTTTTTTTCCCCAATGACATTTCTATGATTGTCAATGACTGGGTGTTTTTTTAGGGAACATATTATTTTTTTCCCTATCATTATCTCATAATTTCAGTGCCTGATCGTAAACACTTATTTTTGACGTACACTTTCTTAGCAGGGTTTTCTTTCTCATCATCATCTTTAACCATTACACCCAGTGGAGTGTAGGGCAGCAACAAGGCGCTTCCACTCCTGCCTATCCTGGGCCAACCTAGTCACTGATCCCCAAGAGTGCTGCATGGCCTTCATCTCACACTGTAGTAAGTGCGTTTTTCTTTCTAGACTGCGATTATATAACTATTTTCTTTTTGTTTCTCTGCTAGAGCTCCAGAGTTCACCAATGTCACGTGAGATTGCAGCGACCTGTTCTGCACTCTATGAAGGTAGCCACATCCCACTGGTTACACCAAAGTGTTGGTTATTGTTTCTGTGTGTATCTAAACAAGCGATTCAATTGATAAAAATGTCGACGGGTAAGACTCAGTAAGAGACAGAGTGATGTATGAAATATATAGATAATTTTAATGTATTTTTTAAGGAAAAAAAGGAATGCTGAATTGGTTAGAAAGTACTGTTATCGGGTGTCCATTACGCAGACAAGACTGACTGTTTTGCTACTCAGTACAACGTATATCTATCGACAGAGTGAACATAGTCCAGACAAAACGTGCTTATTCTGTAAAACAAAAGCTGAACATGAAGTTCATGGTTTTGCTAGAGTGTTTAATGTACAAGGGTTTAAGGAACAAGTTTCCAATCCAAAACAACAATTTCTGTGCTTTTTCATTTCCAGATTTGCCAAGAGTAGCATCTTGTGACCTCAGACACAAAGTATAGTTATACAGGTTTATTGTTCACTCCCTCAACAGGAAAAAGCATTAATCTAATTGTGTGTAGGGAATAAGACAGAATCAGTTGAATAATATGCAAATACGTGTGTTCGTCTTGGTTGCTACGTTCATTACTGATATTTATTATGAATCAAACGAAGCACACCCGTAGATTTTGGATACACTAGTCAGCTTCATATGTCACTCATTACTTTGGGTGGCGGCCATAATAATAATCATAGTAATAATAAATTGAATTAATATAGCGCTATATCTTGTAAAAAAAAAATCAAAACGCTTGCAATGAACACATCCTTACACTTACAACCGATAACAATTAACAATGTTATGAAATTCAAATATACATACACACACGCACGCACGCACGCGCGCACACACACCACACACACACACACACACACACACACACACACAAACACACACCGCGCAAGCACGCACGAACGTACGCACGCACAAAAGTTTTACACTATGGAAAGGTGATGGGGATTTTGGCTGTTGAAGGCAAGGACAGATATGAGATGAAACAGGAGGGGGAAGTCTTAAGTTTTGAAATAGGTATGTCTGAGGCTGGATTTAAAAGTGTCGTAAGTAGTCTTTTGGAGAAGGGAGGTCATTCCAGATCGATGGACCAGAAACAGAGAAAGAGCGACGGCCGACGTTGTGTTGGTTGAATCTCGGTGTTCGTAAGCACAAGGTATCTGCAGCAATTGTGAAGAGAAACTAAAACCAGAATAATCAAATTTTTAACTCTCCAAGAACTGCCGTCTTCTGAAACAGGTAGGTCGATTCACATCTCTATCGGTGGTCTAGAGGTAACGCACCTGCCTAGAAAGCCAAAAGTCCGGGTCGGAAGTGGGCGGTGGTTAGAATCCTGTTTGGACCCGAAACGTTTGCCCCATCCATTAGACCATGAGTGGTGGTCTGGGTGCTTGTCTTTCGGACGAGACAATAAGCCGAGGTCCCGTGTGTTAAACATAATCATTTAGCGCACGTAACGGAACCCACGTAAGAACAAGAGAGTTGTCCCTGGCAAAAGTCTGTAGGAAAAAATCCGTTCTAATAAGGAAACAAATACAGTTGCAGACAGGAAAAGAAGAAAAAAACTACAATGGGTGGCGCTGCTCTTGTGGCGACGCGCTCTCCACGGGGGAGAGCAGCCCGAATTTCACGCAGAGAAATCCGCCGTGACTTAAAGTGGTATAGATGAATAAATAAATGTCTCCAAACTTTGGGTACACCACTTTGACCTTTCGGAAAAGCGGGATGGAAAGTCCCGCTATCTCTGTCAGTCGTCTGTGTGATGTCTGTCTGTCTGTCTGTCTGGTCTGTCTGTCTGTCTGTCTGTCTGTCTGTCTCGTGCAGAGGTGGGCAGAGAGGCTGAACATTCATGCTGAACTGAGTGTACATCCTATTTATTTATTTATTTATTTATTTATACCACTTTAAGTCACGAGATTTCTCTGCGTGAAATTCGGGCTGCTCTCCCCGGGGAGAGCACGTCGCCACAAGAGCAGCGCCACCCCTTTTTTTTTTTTTTTTTTTGGTCTGCAACTGTATTTCTTTCCCTATCAGAGTGGCTTCTTTCTAAGAATTTTGCAGGACAACTCTCTCTGTTGCCGGGGTTCTTTTTCGTTGCTGCATAATTTCGTAACCACTGCGGACTCGGTTAATCGTCTCTCCGAAAGACTGCGCCCAGACCACGCACTCATGTGTTCTTTTTGATTTTCGCCACGTCAACGACTTTCCTTTCCTATCAGGCTGCTTTTCCTCTTAGATTCCACGATCCAACTCTCTGTCTACCCTGTCCTTGTGCCGCAATTCCGTACAAAGGCGGTTACGCACAAACTGCAGTACGACAGATACCAACCATGTCTAATGACAGACGAAACGTCTATCGGCCAGATCGATAGCCGCAATTAACTTTCGCGACATCTAGACAGCGCTTTAAACTCTGACACTAACAATATCTAGTTAATAACATACTTGTACAACAGACAATACAACAGAAAGCAACAACAACAATAAGACAGACAACGACAGACAGACAGACTTCTATCGATTGAACTCAGGTCTCTGATTTGGTATTCACTACTTCCACTACAGTAGGAGTCAGGAGGGATCCAGCACAGAGGATTACTTCATGCATTACCAACTTTTGACCAGAAAGTTGCTGAGGTCTTTGTTGTGTTGATCTTTTCTTTTCTTCTTCTTCTCTTCTTCTCTTCTTCTTCTTCTTCTTCTTCTTCTTGCAATTCTTCTTCTTCTTCTTCGCAATTCTTCTTCTCTTTTCTTCTTCGTTTTCTTCATTCTTCTCTACTATTCCATTCTTCTTCGCAATTCTTCTTCTTCAATTCTTCTTTTCTCAATTCTTCTGTCTGTTTCTTTCGTTCTTCTTTTCTTCCTTCTTCTCTCTTCATCTTCTTCTTCTTCGCATTCTTCTTCTTCTTCTTCTTCTTCTTCATTGCTTCTCTCTCTCGTTCTCTTCTGTCTTCTTCTTCGCAATTCTTCTTCTTCGCAATTCTTCTTCTTGTCATCTTCTTCTTCTTCCTTCTTCTTCTTCCTTCTCTTCTTCTTCTTGTTCTTCTTCTCTTCTTCTTCTTCGCAATTTCTTCTTCGTCAATTCTTCTTCTTCGCAATTCTTCTTCTTCTTCGCAATTCTTCTTCTTCTTCGCATTCGCATCTCTCTTCTTCTTCTTCGCATTTTCTTCTTCGCATTCTTCTTCTTCTCTCTTTTCCTTTTCTTTTGCAATTCTTCTTTTCTCTCTTCTTCTTCTTCTTCTTCTTCTCTTCTTCTTCTCTCATCTTCGTTCTTCTCTTCGCAATTCTTCTTCTTCGCATTCCTTCTTGCAATTCTTCTTCTTCTTCTCTTCTTCTTTCTCTTCTTCTTCTCCTTCTTCTTCTCGCAATTCTTCTTCCGTTCTCTCTTCGTCGCATTCTTCTTCATCGCAATTCTTCTTCTTCGCATTCTTCCTTCTTCCTTCTTCTTCGTCTTCGATTTCGTCTCGTCCCAATTTTCTTTCTTTTCGTCTTGCTATCTTCTGTCTTCGCAATTCTTCTTCTCGCAATCTTCTTTCTTCTTTCTTCGCCAATTCTTCTTCTTTCTTCTGCAATTCTTCTTCGTCTCCAATTCTTCTTTCTTCCTCTTCTCTTCTTCTCTCTCCTTTCTCTTCCTCTCTCTGCCTCTTCTTCTTCTTCGCAATTTTCTTCTTCTTCTAACTGCCAGCATAACGTGACTAACTTTTGACGAGTTGGAAAGACCTTACACAATGTAAGCCGAATCCAAACAAGCAGCCTTTTCCCTACCTAGACCTGAATAGTTTCCCGAGCAGCCAAAGTCTTGACACTAACTTTTGACGAGTTGGAAAGACCTTACACAATGTAAGCCGAATCCAAACAAGCAGCCTTTTCCCTACCTAGACCTGAATAGTTTCCCGAGCAGCCAAAGTCTTGACACTAACTTTTGACGAGTTGGAAAGACCTTACACAATGTAAGCCGAAAAAAAGTTACTTATGTCCTCTTACCACCTGATATCTTGAGGGCTATAACTGAGATCCGAGACAATTGTGAAACGAAAAGAACACACTCCTGAGCAAAAAGATTGAAAAGATTTGATTGGAAAGAAGTTACAGTGTGGCCATCCTAAACAGCAAGTACAGCTAACAGACGAAATCACGAGAGGAAATTGTGAAAGAGAATAGTGAGAACCTCCCTGTAACATGAATCATTATGTAAGATTTTGAAATATATAGACAGTGAATGTTCCGAGTCCGTCTAATGACTGGATTTGAGGAGATAGGAAAGAAATGTATGAAAGCGAATGAATCATGCTCTTGTGTTGAGTCTCCCTGCTTCTAACCATCTTTGAATCAGTGATGAAGTGAAGCAAATTATGATAGCACAAACTATTGACCTTTCCACTTTCCACCTAATTTGCTACAGCACGAGAGTTTAAAGGTAAATGACGTCATCCTGTAAACTGTCGTCTGCGTAAGTCCTAAGTTCACTGCTAACTCTTTCCCAACTCACTCTCAAGTAGTCTACATTAGCTTCTGTCCGGACCTCCCTTGAGCATCATGCTCAGTGCTTCCTCTCTCATTGTTGCGGAATCACATGCATTACTTTGCAATGGAAAGCATGTTTGAGTGGCAAAACCGTCCAGTCAAACTTTTTTCTATTCTGACTGGTTTCATTCAACAGCAGAAGTTAGATGACCTATGCTAAACTGTCGTCTGGAAAGTCATCAAAAATTCCAAGTTTCCAACTCTCTAATGAGTGTACATTCACCTCACTCCTAGGCATGCATGCCATGCATTGCTACTAATTCAGGGAAATTATAATTACTTTCATGAGCGTTTGTTTTTATGTGTGTCACAAGCCAAGTCAAACATTTTTCATGAATCAATAATAAATGTCAATACTTTTAAACATCAAGTAACTTCTAAGAAAACATCCTCATGCGATGAAAGAATAATAAACCTTAAACAAAACAACTAGCAATAAAACCAGAACAAACTGAAAAATCACCCACCAAAAAAACCTCAAACCAACCCCACCCTCCACCAAAAAAAGAACGACAAAGCAAAATAAAAAACAAACCAACCAACCACGCAATAACAACGACAACAACAACATCAACAAACATACACACACAAACAACAGCCACACAAAGAAACATCAAAGAACAAACTGTGTGTGAGTAGTGTGTGTGTGTGTGTTGTGTGTGGTGC
This sequence comes from Rapana venosa, assembly GCA_028751875.1. Taxonomy (NCBI): domain Eukaryota; kingdom Metazoa; phylum Mollusca; class Gastropoda; order Neogastropoda; family Muricidae; genus Rapana; species Rapana venosa. Next base: position 85,183,113 of record CM054137.1, on the reverse strand, counting down.
GTGTTTAAATTCATAATCAAGATCTTAATTTCTGTGTGAAGTTTTGCATGCGAGTGAATGATTTGATATTAATATTATCATTCTTATCGCTCATATTCTTAGTAGTATTATTAGTATTAGTTTTATCATTATCTTTCTTATTATTTTTGTTATTACTTGCTTTTCTTCTTCTTCTTCTTCTTCTTCTCTTCTCTTTCTTCTTCTTCTTCTCTCCTTCCTTCGTCTTCGTCTTCTCTATACAGGAGTCGTCGTCGTCGTCGTCGTAGTAAGTAGAGAAAAAAGTATAGTAGTAGTAGGAAGTAGTAGTGGAGTAGTAGTGTAGTAGTAGTAGAGGTAGTAGTAGCATAGTAGTAGTAGTATATAGTAGTAGTAGTAGTAGTAGTAGTAGTAGTAGTAGTAGTAGTAGTAGTAATGTATAGTAGTAGTAGTATAGTGGTAGGAGTAGTAGGAGTAGGAGGAGGAGGAGTAGGAGTAGGAGGAGGAGTAGTAGGAGTAGTAGTAGTAGTACTAGTTCCTACTTTTTCAACAGCATCCTTCATCACCACCTAAGTGTGTGTGTGTGTGTGTGTGTGTGTGTGTGTGTGTGTGTGTGTGTGTGTGTGTGTGGTGTTGTGTGTGTGTGTGTGTGTGTGTGTGTGTGCGTAAACTTGAAACATCTTATGTTGAGGAAAGTTGCATGCGTGTAAATGATTTGAGTTCAAGTGTTTCGATGTGTTCCTTTTACAAGATTCATCGCTATATAAATTCCATGTCTTCTTCTTCTTCTTCTTCTTTGCAATTCTTCTTCTTCTTATCCATCATCATCATTAGTAGTAGTAGTAGTAGTAGTAGTAGTAGTAGTAGTAGTAGTAGTAGTAGTAGTAGTAGTAAATCGTTATTCTCATTATTTTTATTGTCATTTTTATTTCCAGCCCCCACTGTGCATGCATGCATGCATCTCTGTCAACGCTGTCATCCATCCCCACTGGCACCAATGGTCTACTCTTGCAAAAACCAAAAAGATTTTTTTAACATGTGCATAAGATGTTCTGCGCGCGTTCGCACACGGGGCCTCAATGAACAGTCTCATCTGAAGGGCTTTCATGGAAGCGGATCTGGCACTGATGCTAACTCCAAGGGAAGCATCACGTGACGTCACAGAGACTCTCTGTCGTCTGCTAGTCCATTAAAAGTTGATGCCCGAGTGTTCGGAAGTTCTCCTTCAAAGTTGAAACTCTGAATGTCAGCTAGCTGTCTTCTTCTTCTTCTTGTGCGGTTCATGCAGGGTAGGCTAGGCTAGCATCAGTACACTGACCTTGAGTCTTGAGAATCCCAGATAGCAGATGGCGGTGGTGGTGGTAGTGTGTGTAAGTAAGTCTTCAATTTTAACGTCTTTCCACTTAAAGTGATACCAGACGATCCTTAAATAGGAGACTGAATATGTGAGATAGATAGAAGATAGATAGATAGAAGAGAGAGAGAGAGAGAGAGAGAGAGAGAGGAGAGAGAGAGAGAGAGAGAGAGAGAGAGAGGAGATCTATCTTGTGTGTAGGTGCGTGCGTCCTACATGCATGCGCGCTCGTGTGTGTAATAAATAGTAATAACAAAGGAAATAGTATTCTTAACATGAACAATCAAGAACAGAAATTTAAAAAAAATTGAAATTAAAAATAGTAGTAGTGTAGTGTGTGTGTGTGTGTGTGTGTGTGTGGTGTGTGTGTGTGTGTGTTGTGTTGTGGGTGTGAGGTGCGGTGATGTGTGTGTGTGTGTGTGTTGTTTTGTTCTGTATTGTGTTGTGTTTGTGGGGCTGTGATGTGTGTGAGTGTGTGTGTTGTTTGTAGTGTGTTGGTGTTGTGGGAGGGGGGTTTGTGTTGTGTGTTGTGTTGTGGGGGGAGGGGTGTGTTGAGTGTGTTGTGTTGTATTGTGTTTGTGTGGTGTTGTGAGTGTGTGAGTGTGTGTGTTGGTTTGTATGTGTGTTGTGTTGTGTTGGGGGGGGTGTTGTGTTGTGGGAGGGGGGGAGGAGGGGTTGTGAGTGTATTGTGTTGAATTGTGTTGTGGTGTGTGTGTGTGTGTGTGTGTGTGTGTGTGTGTGTGTGTGTGTGGTTGTTGTTGTGTGTGTGTGTGTGGGTGTGTGTGTGTGTGTTTGTGTGAGTGTCAAGTCAATTTTTATTTCCAGATGGTACATTGAATAAGCAATGCATTTGCTGTTTTTCATCAAGCCTCTAACAACAAATTTCTTAATGATAATACTGAAGTACTACACTATTACAAGTGCCGCGGGCTGGTGTGTGTGTGGGGGGGGGGGGGGGGGGTGGGGTGGGTGAGTGTGTAGTGTGGTGGGGGTGTTGTGGTGTTTGCCTAGCTTCAAACTATTTATTACTGTAAAAATGTCTCTCTGTCTTTTTCTCTGGGTGGCTAGCTAGATCTCTCCCTCTCTCTCTTTACTCTCTCTTCCTCTCTCCTCTTCTCATCCTCTCTACAACTCTCATCACCTAGGGGGGGGGCGGGTTGCCTGTGTGTGTTGAGTGAGTGTGCTATGTAAACGTGCGTTTAGTGTTTGCCTAGCTTGCCAACTGTTTATTACTGTAAAAATGTCCCCGTCTTTTTCTCCTGGGTGCAAGCTAGACCACCTACCCCCCACTCACGCGCCTCTCTCTCACTCTCTCCTTCTCTGTCTGTCGCTCTGTCTGTCGCTCCGTACCTGGCATTTACAAATGCTCAGGGAAGCAGACGTACTCAGAGAGAAAGCCAAGAGAGGAACACACACACACCACTTTCTGACTCACCCCACCCACAGAAACCCTCAGCACACACACACACACATCACACATACACACAGCCCCCGCACACACACACAACACACACGCACACACACACGCAAAAACCGCACACAACACACCCCGCACGCACACACACACACGCACGCACGCACGCACACATCCTTCGGATGAGACTATAAACCGAGGCCCCGTTGCGAACGCACGCAGAAACTTGCGCCTCGTGAAATCCTGTTCCACTTTTCGTAAGAGTAGACCATTGTGTGCCGGTGGGAACAGATGACAGAACTGACAAAACCGCATACACACGGGGACTAGATGTAAAAAGCACATAAGTGCTTAATCCATTATCCTCGATATAAAAGAATAAAATAATAATAAATAAAACACACGCATGCACGCACGCACGCACACACACACACTCACGCATGCACACACGCACACACACACACACACACACACACACACACTGTCTGTCTCTCTGTCTGTCTCTTCCCTAGCTAGATCAGGCACCTCACATCCTACTGTTCCAGACAGCAAACAGCATGAACTGGTAGTGACGTCACGAGTGGTGAAATGTCGTCTGCTTACTTACGTCCATCAAAACTTCGTTCCGGAGGTTTTCCGAAGTCCTTTACAGTTTGGTTTTTGAGTTCTTGTTTTAACTTTAGTTTTTCTTTTTATTTCAGCAGTGTCGTTTCGTCAAGTGCCTTGAGGACAGTACTAGTCCACATCCCGTTTCTTTTAATGAACCAGTCCTAAATGCTGTCGTGTTTAATGTTTTCTGTTTTTTTCGTTTTTTTTCCACGCGTGTCATCTCCTTTCTGTCCATTTTCTGCTTTCTTGCTCCATTCTTCTGCCTTTTCCCCCCAAAAAAAATTCCGAATATAGTTTAAAGATAACAGTTCTCTCTCACGTTGAAGTCGGATGCGCTGGGCCATAACATGTCAGGGGCTTTACGGCAGCGCAATGCATCTTCTCTCATATAACTCACTACACTAGGTGCAGTCTGAGCGTTCGACGACGACGGCGACGACGACGGAGAAGAAGAAGAAGAAGAAGAAGAAGAAGAAGAAGAAGAAGAAGAAGAAGAAAAGAAGAAGAAGACGAAAAGAAGAAGAAGAAGAAGAAGAAGAAGAAGAAGAAGAAGAAGAAGAAGAATTGCGAAGAAGAAGAAGAATTGCGAAGAAGAAGAAGAATTGCGAAGAAGAAGAAGAAGAAGAAATGCGAAGAAGAAGAAGAAGAAGAAGAATTGCGAAGAAGAAGAAGAAGAAGAAGAAGAAGAAATTGCGAAGAAGAAGAAGAAGAAGAGAAGAAGAAGAAGAAAAGTTTCACATTTTCTGGCGTCGTCTGGTATCACTTAAAGTGGAAAGACGTTAAAATTGAAGACTTACTTACGCAAGTAGAACTTTTGGTCACAGTTCAAATTCAAAATAATAAACTAGTGTTTGTAAACATAACAAAGACGTGTCAGTCAATCGATATGATCAAGGCACAACAGCACGTCTCGCAGTAGCAGCCTCCAAATAATAGATCAGCACATCGGGAAACCATCTCTCTCTGGGGACATTTGTCACAGACAGCGCTTCCAACTCTCCATAGCTGCATGTTGTTCATGAAACGAGGAAGGCGATGACGACATACAGAGATGACGTCATCCAGCAATGACGACATAGCGTGCTGTTGACAGCAGCTCCGCAGCAGACGGGAAATGAAATGGAAGGGGCCTGTGATTGGTTTTGAGACGTGTTGCTGTGTGTATGCACACACGCAAATGTGTGTGTGTGTGTGTGTGTGTGTGTGTGTGTCTGTGTGTTTCTGTCTGTCTGTATGTCTGTCTGTCAAAGTCAAAGTCAAAGTTTTATTTACAGATGGTACATTGAATAAGTCAAACACTTGCTTTTTTCATCAAGCCATCTAAGAGGGAAAAAAACAACACATCAACAACAACAAAACAACACACACAAACAAAATACCAAACCTTATAGAAAAGGAAATTATAGTGATAAAGATGACGATGGTGACTACGACGATGATGACGATGACGATATCAATAAACAATGACAATTCCTACTGCCAGAAATATCAATAAAGACGATGATTATCCGATGAAACTACTAAATCAAAAACATTACAGCAGATCATGTTTCAATACCCAACACAATCCACACTTAAATACACACATACATATATAACCCATAGGCTCACCCATTTATACTATTATTTGCTAACCACAATTTTAAACACACACACACACACACATACACACACACACACATACACACACATACACACACACACACACACACACACACACACACACACAAGCCCGAGCTGGCTGTGTGCGTGCATGCGTGCATGCGCGCGTGTGTATGTGTGTGTGTGTGTGTATGTGTTTGCCTTTATGTATGTATATATGCATGTATCTCCATTATCCTAGATATAAAAGAATAAGATAAAAAAATGAATAAATGAATAAATACAAAAGAAATATGTATGTATGTATGTGTGTATGTATGTATGTATGTATGTATGTATGTATGTATGTATGTATGTATGTATGTATGTATGTAAGTCAGCTCGTGTGAATGGATGCGTGTGTCTAGGTATGCTATGAATGTTTCTCAGTATAATAATAATAATAATGTATGGAATTTATATAGCGCTGAATCTTGTAAAGCCACAAATCAAAGCGCTCAGATCACATTTTTTTGTTTATATCAAGGAGAATGGAATAAGCACTCATGTGCTTTTTTTACATCCAATCCCCGTGTGTATGCGGTTTTGTAAATTTTGTCATCCGTTCCCACCGGCACACAGTGGCCTACTCTTTCGAAAAAACGGAACAGGATTTAACGTATGCGCAAGATGTTCTGCGTGCGTTCGCTCACGGGGCCCTCGGTTTATAGTCTCATCCGAAGGATGCATGCATACGCAGCATACATCCCCGCGGGCGGAATGCAGCTACATCAATGTGGACAGAAAACGGCGGCACACGCCACATGTCACCCTTGGTGGACCTGGGAGGTGTAGCGGAGGACGGTGAAGGGGTCACAGCAGCGGACTGAGGGAGGCTGTGTTGCCGTGATGGGCAGGTCTGGCTTGTTCTGCCCCTGCACCCTTCACTAGGCTGGTGTTTACAGGGAGCAGCGCCACTGATATCGCGGCGCCTCTTTAAAGAGCCAACCCCTTTCCCCCTTCCCTCCATTCCCTCCTCCCAATGGTTCTGACTGTGGCTTGTTAAGTCTTTGTGACGTTCCCCGACAAAATGAGTCGCTTAGCGCCTGGCCCATTTTTCTGCGAGGAGGGATATTAGGTATGTGGGGGAGGTCATTTTGTTTTCGATTTTGATATTGTGATTGATTATAAACCTGTACGTGGATTGATTAGAAACCTGAAAGTGGATTGATTGTAAACCTGAAACTGGATTGATTATAAACCTCAAAGGGATTGACTATAAACCTGAAAGCGTCTATTCTACCTTTTACAGAATTAACAAGGGGTAAATCCAGTCATTTGAAACAAAATGCCTTAGAAAACTGCTGGGCATATCCTGGAGAGAACGAAAGACCAATGAATTTGTCAAGAGTCAAATAACACGGCTGGCAGGTCCACAGGAACCCCTTCTCACCATCGTCAAGAAGAAAAAGCTGACATGGTTCAACCATGTCAACCCCCACAAACACTCTGCCAAAAAACAGTACTGCAGGGAACACTCGAAGGTGGCAGAAAGAGGGGAAGACAGAAACAAGTCATGGATGGACAACATCAGAGAATGGACCAGGATGAATGACTCGGCACTACTGCGCAGAGCCGAAGACCGAGATGGATGGAGGAGGCTTACCACGGCATCGTCTTTCGTGTCTCCTCCACGACCGCCAAGGTCATGGGACTGATGATGATGATGATGATGATGAATTCTATTTCCTTTCTATTTCCCCCTGTCTCTCTCTCTCATCCTCTCTCTTCTCTCCTCCCTCCTCTCTCCCCCCTTCTCTCTCCCACTCTCCCTCTCCTCACCTCCTCCCTCTCTCTCTCTCCCCCCTCATCTCTCTTCCTCTCTCCCTCTCTCTCTCTCCACCCTCCGGTCTGTCTTCGATCCAGTTTGGTACATGGCCAGTCTAGAGGAGGATCAGGTTTGGGTCATTCCACTCCAGTCATTATTTCCGCACAGACGTTTTAGGGGAGGGTGGACAAACTATAAACAGTAAACCTTCGATTCTCCCTCTGATGGCGCAATTGGGATATACACCAGGCTGCTAACTTAGATGTGTAATTACAACTGGAGAGAAAGAGAGGGAGAGAGAGGGCAGGGAGAGACAATGACAATGACAAATTCTTTTATTTCGAGGATAATGAATAAGCATTCATGTGCTTTTTTACATCCAGTCCCCGCCCGTAGGTATACATCTTAATAATAACCCAACACTTATACAGACTCACATTAGAAACAAGGGAAATACCCTTTTTCAAACAGCCACCCCCCCCCCCCACCCACAAAAAAACAAAACAAAAAAAAACCAACCTTAAAATCACCCCCCCATCCCCACCCACCCAAAACCCCCAACCAAAACAAACAAATGGATTAAAACTTAAGTACAGCGGTCAAGCCCATTAAAGTATTGAAAATATAAAATATGAATCCTTCGTCAGGATACACTATAACATAAGCAAAACGATAAAAGATGAGATATACAGAGACAGAGAGACAGAAGTGTGTGTGTTATTTCAGATGACATCCAATAAATAATTCCCAAAACAGTACACGATCACCATCAACATTTATTTTTAATTATACTCGTTCAAATTATATGTCATGATAATAAAATAAACCCGATACCCATACATTCACATAATAAAAACAAGAAACAAAACAAAAGAACAAATCTAAACCTATACAGTCATTGACAGAGAGAATGTGTTTAAGTGTGTGTGTGTGTGGTGTGTGTGTGTGTGTGTGTGTGTGTGTGTGCGTGCGTGTGTATGTATGTATGTGTGTGTGTGTGTTTTAGGGATAATACTAATTATATAATACTCACATAGTACACGATAACATCAACACTTTTAAAATTATACTTATACAAATTGAATATTATAATGATAAAGTAAGTGCAATACCCATATACTCACACAATAAAGAGGGGAGAAAACCCCAATAAAGTCATAAAAAGAACATCTACACATTGTAAGTAAGAGAGACTTTTTTTCCAGGATAAGGAATAAGTACTTATGTGCTTTTTTACATCCAGTCCCCGACCGTAGGGTCACATATTGATAATGAACCCAATACTCATTCTTTCAAACAGTAGAAGCAAAGGGGGAAAAAACTTTTTTTAAAAGAGAAAAAAACACACACAAAAACCCAGACAGACAAAAAACAACAACAACAAAACAAAAAACAAAAGAAAGAACACCCCAACAAAACAAACAAACAAAGAGAGAGAGAGAGAGAGAGAGAGGAGAGAGAAGAAGAGGGGAGAGAGAGAGAGAGAGAGAGAGAGAGAGAGAGAGAGGAGAGAGAGAGAGAGAGAGAGAGAGAGAGAAAAAGGGAATTCCTAGCAGAGAATTTCCAGAAGGTGGAGGATGCTATTTTTACTGACAAACACCTGACACCCCCTCCCCCCCCCCTCCCCCCCATCCCCCCACCACCAAGAGGGAAATGCAGACGTCTCCAACAAAACTCCTCAGAGCATTCCATTCCTCTGCTGACCTCTCATGACCCCGAATAGGACCTCCCCCCCATCCCCCCTGCACACCATCATCTCCCTCCTGAAGATGCCTTAGGTCATCAAGTTACCCTCGTCCCCTTTGCCCTGTTTCTATTGAAAAGTGGGGGGGGGGGGGGGGGGGGGGGGGGGGGGGTTAGGGGGAAGGTAGGGGAGGGGAGGGGAGGACCAATCAGGGATGGATTATCTATGCTTTCACTCCCAGGAGCGAACAGTAGGCTGCTAAGTTGTTGGTGGTTTAGTGTCCTGTTGGTTAGAAATGGAAGATGGGGGGTGCTGCTGACTTTCTTGGGAAGGAAATTGACTGTATCTAGGAACAAAAAAACACACGCACGCACGCACACACACACACATGCACACACACACGCCATTATCATTACAAGAGAGCTACCACTTATTAGAATAAACATCATGGAAAAAGGTCACAAAAACGTTCACCAAAAAGAGAGATTTCTAAACAGATCTGCTCAAAATGATAAAGCAAGAGTCGTGACCATTCAAGGTTTGCTCAAAATCTCCACAGAAAAGAGTAAAATTTTTATTTATAGAATAAAACTTAATGCATTCGTAACCAAATTCATAAAACAGTAAATGCAGCGGTGGAAACTCTAATACTATATAATTTTTGAATGTAAGAAAACAAAATTTTTTTAAAACCCCCCGTTTTCTAAAAACTCCCTTAGAACATATTCAAAAATTTGAATTGGCATTTGATTTTGAAAAAGGTCTCTGGCATACCTATAGGACTTTTTTAAGTTGTTTCTTTAACTTTAAATAACTTTTTATGTTTTTTTTTGGGTTTTGGGGTTTTTAAAAAAAAAATTTTATTGTATCTTTTCTTTGCGGGGGTTTTTTTTTATGATTAACTATTCCCCCCCCCCCTCCCCTCGCTTTTTTTCAGAAAGGGCCCCTCCCCCACCACCTAAATTCTCATACCCCCTTGTATTTTTTTTTCTCTCTAATATCACTGAGAGTGAACAGACGAAAATCAAAAGACAACAACAACACCCACCGCGCACACACACACAACACACACACACACACACACACCACACACACACACACACACACCACCGCACGCACGCACGCACCACGCCCCAAAAACCCTAAAAACTGCGTGAGTGTATGGAGGCGAGTGCAAAAAGTTGAAGGGGTCAATGGGGGGAAGGTAATGCCCCTCTTCTTTTTCTTTCCTGCTTCTTCTTCTTTTTGTTTTTTTTCTTGTTCTTCCTTTTTCTTGTTCTTGTTCTTTGTTCTTTTTGTTCTTGTTCTTGTTCTTCTTTTTCTTCTTTTTCTTTTTTTTTTCTTCTTCTTCTTTTTCTTCTTCTTCCTTCTTTACTTCTTCTTCTTCTTACTTCTTTTTCTTCTTCTTCTTCTTCTTTCTTTCTTCTTCTTCTTCTTCTTTTTCTTCTTCTCTTCTTCTTCCTCTTCTTCTCTCTTTTTTTTTTCTTTTTCTTTTTCTTCTTCTTCTTTTTTCGAATTTTTTCTCCCCTTTCTTCTTAATTCTTCTTTTTCCTTTTTCCCTTTTTCTTCTTCTTCTTTTTTCTTCTTCTTTTCTTTTTCTTTTTCTTTTTCTTCTTCTTTCTTCTTCTTTTTCTTCTTCTTCTTCGCAATTCTTCTTTTTTCGCAATTTTTCTTCTTCCCCAAATTCTTCTTCTTCGCAATTTTCCCTCATCACAATTCATCGTTTCTTCTTTTCCCCACCCCACCCTTTTCCTTTTTTTCCCCCTTTTTTGGTAATGGTTTTTTTTTGTGTGCAGCATTTTTTTTGTAGAGGGTTCTTTTGATACCTCTTTTTTTCTCACACATCTTTTTCTAATTTTCTTTTTCAAATTGTAACTGGCTGATCTTTTAGTTGCAATGGAAATTTTTTCCTGTAAAAGAGACCTATAAAGAAAAAAGTAAAATAACCGTTTTATAATGAGGTACTTCAATTAAAAAAAAAATAACAAACATAATTATTTCGTCTTATCCAAAAACCCCCATAAAACTTCGATTCATTCGTTTTTTTTTTCGTTCTCTGCTCTTTTTCCCCTCTTTCTCTCTCTCTTTTTCTCCTCTCTCGTTCTCCTCTGTCTCTCTCTGTCTGTTTCGTCTGCCTGTTTTGTCGGGCTGTCTCTCTATTTTCTTTTTTCTCTTTCCTATTCTCTTCTCTCCCTCTATTTTTTCCCCTCCCTCCTCCCCCTCTTCTCTTCCCCCCTTTCTCTCCCCCCCTCTCTCCTCTCCCTCTCTTTCTCCCTCTCTCCCCCCCCCCTCTCCCCCCCCCCTCCTTTCTCTCTCCTCCCCCCTTCCTTCCTCCCTCTCTCCTCCCCCTCCCTCCCCAAAGCCTCCCCCCTTTCTCTCTCTCTCCCCCCTCTCTCCTCTCTCCCTCCCTCCTCCTCCCCCCCTCTCTCTCTTCTCTCCCCCCCCCTCCTCCCTCGCCCCCCCCCTCTCTCCTTGCCGTCTCTTTTTATATGAAACATTTCACAAACCCAATGGTTGGGGAAAACTTTGCCTTTACAGATTTTTTTCCCCAAACCCCGGCTTAAAAGAACGCCCACCTTCTAATGTACTTCTGCCTAATGATGACATCCGCGGGGGAGGGGGGGGGTGAGGAGGGTTTAAATTTACCTTAATTACAGTCCCAAAAATGCCGACAGACAAGCGAAGAGAAGATGAGGACAGAGACAGAGAGAGATAAGAAAAAAGACAGGGAGAAAGAATGAGAAAGGAAGAGAAGAGAGAGAGAAGGGGGGGAGAGACAAGAGAGAGGAGAGACAGGCAGAAAGAGAAGGGAGAAGAGAGAGAGGAGAGAGAGAGAGAAGGAGGAGAGAGAGAGAGAGAGAGAGGGAGAGAGAGAGAGAGGGAAAGACAGACAAAAGCGAAAAGATAGAGACGCAAACACGCACAGACATTCAACACACACACAGTACACAGAATTATAGCACACACGCAAAAGAGAGAGAGAGAGAGAGAGAGAGAGAGAGAGAGAGAGAGAGAGAGAGAGAGACAAGAGAGAGAGACAGAGACAGAAAAATCGACAGAAAGCGATAAAGATAGAGACAGAAAACACGCACAGACATTACAGACACACCAGTCACAGACTTACAGACACACCGCAAAAGAAGAAGAGAAAGAAAAGAGAGAGGGGGAAAAGAGAGAGAGAGAGAGGGAGAGAGAGAGAGAGAGAGAGACAGGACAGGACAGAGACAAGAGCCGAAAAAGCAAAGACAAAGACAACGAACACAAACTGACAGACACAGACAGACAGACGGGTGAAAGACCGCAGAAGACAGAAGACAGACGAGAATGGTTTTGGTATGAATGATGTTTTGGTGGTGTTTTTTAAAAAATATTGTCCTTTGTTGCCTACCCTTTTAATTTGATTTTCTTTTTTGTTTCTTTTTTTCTCCTTGCCTTGCTCATTTCCGATCTCTCTCTCTCTCTCTCTCCCCCCTCCTCTTCTCCCCCTCTCTCTTCCTTCTCTCCCCCTCTTCTCTCTCTCTCCTCCTCTCTCTCTCTCTCTCTCTCCTCTCTCTCCCCTCTCTTCTCTCCCCCCTCCTCTCCCCTTCTCTCTCCCTTTTCTCTCCTCTCCCTCTCCTCTCACTCTCTCTCTCCATATGTGGTGTTTTTCTCTCTTTCCACGTTTCTTCTTTTCCTTTTTATTGCCTTTTTTTGCTTTTTTAAATTCATTTTTTATAGAAATCCTTTATCCTGTCTTTTATTCTTTTGTTGTCTAGCTTCCTGGTTTCTGTTTTGTTTTGTATTTTTATGTTTGTCTTTAATTTATTGCCTGTAATTTCTGTGATGCTTTAATTTGGGTTTTTTTTCGACATCTAATGTGTTCAATATATCTTTTTGTTATAAAATAAAATATTTGCTTTTTGGAATCGTCAAAAGTTAATAACAGTTTTTATGTTATTCACGTGCAATATTTTCTTCACAAAAGAGCTGATTTGTTGCTGTTTTATGTGTTTGTTTTGTTTCAGCTTGCTTCTTTAGATGTCTTGTTTTGTTACCGATTTTTGTTGATGTATTGGTGTTTGTTTTATGTCACGCTTGTTAGTGTTTATGTCTTTATTTGCTTACGAGCCTGCTTCTTTCAAATTATGCTCTTTTCAAAGGAAAGCATTTCCATTATCAGATGAAAAATATAAACCACTCTGTACCGAAGAACTCCCAATAAACGACCTGTTTGTGTTGTTGCTGTCTGTTGTTGTTGTCGTTGTTTTTTATTGTTGTTGGAGTGGTGGTGGTGATGGTGGTGATGGTGGTGGTGGTGGTGGTGGTGTGTTGTGTTGTTTGTTTGTTGTTTCTTCTTCTTCTTTTTCTTTCTTTTTTTCTTCTTTCTTCTTCTTCTTCTTCTTTTTCTTCTCTCTTCTTCTTCTTCTCTTCTTCTTCTTCTTCTTCTCTTCTTCTTCCTTCTTCTTCTTCTTCTTCTTCTTCTTCTTCTTCTCCTTCTTCTTTCTTTCTTTCATTTCTTTCTTTCTTTCTTTCTTTCTTTCTTTCTTTCTTTCTTCTTCTTCTTCTTCTTCTTCTTCTTCTCTTCGCA
>CM054137.1:85160100-85162600 GCA_028751875.1 Rapana venosa | reverse complement strand
GCAATTCTTCTTCGCAATTCTTCTTCGCAATTCTTCTTCTTTGCAATTCTTCTTCTTCTTCTTCTTCTTCTTCTTCTTCTTCTTCTTCTTCTTCTTCTTCTTCTTCTTCTTCTTCTTCGCAATTTTTCGCAATTCTTCTTCGCAATTCTTCTTCGCAATTCTTCTTCTTCTTCTTCTTCTTCTTCTCTCTTCTTCTTCTTCTTCTTCTTCTTCTTTCTTCTTCTTCTTCTTCTTCTTCTTCTTCTTCTTCTCTTCTTAACACCGGGAAGGTCATCCCCCCAAAAAGCACTTAATGGCACACTCTACTCTCTGTCCTAGAACCTCTGTGATGCTGTATGTGTTCACTAAATGAGATGCACCCTGGATCGTTGGTCTATAGGTAGATCATCTGCCTAGAAAACGAAAAGTCCGAGGCCAAAGCGTGCGGTGGCTCAATCCATGTTTTTTCCCGAAACTTTTCCCTACATTCCTAGACCCTGAGTGGTGGTCTGAGTGTTAGTCTTTCGGATGAGACAATTTTATGTTTGCAACATGCACGTTAAAGAACTCACAGCAACAAGAGAGTTGTCCCTGGCAAAAATCTGTAGTAAAGATGTCACTCTGGTAGGGAAACCAATGAACATGCAGACATCAACAGGAAAAAAGAAAACAAAATGAATGATGGGTGGCGCTGCTCTTGTGGCGAAGTGCTTTCCCCGGAGAGAGCAGCCGGAATTTCACCCGAGATATCTACCGTGACTTAAAAGTGGTTAACCATACAAAGCTACACAATATAATACAATACAGTATAGTACAGAACAATACAGTACAGTACAATACAACACAAAATAAGTATGCACATATGGCTATTCTCAAGTACCTTGCCACAGGCAGTAATCATCCCCCCCCCCACCCACCAATCAGAAAAAGCATATCTTAAACTATTCAAGATGAACGACCTGGAGCATGAATGAAACCCTGGATATCTGCAGACCTACACTCCCCCGTGGGGATGCCAGAGGCCTGTCAGTATAAACAGCACGCCCACCTTCTGAAAGTTATATTCCAAGAAATCCCTCTTTTCTATCCCTCTCTTTGTTTCTGACTGTCTTTCTTCATCTCGTTCCTATAGTGTACATTCCCCTGCTGTCTCACCTACAGCAGGTTTCTCCTATGCCCAGGTCGGATGTGCCGGGCCTGACTTGTCAGGCGCTTAACGGCAGACACTGAGAGTTGGTGTATGAGCGTTCGACGACGAAGAAGAAGAAATAGTTTTGTTTTTTTACGGTACATTTAACAGATCCCTTTGTTATGTTCCATTATTCTACATCCTGATTTATTATCTGAACATAACACAAGATTTCCGAGTTAGCAAGCACATCTCAAATACTATGACCAAAAAAGCTAAACAGCCACATTGCAAGTCCACAATGGAAAGTAAATCCAAACTAAATCAGTTAGATACCACTAAAACACAACAGTCAGTCATTTATGTTAAAATCACATACGTATACCCACATTTTAAAGAAAAAAATTAATATTGCTTGAAAAAAAATCAATCCAACTACTAGTTTACGTCTGAAATTGATATCGTATAAAAGATATCGTACAAAGGGATAGCTCAGTGGTCAGAACACTCGCTTTCCCCAAGCCAATGTTAAGCAGCATCGAGCACGGTTACCAAGTGGATGGGTAACTGTTTGAGCGCCTTGGCTTCACTTCAGTCCCCCAGTTCACCCAGCTGTAAATGTGTAACTACCTCTTTAGCAACAGGGAAGGTAAAGCAGCGAGGGAGAGGAGATGGACGCCGCCCTCAATATGCTGGCCCCTAGAGAAGCTGAGGTCTCTGATTTCTCGCTCCCCTACGACCACATAGGTTGTGGGACACCCATAAAGGAAACAACGCCGGACATAACCAGAAAATGAAAGTGAAAAGCTAAGGTTAGGTGGAAGAAAAGGTACAACAAGAAACATAAGGACTTGCAACTTATTTACTTCTCCTTGAAAAATGCTTTCGGCAGTTACGAAAAAAACCACTGTCGTAATTTGCACCCCCCCCTCCCAAGTGTTGGCTAGTTTAGCAACAGTTTGACCTCTGGACATCAACATCAACGGCACCCAGCTGAAACAGACCAAAGAATTTAAATACCTTGGCAGCCTCTTCACTGAAGATGGAAAATTGGACAGAGAGATAGAAACAAGATGCCAGAAAGCGAACGCAGTCAGTTACCAACTCGCCCCCCTTCTAAAACATTCCAGCATCCCAATGGGCACCAAGGCAAAACTCATCAACGCCATCTTCGTTCCAACACTCACATACCAGTGTCAGACATGGGCCCTAACAAAAGCCTTAGAGAGAAAATTGGTCACATGTGAAATGCGCTGCCTGAGAAAAGCTGTCAACAAGACCAGACGCGACAAGATCAAAAATGAGGTGATCAGAGACATGGTCGGACTAACACCGATTCTCCACCATATCGAACAACAAAGGATCAGGTGGTTTGGTCACCTCACTAGAATG
>CM054137.1:85140100-85155100 GCA_028751875.1 Rapana venosa | reverse complement strand
TGCGCACACACATCAATTGTGAACACAATTTTAAACCCATTGACTAGAAGACATAAAAACTTATTTTTACACACGCATATACGCAGGACGTGCACACGCACGTACGTGTGTGTGCGAACACGCCCACGCACACCCACACCATACACCAATATATGAATTCAATGTTTTAAGACAGTTGACTAGAACAGAGACTTATTTCACACACCCACGCACCCACACCCACACACACACACACACAATTATGTATTGACTACACTCGTAACAATGACAATCAGGCAGATAATTCAGAGAAATGTAAGAACTAGGTAGTCAACATCATTGTGAATTCAGAAGTCGAATGCTTACTGGCACAAAAGAATTTCTTTTTCTGTTGGTTTTGCTGATGGGACACTGAAAACGGCGTTCCGAAGGCAACATTTGAAATTCTGGAAACAAAGCATGAGAAGGATCAGCCAAAATGGCTGTGGCTTTGCGTACAAGCTGCTGATTGCAGAACGACATGAGATCTCTTTGTTCTTTTCCAATTATTTTTGAGCAGATTCTTACAATTCTCTGCAGGCCATTCTTGTTTTTAACACTAAGGTTATTGTACCAACAAATGAAAGCAAAACTTAGAACACTCTCTATGTAAGACTTGTAAAACAAGGAAAGGATCTTTTTGTCTACAAAAAATGAGTTCAGTTTCCTCAGAAATACATACGTTGTTGTCCCTTTTTGACAATAGCGTCAGTGTTAACGTCCCAGTTTAACTTGTGGTCAAAAAACAGTTCCCAGATACTTATAGTTCAAAACGTTTTCAACCTCTTGATTATGGATAATAATATTCTTAGGAGTATGCCCTGATCTTCTGAAGTCGATAGGCAGGTCTTTAGTTTTAGAAACATTTAGCTCCAGATAGGCCTCGTCACACCAGTGTACGAACTCGGTGAGGGCTGGACCATGGTCTAAGACTGATCCGGATAAGAGGGATAACAGAGCACTATCGTCTGCGAACTTTACCAGAAAGGAATTTCCATAGTTGCTTCTGCAATCATCTGTGTATAGAATGTACAGAAGTGGTGAGAGGACGCAACCCTGCGGAGAACCAGTGCAGGTAAATCTAACCGAAGAAGATATTTTGTTGGCCAAAACACGCTGTGGTCTGTTGGTTAAAAATTCAATCAGCCAACGAACAAGTTGATTGTCTACGTCAAATTTTGAAATTATTTTGTTAACCAGAACGTGAGGCTGCATTGTATTGAAAGCTGAACTAAAGTCAGCGAACAATATTCTGGCATGAGTCAGGTGTTTCCAAGTGGCTATACAACTTGTTCAAAATGAATAGTTTGGCATCTTCGACACCCCTCGGAGACCTGTATGCAAATTGCAGTGGGTCAAGGTCTTTCTCTGTAGCAGAAAGAATGAGAGATTTTACGATCTTTTCCAGCGTTTTCATCACAAGAGATGTGAGAGCTACAGGTCTAAAATCGTTAGGCCGAGAAGGATTGGGTTTCTTTGGAAGAGGTATTACATTGGAAGTTTTCCACATAACAGGAATCTGACAAGTATCCAGTGAGGCCTGGAACAGGTGTTGAAGGACACTGGCAAGCTCAGTAGCGCAGAATTTCAGGGTTCTTCCACATATACCATCTGGTCCGGGAGATTTGTTAATATAGATAGATAGATATATGCATACATAGACAGATGGATGGATACATAGACAGATAGATAGCTAGCTGGCCAGATAGATAGATAGATAGATAGATAGATAGATAGATAGATAGATAGATAGATAGATAGATAGATAGATAGATAGATAGATAGATAGATAGATAGATAGATAGATAGATTGATGTCTAAGGATACATAGACAACATTCATTATCCCCACGTTCCTGAAAAAATGTAACCAATAATAACAGCCTTCACCTTATAGGAGCATTAACACGCAGCCCTGACACATCCTTCAATACCAGCTGGAAGACAAAAAACAACAACATCAACAACGTAACAGAAAACATAAACCTCATAATCACACCATCACCTAACTCCCTGCCCCCATGCCCACCCACCCTCTCCCTCACTAAATCCCTTTAGGATCCATTTTTTAAAAAAAACAACAACTACAAAACATCCCCGTTACCCAGACTTGAGACAAAGCAATGTGACCAGGGGCACAGCAATACCTTGAGCGACCTTGCCAAGGCCCGTAATCCCTGGCGATCACTTCCGCTCTGCGTTTGGCTGGTAAGACGTTGACATGAACCCAATGAATGGATGGAAGGTTTGGGGAAAACAAACAATTCATGAAGAAAAAGGAATTGAAAGAGGATCTCATAGTGGATTTGTAAGGTCTGAGTGTGTGTGTGTGTGTGGGGGGGGGGAGGGGGGGGTATGTTTTGTGTGTGTGTGTGTGTGTGTGTGTGTGTGTGTGTGTGTGTGTGTGTGGTGTGTGTGTGTGTGTGCGCGCGCGCGCGCGTTAGTGTGTGTGTGTGTGTGTGTGTGTGGAAGGGGGGTATGTTTGTGTGTATGTGTGTGTGCGTGTGTGTGTTTTGTGTGTGTGTGAGTATGTACGTGTGTGTATGTGTTTATTTATATTTATTGCATTTATTTCATTCTTTTATATCGAGTGTGTGTGTATGTGTTTATTTTTTTTTATTTTATTATTTTATATCGAGAGTGTGTGTATGTGTGTGTGTGCGCGTGTGCGTATGTGTGTGCGTGTATGTGCGTGCGCGTGTGTGTATGTGTGTGCGTTCTCTTTGTGTATGTATGTGCGTGTATGTGTGTGTGTGTGTGTGTGCATGTGTGTGCGTATGTGTGTGTGCGCGAGCCCGCGCGCGTATCTGCGCGCGTGTGTGTGTGTGTGTGTTTGCGTGAGAACATGTGTGTTAGTGTGTGTGCGTGTGTGTGCGCTTGTGCGTGCGTGCGTCTCTGTGTGTGTAAAACATAGCAAAAAAAAAATCCCAATACTAACAAAATATCCGCTCAAAAAAAACAGGCAACAAAAACAATAGCAACAACAAAAACTGCAATGCAGAAGAAAACAATGTTCCGGACAATAGTCGCAGTTGAACTGTGGACACTGAACTAGATTTGTGGGACATGAGGATGAAACCAAGACAGTGGAAATAAGATTACAGTTACACAGACCCAAAAATGTATTTATTGCAGAGAAAAGCGGGGACAGTGGTTTTTATGTTGTTTGTGTGTGTTTGTTTGTTTGTTTGTCTTAATAATTATACTGAAATACTACATTATTGCAACCTTTACCAATAAATCGTACCAGAAAAAAAGAAGGAAACCAATAAAATGATATACTGCAAAATCCAAATTACACACACATAAATACACACGCACACACACACACATATACACACGCACCCTCTCCCCGTACACACATGCGCGCGTGCGCGCACGCTCACACACGCACACACTTAGGTAAAGAATGTTTTAAGAATTTTAAAAAAAAATCATAAAACGTCAAACAAACAAATTACTTCACCTACTATATCATCCATTCTTTCACGTTCATACTTTAGAAAATAAAAAGGTATATGAACAAAACGTTAGAAAATACTAGACATTCATTGCTTTAGTACTGACAATATTGCCTGCAATGACATTGTGTGTGTGTGTGTGTGTGTGTGTGTGTGTGTGTGCGTGCGTGCGTGCGTGCGTGCGTGCGTGTGTGTGCGTGTGTGTGGGGGGGGGGGGTGCGGGTGTATGTGTGTGGGTGTATTTGTGTGTATGTTAGAGGGAGAGAGAGAGAGAGAGAGAGAGAGAGAGAGAGAGAGAGAGAGAGAGAGAAGAGAGAGAGAGAGGAGAGAGAGAGAGAGGAGAAGAGAGAGAGAGAGAGAGAGAGAGAGAGAGAGTTTGTGTGTATTTGTGTGTGTGTATATGTGTGTGTTCTTCCACTTTGCCTGCAGCTCTTAGTGTCCGTACATTCCATGTGCCAATGATGGTGTTGTTTCTGGCACGGATTTTGTCGTGTTTTACATTAGTAACATACTTTCGACCTCTGTCCTGATGAGCAACAGAAGGCGCGGTCCTTGGTAACCCGGGCGACGACCGATCCGGTATGGAAATTCTGGCTGTCTTTGTCATGGGTGTATCTTGGGCAAATCAAACCTGGCGGAGCCCATCCCTCTCCAGGTCGGATTTTTTGATTGGGTTTACTCCCCACATGTGGCAGGTGGTACTGGGTTACATGGTTACCAGTAGCAGAGGTAGTCTCTGACCTGACACATGAGATGTCCAGATATCAATGGCACATCCTTGGGCTCTGCGAAGTCAGGTGGAAAAACATGGGAGAAACAACGACCCAGGAAGACCACAAATTATACTACAGTGGAAAACAGGATAAACATGAACACGGCGTGGGGTTTCTCGTTCACAAAGACACCGTGAACACCGTCATGAGCTGTCAGCCTGTGTCCAGCAGACTTATTACCATCCGCCTGAGAGCAACCCCCTTTAACATAACTGTAGTACAGGCATACGCCCCTACATCAGACTGCACAGATGAAGCCATAGAAGAATTTTATGACCAGCTACAAGAGGTTCTGAATCAAACTCCCAAGAAAGACATCCTCGTTGTGCAAGGTGACTGGAACGCCAAGGTAGGAGAAGATGCATGGAAAGATTGGGGGGGGCGTTTGTGGGCCACATTGTAATAACCAATCAAATGAAAGAGGCTTGAGACTCCTGGAGTTTGCCAGTAACAACCACCTTCAGCTAGTGAATACACTTGGCCCACACAAGAAATCCAGAAAATGGACATGGCATAGCCCAAATGGAGAACACCACAACCAAATAGATTACATCATGGTGAAAAGACGGTTTCAGTCTAGCGTTAACATCGCACAGACACGAAGTTTTCCAGGAGCAGACATAGGGAGTGATCATGATCTTGTGATGATGACTTTCCGACTACGTCTAAAGAAAATCCACAAGCGGAACAACATCAGAATCAAATTTGACCTCGAGAAGCTGAAGGACCCAGAGAAATTAGAAATTTTTCAAGTAAGGATAGGTGGAAAGTTTGCAGCACTCACTGTGATAGACTCAGATATAGATACACTGACGAATAGTTTCAATACAGCAGTGACTGAAACATCAAACGAGCTTCTTGGCAAACACCGACCAGTCAAAAAACCATGGGTCACACGTAACATCCTACAACTATGCGACAAGCGTAGAGAGTTGAAGAAAAAGAAAAATGAAACAAAAGAAAGAGCAGAACAATATAGGGCAGTCAACAAAAGAATCAGGAAGTCCATGACGGAGGCAAAAGAGAAATGGATCGGTGAACAGTGCCAAGACATTGAAGAGAACATCAAGAAAAACAATAGCAAGAAAGCATATCAGCTGGTGCAAGACCTGACTAGCACAAAACAGGGAAAAGGTTTAACAATCCAAGACAAAAATGGGAAGTGTCTCACTGACGACCAGGATATTCTGAACAGATGGACAGAATACTGCTCCGACCTGTATAACTATAGAACTGCAGGAGATCCAGAAGTCCTTAATGTACCCGCAAGCAAAGACACAGACAGTCACCCTATCCTCCGAGAAGAAGTGGAAACAGCAGTCAGATCGCTGAAAAAGGGAAAGTCAGCAGGGGCTGACAACATTCCAGCTGAGTTGGTTCAAGCTGGAGGGGAAGCCATGATCAGAACCCTACTAAGAATTTGCAAAAAGATCTGGCAGACAGGAAAATGGCCAACACCATGGACGCAGTCACTCATCATCACCCTCCCCAAGAAAGGAAATCTACAACAATGCCATAATTACCGCACAATCAGCCTCATATGTCACCCAAGCAAGGTCATGCTGCAGATAATATTGAATAGACTGAAGCCACAAGCAGAGACCATCATTGCTGAGGAAAAGCAGGTTTCAGAGCAGGGCGCAGCACAACAGAACAGATATTCAACCTCAGAATACTATGTGAGCGGTACCTTCAACATCAACAAGACCTTTACCACGTATTTATCGATTTTAAGAAGGCATTTGACAGGGTGTGGCATGCAGCTTTGTGGGCAACCATGAATTTGTACAGCATCAATGCAAACCTGATCAGAGTCATCAAACAGCTGTACAGCGAGGCAACCAGTGCAGTGTACTACAACAACAACATTGGAGAATGGTTTCGAACAACAGTTGGAGTAAGGCAGGGCTGTCTACTCTCACCCACTCTTTTCAACATCTTCCTTGAGAAAATCATGGCTGATGCACTGGAACATCATGAAGGATCAGTCAGCATTGGTGGCAGAACGATCACAAACCTCCGCTTCGCAGATGACATTGATGGAATAGCAGGATCAGAACAAGAGCTTGCTAGCCTAACAGAACACTTGAATAAGGCCTCCAAAACATACGGCATGGAAATCAGTGCAGAGAAGACCAAACTGATGACTAATAACACCAACGGCATTAGCACTGATATCAGGGTTAATGACCAGAAGCTGGAAACAGTTCAAAGCTTCAAGTACCTGGGAGCCATTGTATCAGACCAGGGATCCAAGCCAGAAAGAGTATGCAGGACTGCACAGACAATAATAGCTTTGTCAAAACTAAACACCATCTGGAGAGATAAAAATATCTCACTTATCTCCAAGATCAGACTAATGCGCTCCCTTGTCATATCCATATTTCTGTATGCCTGTGAATCATGGACCCTGACTGCAGATTTGGAGAGAAGAGTACAGGCGGTGGAGATGAGATGCTTTCGGAGACTCCTTGGCATCTCCTACAAAGACCACATAAGCAACGAAAGCGTGCATAACAGAATCCAGCAAACCATTAGACCTATGAGAACCTTCTAACGATCGTGAAAAAACGTAAACTTAAATGGTATGGGCATGTCACAAGATCCAAAGGACTTGCAAAGACAGTTTTACAAGGCACTGTCCAAGGAGGAAGAAGAAGAGGCAGACCAAGGAAGAGCTGGGAGGATAACATCAGCGAATGGACAGGCCTAGAACTCAACAAAACCCTTAGAAAGGCAGAACAGAGAGAGGAATGGAGGGAACTGGTTGTTGAGTCTTTGAGGGTGCCCCCACGGTCGTCAGACTACGGGACAGATAGATAGATAGATATGTGTGTGTGCGCGCGCGCGCGCCCATGCGTTTGTGTGTATGTTATTGAACGAATGAATATGCTCTTTCTATCATATAATTATCATAGCTAATAGTTCAAAAGAAGGTGTAATTATGAATACATCAAATATAAAGAAATCAGTTTCTCCAAAAGGGAAAATAGATCAGGGCAACACTCTTTATAGAGAATATGTTGTTACCTTGGTGAGTTTATGAAGGTGCTGTTTTTTGTCTTTCAAGTGTATGTGTACGCGTGTGAGCACCCAAACACACACACACACATAACGCACGCATGTGCACATACACAAACACACACACACTCACACACACACTTACTAACTCCCCTCACTAACCTTTAACACAAACACACACTCACACACACACACACACAACACACACACACACACACACACACACACACACACATACACACACACACACACACACACACACACACATACACACACACATACACACACACACACAACACACACATACACACACACACACACACACACACACATACACACACACACACACGCACACACCACACACACACACACACACACACACACACACACACTGCAAAGTAAAACACAAACATTGTGAGCCACATTGCCAAGGCCAATAATCCCTGGTGATCTCTTCTGCAAGGAGTTAGATTTGTGAGACGTTGAAATGAAACCAAGAAAGGAATGGAAGGCTTTAATCAGAAAAATAAAGAAAATAAACATTGACTGGGAGGCAAAGAGAATAATTGTGTTTTATATTGGTGTGTGTGTGCGTGTGTATGTGTGTGTATGTGTGTGTGCGCACGTGCGTGCGTGTGTGTGTAAAAAAAAGAAAACAAAGGTAACATCTAAAACGAAAATTGAAATCAATATTGAAAACATGTTTTATGCAGAAAGCATTCACACGCAACCCTGGCCACGATTTCTGTCACTATCATCCTTGTGAAGACTGAGATAGAAACACCCAGTGTCAAAACACAAAGACACAGAGAGATGGTTATCCAGCCACAGACAGACAGAGACAGACAGACAGACAGAGACAGAGACAGACAGACAGACAGACAGAACCTATTCCAATCCAGTCTTGTTGTCGATTGCCCCACCGACCACAAAGCTTTTCCCTTGTCATAATTCTTGTTCAATCTCCGTGTATAACTTTGTTATAACAGACAGAAACGGAACGACTATGACTGAAAGTATGAATACTATCTTTATGATTGCTGATAATCCTTTGCAAGAAAGCAAACAACAACAACAACAACACAACAACAGACGCAGCAATAGTAACTCCATAGCAGCAGCAATAATATTTTTGAACTCCACTGTTTAGTTTTCAGTTTCAAAGAAAATGCAGCTGTGTGTATTGAACGCTTATTTCATCACCAAATCTACTCTAGGAATTGCTAATGACGTCCATTCACACACCAGCTGGGTAAAACTGAACTAAATTGGATAGTGTGACATCTACAGAGATGAGAAATGTATTAATGCATATTGATGGACGTAAGGCAGCCACACCAGATCGTGTGCATTACCGACTACTTAGTGCTTCCCCTCATGTCATGGGTCTTACCTCAACAAGCTTATTAAATTATGAAATGCTTGCAAAGGTAGGAAGGCATAGGTATTCGTGGCAGATGACACATTTCTGAAGATTATCTCTTCGTGGCAAATGACATAGCTCTTTTAAATAGTATGACTTCGTGGCAAATGGAATAGCTCTTTTAAATAGGATGTCTTCGTGGCAAATGACATAGATCTAATAAAGATGATCTGTTCATGGAAAATTACACGGCTTTTTAAAAGACGATCTTCCTCATTGATTTCAAGCTGCAGTTATACAAGGCACAACTCCAGGATTGCAGTCAGTCCCTGCTGGTGTTCCTCAATCACCTGTCCTTGGCCCCTTGCTTGTTCTTGGCTTTGTAAAAGACGTTGTTTTCTGATAATCGTTGAGTCTGTTGTAAAATGTGTGGCTGATGATGCAACTTTCTATCTTTCTCTGTCTAATCCGATTACACGCTAGAAAGGATAAATTCTGACTTAGATACAAATCTAGAATGGGCAAAAAGGTGGACAGTACCTTTTCAGTGAGGAGACAGCTGAACTGCTGACAAAGATTTCAGATAGCCAGCAGCATACTTTGCCCTCGTGGTGTAGCCATAGAGCTCCTGCTGAAGTCAAGCTACAGAAACTTCACGGAGTCATGTTGCACACTGACTGCAACTGGGGAAAAACAGGTAGCAAGTACAGCTAGTCAAGTTAACATGTTTATTTCAAGTTTACAAAATCATGTTAAGCAGCGTCGAGTGTGGTTACCACTTGGATGGGTGACCGTTTGCGCGCCTTCGCTTCAGTACAGTCCCCCAGTTCACCCAGCTGTCAATGGGTACCTGCCCTCTTTAGGGTCAGGGAAGGTAAAGCAGCGAGGGAGAGGAGATGGGCGCCGCCCTCAATATGCTGGCTCCTGGAGAAGTGAGGTCTCTGATCCTCACTCCCCTACGGCCTTATAGGTTATGGGACACCTTTATCTTTAGAATACCATAAATACGAACTTATTATTAGAAAAGCTTTGGAGAGACTGCATACACCTTTAATAACGCAGCACTGTGATGCAGGCGTTCTGTGAGGTACTGGCACAGAAGCTGAAGCGGACAGGTTCCAAACACTGCCCTTAGAAGCCATCAGTGTCCTCCCTGGGGCGGTGAAAGGAACTGGCCATGATAAACCGGGCCATAAATCAGGCTTTAGTTCTAGAGGAAAGAAAGGAGACAACTGGAAATCGAGGCTGCTCTTCAAGCTGGTCCCCGGTCGTTGCCCTAACTACCTGAGTTTTCTTCAACATCCACTGTAGTTATATGTCGCGTGTTTCATACACTGTTTTTTTTTTGTCATTTGCATACGTGTGTTTACAAATAGTTCACGTTTCTGTCAGACTGAGCCCGATAGACGCAGTAAGCTTGTTGTTGATCAAGACCATTCGCTACATGATTTTGTTATGATGCTTTCCGAATTAAACGACACAACAACAAAATACCAACAACAACAATACCAGCAACAACAACAATACCAACAACAACAGCAACAGCAACATCAACAAAGCTGAATAGCAACAAACACATCCACAACACACTGCCGTCAAAGATGCTTCCAAAGCCGAAAATGCATGAAAACAACTGACGCGCAAAATAATTTTCAGAGGAATAGCAGATAAAAAAACAACAACAACATAAACACGCGCCTGGAACAGTAAAAAACCGAAACCAATATGATACTTAATGAGGGGGGGGGGGGAGAAGTGATTGTGTGCTGTTCTCTTCTAATCCAGTTTTAATAAACAGTAATCTTATAATTATACAATAAAAAAAATCAGGGGGAGTGAAGAAAAAGGTGCTAATGATTGTGGCAAGAAAACCTCATTAAGGCACCCGTTATGGTGCCTGTGGGAAAGTAATCGCGTGCACACCACAAAGACACAGACAAACAAACCTTGATGGACACACACAACACACAAACCACACAAACACACAGCACACATACAAACAGAAACACACACACAAAACACACACACACACAAACATGCATACACACTCACAAACACACACACCACACAAACACAAACAAACACACAAACCACACACACAAACAAACACGCACACACACACACACACTTACAAACACAAACACACACCACACCACACACCACACCACACACACACAAACACACAAACAAACACACAAACAAACGCACACCACACAAACACACACCACACAACACACCCAAACCACACACACCCACACAAACACAACACACACACACACAAACCAGACACACAGAAACACAACCGCCCCCCCCCCCACACACACATATATACACCCCCCCACTTAACACCACACACACACACACACACACACACACACACACACACACACACACACACACACACACACACACACACTTTTCAAGTTGTCATATCTCATCATATCATACCGCTCGTAAAAAAAAACAACTAAGAGGCCATCCATCATAACCGAAACCAAACCAAACCAAACCAAACCAAACCAAACCAAACCAAACCAGACCAAACCAGACCAAACCAGACTAAACCAGACCAAACCAAACCAAACCAAACCAAACCAAACCAAACCAGACCAAACCAAACCAGACCAAACCAAACCAGACCAAACCAAACCAAACCAAACCAAACCAAACCAAACCAGACCAAACCAAACCAGACCAAACCAAACCAGACCAAACCAAACCAGACCAACACAAAACCAGACCAAACCAAACCAAAACCAAACCAACACAAAACCAGACCAAACCAACACAAAACCAGACCAAATCAACACAAAACAAAACCAACACAAAACCAGACCAAACCAACACAAAACCAGACCAAACCAACACAAAACCAAATCAGACCAAACCAGACCAAACCAACACAAAACCAAATCAGACCAAACCAGACCAAACCAACACAAAACCAAACCAGACCAAACCAAACCAAACCAAGCCAACACAAAACCAAACCAGACCAAACCAACACAAACCAAACCAAACCAAACCAAACCAAACCAACACAAAACCACACAAAACCAAACCAACACAAAACCAAACCAAATCAACACAAAACCAAACCAACACAAAACCAAACCAACACAAAACCAAACCAACACAAAACCAAACCAACACAAAACCAGACCAAACCAACATAAAACCAAACCAAACCAAACCAACACAAACCAAACCAACACAAAACCAGACCAAGCCAACACAAAACCAAACCAAACCAGACCAAACCAGACCAAACCAAACCAAACCAGACCAAACCAGACCAAACCAACACAAAACCAAACCAACACAAAACCAAACAAAACCAACACAAAACAAAACCAACACAAAACCAAACCAAACC
Source organism: Rapana venosa (assembly GCA_028751875.1). NCBI lineage: Eukaryota > Metazoa > Mollusca > Gastropoda > Neogastropoda > Muricidae > Rapana > Rapana venosa. The sequence goes on along the minus strand of CM054137.1, from coordinate 85,143,089 downwards.
AACACAAAACCAAACCGCGTTGCTTTAACTCATTCTTGCCGACTGACCAGATGTCGTGCCGTGTGCTAACAGTGACCGGGTAATTATCGCTCTGTCGAGGGTCGTGCTTCATCAAGTGTGGCTTTGGCTTGGCTTGGTTTGTTTGGGGTTTTTCTTCTTTCTGTTTTGTTGTTGTTTTTGTTGTTGTTATTGTTGTTGTTGTTGTTTGGTGTTGTTGTTGTCAGGTGGTGGTGTTCTTTGGTTTTGTTGTTGTTTGGTTTGGTTTGGTGTTTTTTGTTTGGTGTTTTTTTTGTTTGGTGGTGTTGTTGTCTGGTTTTGGTGTTGTTTGGTTTTGTTGTTGTTTGGTGGTGTTGTTATTTGGTTTTGTTGTTGTTGTTTGATGTTGTTGTTTGGTGTCGTTGTTGTTTTGTGGTGTTGTTGTTGTTGTTGTTTGGTGTTGTTGTTGTTGGTTTATTTTGTGTGGTTGTTTTTGTGGTTGTGGTTTTCCTTCAAGTTCCCCAGCTAGAGCTCCGAGGTTCACCAATGGTGAGATGTTTGCATTTGCATCCCCCCTCTCCCCCCCCCCCCCCCCCGCCCCTCCCCCCCCGTCACCACCACCATTTTGGTGGCTGCATTCCGACTTCGGAAATGGAGTCTAGACATGGCACATTGCATACATGCACTTTCCTTTTCTTTCGTAAACGTTGTCCTTCGTTCCTCCCGGCTCGCAATGGCCTACTCTTCCAAAAGGTGGAGCGTTAGTCTGCGCACGATCTGTTCTGTGTGCTTTCTGCACACATGACTTCAATGTATAGTCTCATCCGGATGAGACTATAAACCGAGGCTTCGTGTGTGAACGCATGCAGAACATCTTGTACACACGTTAAATCCTGTTCTGCTTTTCGAAACAGTAGGCCATTGTGTGCCGGTGGGAACAGATGACAAAATTTACGAAACCACATACACACGGGGACTGGACGTAAAAAAGCATATGAGTGCTTATTCCATTATCTTCGATATATAAAAAGCCATCTGAGTGCTTTGATTTGTTGCTTCACAAGATTCAACTCTATATAAATTCCATACATTATTATTATTATTATTATTATTATTATTATTATTATTATTATTATTATCCGCAGAACAAACATTTCGAGGGAGTGGAGTCGGTGTTGATGTTAACTTCAGGGGAACAATCCCCTTGATCACGAGCTCAAATCTGGGATCGATCCCGAGGGTCGTCAGATCACAAGCGCAGCCTCTAACCACGGGGCCACCCAGTCCCCACCCCTTTTTTTTCAAAAAACAAACTCACATGCTAGACAATAACAGTTGCTGTCTGAGCGTAAGGGGACGAAAAAGAAACAAAAACGAAAAAAGAACGAATATGATTTTTTTTTAAGTGGGGGAGGGGCGGGGAGGGAGGAGGGGGGGGGGGGGGTTTACCAAACAAAACTATCATTTTAACACGCTGAGTTCTTGGTCTAATTCCTTCTCTGCACTATTTTACGTACTCTTATTGTAAAATGATAACCCAAAAGATGATTTTTTCTCCTTGTTTTTAGCCTCGCTTTCCAAAACGACGTCGCTTTCACGAGGGACATGCTATTGCCGCTTCCAACGATCCCCCTGAGCCAAGTCCGTGTTTCCGTCCTTCCCTAGTGTCTGGACATTTCCTCTTTCCTTCCTGGGCTAGAGATCTTAAGTTCCATGGAGACGGGATAGCCTGGTTGTTAGATTGATGTATTCGCGATCTGCTGACCAGGGTTCGAATCCCGTTCAAGAGGATTTTCTCTCTGGAGTTAACATCAGTGCCAACTCCACTCTCCCCAAAACTCCTTTGGATGAGACTATAAACCGAGGCCCCGAGTGTGAACGCACGCAGAACATCTTGCACACACGTTAACACCCGATCTGCTTTTTGGAAGAGTGGGTCATTGTGTGCCGGTGGGAACGGATGATAAAAGTGACAAAATTACATACACACAGGGACTGTGTGTAGAAAGAAAGCGAATGAGTGCTCATTACATTATCCTCGAAAAAAAAAAGAATATAAAGAAAGAATGAAAGAAAGAATGGTGTTTGTGTATGGGAGCGTGTTTATCCATTATTAAGGTAGCCACACTCCGACCCTTGGGGTGGTGTTGAAACATGACACCAATGTTTACGCGTTTAAAAAAAAAGTCATGATGTGTCCACTCCTGCTGGCTCGAAATGGTCTACTTTTCCGAACAGTGGTCGGCTTTAAAAGGGTATAACGTGTACGCAAGATAACATGCATGCGTTTGCACACACAAGCTCGGTGTATCTGAGGGACTTTTGGGGAGTGGAGTCGGTACTGGTGTTAACTCCAGGGGGGAATATCCCCTAGAACAGATGTCCCACTAGTGGCTCAAAACTCTGACCAGCAGATCACGACCTCAATGCTCTAATCACAAGGTTAGTCCCCTCCCCTCCCCTCACCTTGTTTAGCCAAAGTAGTAAGTAGGATACAAGTATGATACTAGAACGATTGATGCACTCACACACACACATCAACACACACACACACACACACACACACACACACACACACACACACACACACACACACATACACACAACGGTACAGCACCCATACTTTGAAAGTTTTCTTATCCCGCAGTCTGCTTCAGAAATGAATAACACTCCCTCTGTAACTAGCAAGGTTTACACCCAACTTAACTATGTGGGTTGTTGTGGTACTTGTGGCTGCTGTTGTTGTTGTTGCTGTTGTTGTTGTTGTTGTTACACAAAACGGTACCACCTTGCAGTGATGGCAGACGTGTTGTCAGCCTGACCCAAGGAAGGAAGCAGCGGCACTGACTCCTGTTGACAGATAGCTGCAGACATCAATAAACGGACACCAGGCAGGTGGGTTTTACATTTAGCCTCCAACAACTCTACGAGGTTTTCTTCTGACAAGCTCTGTCTGAATTATCCGCTTTTTTGGAATGATGTGATAGCTTAGAATTTTGGTCTTTGAACCTTC
>CM054137.1:85127600-85130100 GCA_028751875.1 Rapana venosa | reverse complement strand
GGATATTGATCCCACACTTCCACTTTTGAGGAAGTATTGCCAGAGTTGTGACAGCAAACAAACAACAATCTGTATCCGTTCATTTCACAGTCTTTCACTTCACAAACACACACATGCAAGCGTACGTGCATGCGCATACTTACACCACACACACACACACACACACACACACACACACACACACACACACACACGCTCCAGTGCGCGCACGCGGGCGTGCACACACACAGACGCACACACAATCTGTGTTCATTCGTTGTAGCATGTTTTATTTCACACACATGCGCGCGCACACACACATACACACACACACAAACACACACACACACAAGCATAATTACTAGTCTATGAACGTTAAATCAAATAAGTCCACACACATACACACACAAACACACACTCACATACACATATACACACAAACACAAACATACACAAGTATAATTGATAGTCTATAAACGTTAAATTAAAGAAGCACACACACACACACACACACACACACACACACACACACACACACACACACACACACACACACTGCTGATGAATGTGCAGCTGGTTTTCCAAAAAGATTTTTTTTAAAGACTGACCATCACAGCGTGCATGCGTGCGTGCGTGCGTGTGTGCATGCGCACACGCGAGGGCGTGTGTGTGTGCGTGCATGCGTGCGTTTGTGTGTGCGTGTGTGTGTTAAAATGATTTAGAAAAAGAACACCAGTATTTCCGTGTTGTATTTATTTTAACAGTGTCGTCTTCTTTTGTTATCGTTTAAGAAGGTTATTACAGTAGGGACAACACGCCATTATTACCATACCACATTCTCAAACCAACTCAGGGGGTTGCACAGTTAGTTTTGTTAATGTAACAACTTTCCGAATTCTACGGATACACGAGCCACCTAGCAGTTAAGCAGACATATTTTCCATGGGTGTTGACATCATCAATCTGCACAAGGACTTGAAAACGCAACTTCTTTGTCCAACACTCAGCCATGAACGTGTGGTGTCTGTCACATGAAGGGAAAAGCGTTGCGCTGTCATTAAACGCTGGTGAGACGTCGATGGATTATAAAACTATTACATTGATTTTCTGTTACCTTGCGCTGAAGCATCATGGCACAATTGTCTTTATTCTTGCTTTAAAAACTTGTTTAAAAAAACCCAAAGCCATCTTCCTGACTACCAGTTAAAAGGTAAAGGTGTTCCATAACCTCTGAGGTCGTACGGGAGCGAGGCATCAGAGACCTCAGCTTCTCCAGGGGCCAGCATAGTGAGGGCAGCGCCCATCTCCTCTCCCTCGCTGCTTTACCTCCCCTGACCTTACAGAGGGCAGGTACACATTGACAGCTGGATGAACTGGGGGACTGTACTGAAGCCAGGACGTTCAAACGGTCACCCATCCAAGTGGTAACCACGCTCGACGCTGCTTAACTTGGCTGGGGGAAAGCGAGTGCACTGACCACTGAGCTATCCCGTCCCCGAAGTAAATAAAAGCATACAATGAATGTTTGTTTAGCAAGGATTGTACTAAGTTATAATTTCTTGGCCTAAAGATGAAAAGCCCAGGAGATCTTTCCCTTCACCTTTAATCTATCCCTAGTCTGGTCGACCGTTGGTGGACCACTGAAGATCTTGCAACCAGCTTCCTCCACTCATTGCGGTTCTCAGCTTTCCCTAGTAAATCGTTCCGCTCAAGGCCAGTCCACTCTCTGATTTTGTCTTCCCATCGTTTTCTCTGTCTGCCTCTTCGTCTCCCTTTTTGTACTGTTCCCTGTAGTATGACAGTCTTGGCCAGTCCAGATGTTCGTGTGACGTGCCCGTATTACTTTGGTTTGCGTTGTTGTTGTTGCTGTTGTTGTTGTTGTTTAACTGAATTCAGGAGGTTTTCATTTGGTCCTTTGGAGTTTTCAGTTCTGGTATTCACTTTCTCGATGGTTATGTGAAAACACGAATTGAAAACGCCATGGTTTCCATGGCAATAGAGACAACAATGAGCTAGTACGCCATAAAATCTATCATCCCTTTTCAATGCTGTCTCCAAGAACAGAAAACAGAAAAAAACATGGCGTTTCCTGATACTTCCTGGAGCGTAGCCCAAATGATCTCCGAACAATGTGTATTGACCAGCGCTTGTTTTCATTTCTTCTGTGAATTTCTACAAGATCAATGAAGATTGTCTTCAGGATCTGCATGCAAGCTGAAGTTTATTCAAAGGAATCTTTCAAAGACTCTGCGGGTGACATTACCTGTTTTTAGACGCTGAGATACCCCAGCGATACACTGCTTTTGTTGCAGGCAGGACACATATTGTGGACATGAAAATATGGTTTCCTTAGTGTTGTAATGTAAATAATAACTTCAAAATAGACGATTTATCAAAATGTGTTCAAAAGACAGTTTCCTTTAGAAAACATCCACGCAACATTTTCCGGACAGATTTTAGTCTTTAGAAAAGAAGCAAACTGAAGTGGTACCAACAGGTCACACGAACATGTGGACTGGCC
>CM054137.1:85105100-85110100 GCA_028751875.1 Rapana venosa | reverse complement strand
AAGTACAAAAATCATTTCATTTAGGAAAACATTTTTCTATTTTTACGTGTGAATTGTTTGCAATCCTTATGGCCTTGAATTTTTTGTCAAATACTGCGCTTGATATTTGCAACATTCTTTTTTGCGTTGACTCAAAAGCAGTATTGATGGCACTAAAGCACTGGCAGGGGAACATAAGGAAAGATATTGTATTTGAGATTAAATTCTTGATACATTGTATTGCAAGCAGAGGCATACAAATAACTTTTTGCTGGGCCCCTTCTCACTGTGGAATCTATTGGAATGAGTTGGTTGATTCTTTAGCAAAACAAGGTGCCTCTGATTGCAACATTGAAATGTTTGATTCCAATCTCGCATTGTCCTCACATGAAATTAATGCTAAATTGATGAATTGTATGCATTCCAAAATGAAGAAAACACACTTAGAAAACATCTCTTGCTCACGGAAAGTAGAAATTTTAATATATAAAATGAGGCTAAATGCATGGAACACCAAATATTCTAAAAATGTGACATGTTGCTGTTCTCAATCTCTTTCAATCCACCATTTATTGTTTGAGTGCCCAATCCTAACTGACCTGTTCAAAAAGAGAGGAATAGATATTCATAAAAAATATTCAACTGTTCAAGAAGTTTTATATGACTCTCAGCAATTCATAACATCCGTTGCTGATATTATATATTCTTCCCCAGTAAGACCTCTACTGTAGACAGTTGTGAGAATATAAATATACATACATGAGAGAGAGAGAGAGAGAGAGAGAGAGAGAGAGAGAGAGAGAGAGAGAGAGAGAGAGAGAGAGAGAGAAGTTGGTTTGAATGCGGGTGTGTCCTTATCACCAGTAGTAAATGGACATTAAACAAACAAACAAACAAACAAAACATCTCAAGAAGCAAGTCAGAGACGGGGTCAACGTCATCCACAGTGTGATGGACATTAAACAGACAACGCTCATGAGACATCTCGAAGCCAGTAAGACACGGGTAGCCCACTTGCCGCTGCCTTCACGGGAACACGAGAGCCTGCCCTGCCTGCAGACCATCTTTGCTGGGAGGGGAGGGCGGTGAAAACCACGTGTGGTATTGCGCCACTTCGCCCGCGCAGTTCCTCAAAGTTTCACCGGTGAACACTTTGAAGTTAGCCCCCTACGTACCAATGTTGTTCCCCCTGTGGGCAAATTTGTGTGTGTGTGTGTGTGGTGTGTGTGTGTGTGTGTTGTGTGTTTGGTGTGTGTTGTGTGTGTGTGTGTTTGTGTGTGTGTGTGTGTGTGTGTGTGTGTGTATGTGTAAATAGTTTTGGGTTTGCGAAAGATTTGTGCAATGACTTACTTGAACTAAGAACAATTATAATGTGAGAAAATACTCAACATGATAGTTAAAATCGATTACATAATTATCTACTCATACAGACATGTGCATACAATATATTATATACATATCATATTATGTATTATTCATAGAGGGAGATCTATGTATCTATGTATCTATCTATATGTATGTAAACAGATAGATAGACAGACAGATAGATAGATATGTAGACAGATAGATAGATAGACAGATAGATAGATAGAGAGAGATAGAGAGAGAGATAGAGATAGATAGAGAGATAGATAAATAGACAGATAGATAGGGATAGAGAGAGAGAGAAATAGATAGACAGATAGGTAGATATGTAGACAGATAGATAGATAATCAGATAGATCAAGTCAAGTCAAGTCAAGTCAAAAACACTTTAATCATCCCATGAAGGGCAATTACAATACTGACAGGCAGATTGATACACATCAAATATATCAAAGACACAAAAGCTATATTTCATATTGGTTTTCAAATAAAATGTCACGAACACACACACACACCACACACACGCGCGCATGCGCACACACACGCAAACGCCCGCACGCACACACATCAATTGTGAACACAATTTTAAACCCATTGACTAGAAGACATAAAAACTTATTTTTACGCACGCATATACGCAGCACGTACACACACACGTACGTGTGTGTGCAAACACGCCCACGCACACCCACACCATACACCAATATATGAATTCAATGTTTTATAACAGTTGACTAGAACACAGACTTTTTCACACACCCACGCACCCACCCACCCACACACACACACACACACAATTATGTATTGACTACACTCGTAACAATGACAATCAGGCAGATAATTCAGAGAAATGTAAAAACTAGGTAGTCAACATCATTGTGAATTCAGAATTCGAATGCTTACTGGCACAAAAGAATTTCTTTTTCTGTTAGTTTTGCTGATGGGACACTGAAAACGGCGTTCCGAAGGCAACATTTGAAATTCTGGAAACAAAGCATGGGAAGGATCAGCCAAAATGGCTGTGGCTTTGCGTACAAGCTGCTGATTGCAGAACGACATGAGATCTCTTTGTTCTTTTCCAATTATTTTTGAGCAGATTCTTACAATTCTCTGCAGGCCATTCTTGTTTTTAACACTAAGGTTATTGTACCAACAAATGAAAGCAAAACTTAGAACACTCTCTATGTAAGACTTGTAAAACAAGGAAAGGATCTTTTTGTCTACAAAAAATGAGTTCAGTTTCCTCAGAAAATACAGACGTTGTTGTCCCTTTTTGACAATAGCGTCAGTGTTAACGTCCCAGTTTAACTTGTGGTCAAAAACAGTTCCCAGATACTTATAGTTCAAAACGTTTTCAACTTCTTGATTATGGATAATAATATAGGCAGGTCTTTAGTTTTAGAAACATTTAGCTCCAGATAGGCCTCGTCACACCAGTGTACGAACTCGGTGAGGGCTGGGCCGTGGTCTAAGACTGATCCGGATAAGAGGGATAACAGAGCACTATCGTCTGCGAACTTTACCAGAAAGGAATTTCCATAGTTGCTTCTGCAATCATCTGTGTATAGAATGTACAGAAGTGGTGAGAGGACGCAACCCTGCGGAGAACCAGTGCAGGTAAATCTAACCGAAGAAGATATTTTGTTGGCCAAAACACGCTGTGGTCTGTTGGTTAAAAATTCAATCAGCCAACGAACAAGTTGATTGTCTACGTCAAATTTTGAAATTATTTTGTTAACCAGAACGTGAGGCTGCATTGTATTGAAAGCTGAACTAAAGTCAGCGAACAATATTCTGGCATGAGAGTCAGGTGTTTCCAAGTGGCTATACAACAGATAGAGAGATAGATAGATCGATAGAGAGATAGAGATAGATAGATAGATAGATAGATAGACAGACAGACAGATAGATAGATAGAGAGATAGACATATAGATAGACAGATAGATAGACAGATAGATAGAGAGAGATAGACAGACAGACAGACAGACAGACAGATAGATAGATAGACAGAAAGACAGACAGATATATAGATAGATAGATAGATAGATAGATAGATAGATAGAAGATAGATAGATAGATAGATAGATAGATAGATAGATAGATAGATAGATAGATAGATAGATAGATAGATAGATAGATAGATAGATAGATATAAACAGACATGGAAAAAAGTAGTAAAGAAAAAATAGATATTTACATCTCTGTGACGGCCACTATCGCCGAGTGGTCAAGACAGTTGATTTCAATCGAGTTTAACGAAGTCGTGGGTTTGAATCTCGGCAGCATCTGGTGGATTAAGGATGACGAGTTTTACAATCTACCAGGCCAGCTCCAAAGTGCAGACCTGCCAGTGCCTTCATTCGCTTCGTGTATCTCAAAACTAGTATGCACGTTGAAGATCAGTGATTCATGTCAGCGGTCGGTGGGTTACGGAGAGAGGAACATGCCCAGCACACTTCCCCGAAGATGGAATGTAGCTACCTTCATTGTGGACAAAAAGGGGTCGAGTACGCAAAACCTTATAAAAAAAAAAAAGGTAAAGGTGTCCCATAACCTATAAGGTCGTAGGGGAGCGAGGCGTCAGAGACCTCACTTCTCTAGGGCCAGCATATTGAGGGCGGCGCCCATCTCCTCTCCCTCGCTGCTTTACCTTCCCTGACCCTAAAGAGGGCAGGTACCCATTTACAGCTGGGTGAACTGAGGGGACTGTACTGAAGCAAAGGCGCGCAAACGGTCACCCATCCAACTGGTAACCACGCTCGACGCTGCTTAACTTGACTTGGGGAAAGCGAGTGCTCCGACCACTGAGCTATCCCGTTACCCCCAAAACCTTACCATTGGTGAATACGGAGCTCTAGCGGAGGATCGAACATAACAAGCCCCTCTGCCATGGATCGGTGGTCTAGAGGTAACACGCCTGCCGAGAAAACGAAAAGTCCGGTTCGGAAGTGTGCGGTGGTTTTAACCCCGTTTGGATCCTAAACTTTTCCTCCCATCCCCTAGTGGTGGTCTGGGTGCTTGTCTTTCGGATGATGCAATAAACCGCGGTCTTGTGTGTTACACATAATTGTTTAACGCACGTAAAAAAGAACCCACAGCAACAACAGTATTGTCCCTGGCAAAATTCTGTAGAAAAAACCCCCACTCTGATAGGGAAACAAAATACAGTTGCAGAGAGAAAAAAAGTAATGGGTGGCGCTGCTCTTGTGGCGACGAGCTCTCCCCAGGGAGAGCAGCCCGAATTTCACGCAGAGAAATCTGACCGTGATTTAAAGCGGTATAAGATAAGATGAGATACCTCTCTTCTCCCGATACCTCCCCCTTCCCCCTCCCCACCGCTCCTTGTGCAAAGTCTTCCAGCATTACGCTACAAGCTTCCAGTCTTCCAAGGCTCTTCCGTTCTCTCATTCATCTTTGTCACAGGCCTAGTGTCTGCTCCCTCCTCTCCTGTGTTTTGTTGTCTTGGTTGTCTGTCTGTCCCTGCCACACTAACTTCTTTATGTTATTTTATTTATTTATTTATTTATTTATTTATTCTTTTATATCGAGGATAATGGAATAAGCACTCATGTGCTGTTCTACATCCATCTTTCTGACCACCAGCCTTCAGCAATCTCCTGACTGGTTTCATCATTACTACTCTGTCTGTCTGTCT
>CM054137.1:85075100-85102600 GCA_028751875.1 Rapana venosa | reverse complement strand
CGACCCGTGTTCGATTCCCGTTCAAGGGGATATTTTCCCCTGGTGTTAACATCAGTGCAGACTCCGCTCTCCCCAAAAGTCCTTCGGATGAGACTATAAACCGAGGTCCCGTGTGCGAACGCACGCAGAACATCTTGCGCACACGTTAATTCCTGTTCCGCTTTTCGTAAGAGTAGGCCATTGTGTGCCGGTTGGAACAGATGACAGAATTTACAAAACCGGATACACACGGGCACTGGATGCAAAAAAGCACATTAGTGCTTATTCCATTATCCTCGATATAAAAGAATAAAATAAAATTTTAAAAAATGATTAAACAGTGTTGAGCATGGTAAAAGGAGGACCATCGGTACGCCTTGGCTTCAGTACAGTACCCCAGTTCAACCAGCTGTTCTATATAATAATACAATGCAATAAAATACAGTACTACACAATATAGTGTCAAACAACGCAATGAAATACAATGCAGTTCAATACAATACAATATAATGCAATAGAACAATAATGCAATATGATACAATCTTCTTCTTCTTCTTCCTTTCTTGTCATGTTTCTCCCAGGGGAGGTTTGACATTGATGAGCCTTCTCCATCTCTCTCTGTTTTGAGCTTCCTCCTTATTTATGCCCCTTTCTCTAAGATCATCTGCAATACAGGCAGCCCAGGTTTTGCTAGGTCTTCCTTTGGTCTCTGCTATACAATAAATTATATTACAATACATTTTAATACAAAAGAATACAATAAGATACAGCAACATACAACATAATAATATACGAACATGATACACAAGAATACTTCGAGTACACAGCAATGCACTATGTTGTAATTTAATACGACACACGCCACTACAATACAATAACAACAACATGACAAGACGACACATGACAATGAAATACGTAGCAAAGCTATTCAAAACACCACTGTTTCATACAACAAAATCTCCAAAGCACAACAAAACATTTAGAAAAATCAACAGGTATCGTTTCTCCCACCCCAAACCTCTTTACACTCAAGCTCTTGCCCAGTATGCCAGCATTCCTGTCATAGTTTAGCCGACAGGGAACAGTCCCTCCTCCAGTGCTGTGTCCACCTGTGGAGATGCCCGGAGCCTGTCATATAAATAGCGTTCCCATCTTATGGAAGTTCTGTACTAGGAACCCCCTCTTTTCTATCCCTCTCTTCGTTTCTGACTTGTTCCTTTTCTTACTCTCACCTCCTTCTCATCTATTTTCTGCATTCTTGGTACATTCTCCTGCCTATATTTTCCAGAATCACTTATGACAATTCTCTCCCATGCCGAAGTTACATGTGCTGGGCCTGACTTGTCAGGTGCGTAACTGCAGCAATGCATTTTTCGCTCATATGACAGATGACAGTACTTGTCTGAGTGTTCGTCGAAGAAGAATCCACTGCTCTGACAGCAATCTATCGATACGTTTGTTTTCTCTTTTCCCAGGTCAGATCAGTGGTCTCCTCTGCTACTGGTCACCATGTAAACCAGCACTACCTGTGTCATGTGGGCAGATGGAGCTCATCAGTCCGGGAAGACAGTCCATCTAGGAGAAGGAAAACAATGGTTTCAAACATCCGCTGCCATCCGTCCATGCCTACTCATAGGAAAAGCTTCGGGAGTCAACCCTGAGGAAAATCAGGAGTCGGAGTCCCCAAGGTAAATCATGGCTGTCTACAGCATCGTTCTGGCAGCAACTCCTGCGACGGCACTGGAACCATGTGTATGGGCGATTGCCTTTCCAATGGACCATTCCAGCGACGTGGAGAGGGGGAGGGATCTGCTCCATGGGAAACTAACAGCTTGCCCTCCACACTTCCTTACTTCCCCAGGCTTTGCTCTCTGGAGTGTAAACAGCTAGAGAGCACCTCCGTTGTCTCACCACCAGACTGACCGCTGCCTGTCTCCCGGCCTGTGACAACATAGCTGACAAGATCACTGCAGATGTGTCTTTCACAAATCTCTACATTTCAGTTTCTTTGCTTACCATCAACATATTAATTTCACATTAGTACTATTACTCAAAACTGGTACACATGTCTTTGAAATTTGAACGATGCTTATTGTGCTTTGACAAAAGATGACATCTGCCCTTTAAAACACTTCTGATCATAAACAAATGAATTGTTGTAATCTTTGCATCTCTAAATGTGAAGCATCCAGACACTAGTACAACTTAGGACACATCCTTTGACATCAATGTGGCTGAAAACTAGAACAAACTTGTTACTGCTTGAGACAGGAATAATGTCGGTTATATAAGATACCTTCTGACACTCAAATAGGAGGCTCGTCTTGTTGTTTACAAATCCTCAGAAGACCCACCCTTAACAATCTGGCTTTGTTTTGTGTTCACATCGCTTGCAGCAAACTGACCTCAATTCTTTCAAACAAGTCCAGACTATTCAATGGCATGTTCATCTCAGTACAAATTCTTAAATCTCTGTATTATCTTTTCTTACTATCAAAAAACGATGTCCACATATCACAAATCCGTCATTTTGTTAAACCCTTGCGGCTTAGTATGATATCTGGTATTCTCTGAGCAAACTGCCCACCAGTTACAGTCCATTCTGGTTATCAGATAACAGTAGGTCAGACATACCACAGGCTTCAGATGCTGGAATTGCTGCTGGTTCTGAACAATATCAGTATTGCTTTGAGGGGAAAAAGAGACTTTGATTCTCCAGCACCCTTTCTGACTGTCAAAACACGTGTGTGGGGATCATAGCAGATCTCTAAATGCTGATGGTCCTGGAAGTTGACAATAATGTCTGTCACTGCTCTGACCCCGATTTGAAACAGACCTCCTGGAAACACACAACAGCATCAGATAACTACAAATCTCCACAAATCTTAACAGACCTCTTGGATAACACATAACAGCTTCAGATAACTACAAATCTCCACAAATCTCAGACCTTGCGGTTCAAAGCAATTTCTAGTATTCCTTCAGAAAAAAACAACACCAACAACTGCTCTCATTTTGTGGTTGGGATGGAATGGAGTCAGAGTGCTGCGCCTTCACAAAAAGCCAGAGGGGGCAGAAAGGAGGGGCTGTGGTGAGATAAGGAACGGGGAGATTTCAGGGAACAGACCTGGGGCATCTGGCTGCATATCTACGTCTCCAAATCTTTGTCGTAAATACATGTAGGATGTGTATGTCTGGATAAAATACTCTTATTCTTTTCTTTAAATTATTATTCTTTTATATCGAGGGTAATGAAATAAGCACGCGTGTCCTTTTTTTACATCAAGTCCCTGTGTGTATGCGGTTTTGTAAATTTTGTCATCTGTTCCCAACGGCACACAATGGCCTACTCTTACGAAAAGCGGAACAGGATTTAACGTGTGTGCAAGATGTTCTGCATGCGTTGGACACGGGGCCTCGATTTATGTGTCTTTGTGATGATGTCTGGCATGTGGATATAGGCAACTCTCTCTCTCTCTCTCTCTTCTCTCTCTCTCTCTCTTCTCTCTCTCTCTCTCTTCTCTCTCTCTCTCTCCTTTCATCATTTATAAGCAATAAGCTTGAAGGGAATTCCTTTTCTTTTTCTTCTCTTTTTCTTTCTGTGCTTCTCGTCACTTGAGCCTGATAGTTGTAGCCAAGGAACGATTTAAAAAAGAAAGGAAAGGTTGCATCGTTACCTTGTTTCTTTCTTTTGTTTTCCCTTCCTTTTATCTCTTCATGTTTTGTTTTTCTCACTTCAACAACATTAATAGAAACAAGAAGAAGAAGAAGAATTGCGAAGAAGAATTGCGAAGAACTGCGAAGAAAGAACAGTTGCGAAGAACAATTGCGAAGAGAAGAATTGCGAAAGGAAGCAGAATTGCGAAGAAGAAGAATTGCAAGAAGAAGAAGAATACGAAGAAGAATTGCGAAGAAGAGAATTGCGAAGAAAAATTGCGAAGAAGAAGATTTGCGAAGAAGATTTGCGAAGAAGAAAAGAGAATTGCGAAAAAAGAAGAGGAAGAAGAAGAAGAATTGCGAAAAAAAGAAGAAGAATTGCGAAAGAAGAAGAAGAATTGCGAAGAAGAAGAAGAGAAGAAGAAGAAGAAGAGAAGAAGAAGAAGAAGAAGAAGAAGAAGAAGAAGAAAGAAGAAAGAAGAATTGCGAAGAAGAAGAAGAAGAATTGCGAAGAAGAAGAAGAAGAAGAAGAAGAAGAGAAGAAGAAGAAGAAGAAGAAGAAGAAGAAGAAGAAGAAAAGAAGAAGAATGCGAAGAATTGCGAAGAATGCGAAGAAGAAGAAGAAGAATTGCGAAGAAGAATTGCGAAGAAGAAGAAGAAGAATTGCGAAGAATTGCGAAGAAGAAGAAGAAGAAGAAGAAGAAGAAGAAGAAGAAGAAGAAGAAGAATGTATGGTACCTGTATAGCGTAAAGCAAACAAATCGAAGCGCTTGCATTCAAATCATTTAGACGTATGCAACCTCCACAAAATATTATAATTAATATATACTAAAATGTATGCAAGCATACACGCTCGCACATACATAAACAAGACAAGAAGACATAATGAGAAGACATCAGATAGGAGATAAGTGCGTTTGGAGGCTGGATTAGAGTGTCAAATGTAGGCTTTGGGCAAAAGGATCGAGGGAGGTCATTTCACGTGGATGGACCAGAAACAGAGAAAAAGCGTCGGGCAAAAAGAACAAACTAAAGTAGTAGCGACATTAGTTGTTGTCATATGTAACACGCCTTGTAACTTGCAACTTGCCTTGCAGTTGTATTCAGCTGGTTGATCAAGAAATGCTGGTAACGAGGTTCCAAGTCGATACAGTAAGGCTCTGTAGGCCTGCCGGGTATACCATAATGCCAAAGTAGTTCACCAGTAGAACCAATAAGAACGGCAATGATGGGGCTTTGCATAGGTAACTGCTTACCCACCAGATAGGTAGCCGGATTCCGACTTCAGGGGTAATGTCTAGACACAACACCAGTGTGAATGCATTTTATTTTTGATGATCTGTCCTACATTCCCACTAGCACAAAATGGCCTATCTGTTTGAAAGGTTGAACAGGTTTTAAAGCATATGGCAGTTGCTATGAAGGCGTTTGCACATTGGCCTTGGTTCTACAGTCTTATCTCTTTTTAAGGACTCTTTGAGGAGTGGAGTCATCACTGATGTCAACTCCAGGGTAAAGAGTATTCTACATCCCGCGCCATCCCGAATCTAACCCCTCGGCTATCCCAGCCTCCTAACAGCTTCCATCACAGTTTACTGCTGAGCGTTTCGTCACAATGTTTCTGCTTTTTCTTTCTTTTCTTTCTTCTTCTTCTTCTTCTTTCTTCTTTCTGCAATTCTTCTTCTTCTTCTTCCCTCTTCTTCGCAATTTTTTTCTTCTTTGAGAAGATTGGATAAAATATATTCTTCTGCCAATATATTTTCTGGAAGAAGAAAAGAAGAATGGAGAAGAAGAAGAAGAAGAGAAGAAGTGAGGAAGAAGAATTGAGAAGAAGAATGCGAAGAAGAAAGAAGAAGAAGAAGAAGAAGAAGAATGCAAGAAGAAGAAGAAGAAGAAGAAGAAGAAGAAGAAGAAGAAGAACAACAACAACAACAACAACAACAACAACAGCAACAACAACATCAACAACATCATCAACATCATCAACAACAATAATTGCAAAGAAAAAGAGGAAGAACAGCAGCATCAACAACAAAATCAAAGACAACAATAACAACAACAACAACAACAACAACACAATTAAGATTTTAAAAATTTAAAAAACAACAAAAACGTTCTACTCTTGGTCATTGCTCTTTTTCATATTATTTTCTGAACCATCCATTTGGGATGATCTCTCTGTCACTTTGCTAAAAGCCTACATTCAATACGTTCAAATCCAGTCTCATTTTAGCTAAGGGCGGACGAACTGAATATTTTGGTTGGAATCCTCCAAATGACTTTCACCTACTCAGCTGTTGCAGTAATATCATCTAGTTCTAATGGCAGGAGTGACAACAGCAATCCTCCCCATGCCATGAAATGTACCAGCACCGTCTATTGTTGGACGTTGTGCAACAAACAGATCACAGCTGGTTGAAGTCAAGCCTCATATACAAAAGTCTTGCATCAGTGCTGCAGACTGTTCATATCTCTTCACCTCAGCATAGGATGAAGAAAACTCCAGTTTGTTCAACTGGCCAACAAGATATCCGGAGCCAATAATGTGATGAATTTCCACTCCGACACCCAAATACACTCTCATTCTCTCACGTCTGGACTATTGCAATGCTCTTTTAGCTGGTCTGCCAGCAACATCTATCCACTCCCTTCAACGTACACAAAACTCTGCAGCTCGACTAGTCCTCAGAAAGAAAAACACTGAACACATTACTCCTGTCTTGCGATCTCTCCACTGGTTGCCTGTGCCACAGAGAGTAAACCATAAGATCAGACAATAATGAAGAAGAAGAAGAAGAAGAACTGCGAAGATCAAGAATGAAGAAGAAGAATTGTGAAGAAGAATTACGGAAAAGAATTTCGAAGAAGACCTAAGAATTATCAAGAAGAATTGAGAAGAACTGAGAAGAAGAAGAAGAAGAAGAAGAAGAAGAAGAAGAAGAAGAAGAAGAAGAAGAAGAAGAAGAAGAAGAAGAAGAAGAAGAAGAAGAAGAAGAAGAAGAAGAAAAAGAAGAAGAAGAATTTAGAAGAAGAAGAGGAGGAAGAAGAAGAAGAAGAAGACCCGCTCAGGATGATAGATAAGACAATGAAGACTTTGTAGGAAAGGGCCAAGTGCTGGTTACACGAAAGCTAAACCTTTATTCCCCAGCAAAACAAACAGAATGAAGCTGAGCATGTCAGGACTCCACTTGTCAAGCCTCTGTCTGATAGACGTCTGATCCACACATGGACCATTGTCAGGCGTAAAAAGATTGTCTGGCAACTGTCAAGTGTAAACTGTGTTTCCTGCAACCCCCCTGTGTAAAATGGATTGTCTGACGATCAGCCAACCGTTAACGCGGAAACAAGTCACGTGACCTACAGCCGGGCCAGCTGGTGCGCCATGCTCACAGCAAGAGCAGCATTAGTTTCGGACATCATGTCCTAGCACTGCAGATTTCCGCTTCAACATGTCACAGGTTGCCAATGAAAAAAATGTTCAGTCCTAAATCAGTAACCAACTTTCTTTGAAGACGACTTTAACTCTTTTTCCTGTTTTGAACAACTCAAATATTGTTTTTCTTATGCTTTCTGTCTAATTTGATTATTTAAAAATAAATGAGACCCCTACCCTCCACCTGTGCAAGCATTTTTATTGCGTATACATATAAATCTGAATATGGAACTATTCAATGTCTAAAGCATCGATTTCCCCTGAGGATATGCGGGAGCAGGGGGAACTGTCAGTGTAAATAGCATTCCCACCTTCTGGAAATTCGATGCTAGAAATTTCCTCTTTTCTATTCCTCTCTTCGTTTCTGCCTTGCTCCTTTTCTTCCTGTCACCTCCTTCTTGTCTTTTTTTCTGCCTTTTTCGTCCATTCACCTGCCTTTTTTCAGGAAGACCTAAAACTTAGCAATTCTCCCCCACACCGAAGTCGTATTTTCTATGTCTGACTTGTCAAGCGTTTAATGACAGTGCAACGCATATTTGCTTATATGGCAGACAACAATAGTTGCTGTCTTAGCGGCTGACAAAGAAGACAAAGACGAAGGAGGAGGAGGAGAAGAAGAAGAGGAGGAGGAGAAGAAAAAGGAGGAGGAGGAAGAGGTGGAAAGGAGAAGAAGAAGAAGAAGAAGGAGGAGGAGGAGGAGGAGGAGGAGGAGAGGAGAAGGAAGAGCATGAAGAGGTGGAGAAGAAGAAGAAGAAGAAGAAGAAGAAGAGGAAGAAGGAAGAGGAGGAGGAGAAGAAGGAGGAGGAGGAGGAAGAGGTGAAGAGGAGGAGAAGAAGAAGAAGGAGAAGAAGAAGAAGAAGAAGAAGAAGAAGAAGAAGAAGAAGAAGAAGAAGAAGAAGAAGAAGAAGAAGAAGAGAAGAAGAAGAAGAAGAAAACAACGACGACGACGACGACGAAGAAGAAGAAGAAGAAGACGAAGAAGAAGAAGAAGAAGAAGAAGAAGAGGAGGAGGAGGAGGAGAAAAATTGCAAAGAATAGTTACAAAGATTATATGAGAAGAAGAAGAAGAAGAAGAAGAATTGCGAAGAAGAAGAATTGCGAAGAAGAAGAAGAAGAATTGCGAAGAAGAAGAATTGCGAAGAAGAAGAAGAAGAAGAAGAAGAAGAATTGCCAAGAAGAAGAATTAAGAAGAAGAACTGCGAAGATCAAGAATTAAGAAGAAGAATTGTGAAGAAGAATTACGGAAAAGAATTTCAAAGAAGACTTAAGTATTATCAAGAAGAATTGAGAAGAACTGAGAAGAAGAAGAAGAAGAAGAAGAAGAAGAAGAAGAACTGAGAAGAAGAAGAAGAAGAAGAAGAAGAAGAAGAAGAAGAAAGAAGAGAAGAAGAAGAAGAAAAAGAAGAAAAAGAAAAGAAGAAGAAAAAAAAAGAAGAGTTGCGAAGAAGAATTAGGGAAAAGAATTTCAAAGAAGATTTTAAGTATTATCAAGAAGAATTGAGAAGAACTGAGAAGAAGAAGAGGAAGAAGAAGAAGAAGAATACCCGGTCAGGCTGATAGATAAGACAATGACTTTGTAGGAAAGGGCCAAGTGCTGGTTACACGAAAGCTAAACCTTTATTCCCCAGCAAAACAAACAGCACGAAGCTGAGCACGTCAGGACTCCACTTGTCAAGCCTCTGTCTGATAGATGTCTGATCCACACATGGACCATTTTCAGGCGTAAAAAGATTGTCTGGCAACTGTCAAGTGTAAACTGTGTTTCCTGCAACCCCCCTGTGTAAAATGGATTGTCTGACAATCAGCAACCGTTAACGCGGAACAAGTCACGTGACCTACAGCCGGGCCAGCTGGTGCGCCATGCTCACAGCAAGAGCAGCAGTATTTTCGGACATAAATGTCCTGGCACTGTAGATTTTCGCTTCAACATGCCCACAGGTTCCCAATGAAAAAAAATGTTCAGTCCTAAATCAGTAACCAACTTTCTTTGAAGACGACTTTAAACTCTTTTTCCTGTTTTGAACAACTAAAATATTGTTTTTCCTATGCTTTTGTCTAATTTGATTATTTAAAAATAAATGAGACCCCTACCCTCCACCTGTGCAAGCATTTTTATTGCGTTTTACATATAAATCTGAATATGGAACTATTCAATGTCTAAAGCATCGATTTCCCCCGAGGATATGCGGGAGCAGGGGGAAAATGTCAGTGTAAATAGCATTCCCACCTTCTGGAAATTCGATGCTAGAAAATTCCCTCTTTTCTATTCCTCTCTTCGTTTCTGCCTTGCTCCTTTTCTTCCGTCACCTCCTTCTTGTCTTTTTTTCTGCCTTTTTTGTCCATTCTCCTGCCTTTTTTCAGGAAGACCCAAAACTTAGCAATTCTCCCCCACACCGAAGTCGTATTTTCTATGTTGACTTGTCAAGCGTTTAATGACAGTGCAACGCATATTTGCTTATATGGGCAGAAAAACAATAGTTGCTGTCTTAGCGGCTGACAAAGGAAGACAAAGACAAGAAGGAGGAGGAGAAGAAGAAGAGGAGGAGGAGAAGAAGAAGGAGGAGGAGGAAAAAGGGGGAAAGGAGGGAAGAAGAAGAAGAAGAAAAAGAGGAAGAAGGAGGAGGAGGAGGAGAAGAAGGAGGAGGAGGAGGAAGAGGTGAAGAGGAGGAGAAGAAGAAGAAGAAGAAGAAGAAAAGAAGAAGATAGAAGAAGAAAGAAGAAGAAGAAGAAGAAGGAGAAGAAGAAGAAGAAGAAGAAGAAGAAAAACAACGACGACGACGCGACAACGACGACAAAGAAGAAGAAGAAGAAAAAAGAAGAAGAAGAAGAAGAAGAAGAAGAAGAGGAGGAGAAAAAATTTCAAAGAATAGTTACAAAGATTATATGAGAAGAAGAAGAAGAAGAAGAAGAATTGCGAAGAAGAAGAAGGAGAATTGCGAAGACGAAGAATTGCGAAGAAGAAGAAGAAGAAGAAGAAGAAGAAGAAGAAGAAGAAGAATTGCCAAGAAGAAGAATTAAGAAGAAGAACTGCGAAGATCAAGAATTAAGAAGAAGAATTGTAGAAGAAATTACGGAAAAGAATTTCAAAGAAGACTTAATAATTATCAAGAAGATATGAGAAGAACTGAGAAGAAGAAGAAGAAGAAGAAGAAGAAGAAGAATACCCGCTCAGGCTGATAGATAAGACAATGAAGACTTTGTAGGAAAGGGCCAAGTGCCGGTTACACGAAAGCTAAACTTTTTTTCTCCAGCAAAACAAACAGCATGAAGCTGAACACGTCAGGACTCCACTTGTCAAGCCTCTGTCTGATAGACCTCTGATCCACACATGGACCATTTTCAGGCGTAAAAAGATTGTCTGGCAACTGTCAAGTGTAAACTGTGTTTCCTGCAACCCCCCTGTGTAAAATGGATTGTCTGACAATCAGCCAACCGTTAACGCGGAAACAAGTCACGTGACCTACAGCCGGGCCAGCTGGTGCGCCATGCTCACAGCAAGAGCAGCATTAGTTTCGGACGTCAGTTTAAATAGCATCCCCACCCTCTGGAAATTCGGTGCCAGGATTTCCCTCTTTTCCATCCCTCTCTTCGTTTCTGCCTTGTTCCTTTTCTTCCTGTCACCTCCTTCTTGTCTATTTTCTACCTTTTTCGTCCATTCTCCTGCCTCTTTTCAGGAAGACTTAAAACTTAACAATTCTCTCCCACACCGATATGCCTGACTTGTCAAGCGTTTAATGGCAGTGCAAGGCATTTTTGCTTATATGACAGACAACAATAGTTGCTGTCTTAGCATTTGACAAAGAAGACTAAGACGAAGGACGAGAAGAAGAAGAAGAAGAAGAAGAAGAAGAGGAGGAGGAGGAGGAGGAGGAGAGGAGGAAGAGGAGAAGGAGGAGGAGGAGAAGAAGGAGGAGGAGGAGATCGTTAGGTTTTTTTTTTACATGAAGTGCTACGGGGTTACAGGTTGTGGTCAGTGCTAAGCTATCTGATTGGTTGAAACAGTGTGCTCGTTTATAACCACGCTGCACCAATGCATGTAACAGGAGTGCGAGCCCCGCTGATAGAATGTCTGTTTCATAGTTGCTTTCCAAGTAAATCACATTCTTATGTAACATTGAGGATTGAGATACAGTTTTCAAAGCGAGGTCTAGAATGTAGTGGGTTTTTTTCTTCTAAGAGTTTGTCTTTTCCTAACATGTGAATCCTTTGACTTCGTTTTGGAAAACACTTTCACCTTTCCTTAATATGTTTAGATCTGTCTTGAAACTTTGACAACGTGTAGATCTAGAGACAAACAGTCTCTGTGTTTTGTCGACACTCAATGATGTTAAAACATCAAATTGAAGATGGAGATAAAAACGATTTGATGCATAACCATTATACAAAGAAGAAATATCATCCACAAAACTGACCAATCTATTTTGATTTCAGAAAAAAAATAACTTTTTTTTCCTATGTTCTCCCTTTGTTAACACCTGTCAGCCTAGGTTTACAAAAAAAAATGGCCACTTTATTTTTAGCTGATCATTTTGACCTAGCTTGTTCTTCTCTCAGCAGAGCTAGTTTGTCAAAAGCTTATATTGCGTCATTGAAAAGATCACGTCATAGGCTGTGATTGATGTCATTACTGATGATGGTTCTATGCCGTGGTGTAGACGTCATAGGACTGAGGACTTGTGATTGGGTTGCCGCTAGGTGGTATACAGGACTTTCCTGCAGGACACACAGAACTTAATAGAACTGTCACCTGCCTCTACCCCTACTCTATCTATCTGTTCTTCAGCCTTCTTGCCTATCCATCAGTCTGTCTGTCATTCTTCTACGTGTTTCTCTCCCCCCTCCCCTCTCTCTCTCTCCTCCTCCTCTCTCTCTCTCTCTGTCTCTCTCTCTATAGATATTTTTCCCGAATACTGTGTGAGTGTATTGCTATGAGCTTTATTTTATTTTATTATCATGTATATCCCTATGGGCGGGGACTAGATGTAAAAAAGCACATGGGTGCTTATTCGCTATACTCGAAATAAAATAATTTGTCATTGTCATTGTGTCTCTCTCCTCCTCTCTCTCTTTCTCTCTCTTCTTTCTCTCTTTCTCTCCCTTTCTCTCTCCCTTTCTCTCTCTCTCTCTCTCTCCTCTCTCTCTCTCTCTCTCTCTCTCTCTCTTTTCTCTCTCTCTCTTTATCTCTCTCTCTTTCTCTCTCTCTCTTTCTCTCTCTCTCTTTCTCTCTCCTTCTCCCCCTCTTTCTTTCTCTCTCTCTCTCTCTCTTTTTTTCCTCTCTCTCTTTCTCTCTCTTTTCTTCTGTCTGTCTGTCTGTCTTCTCTCTCTCTCTCTCTCTCACTCTCTCTCTCTTTCTCTCTCTCTCTCTCTCTCACTCTCTCTCTCTCTCTCTCTCTCTCTCTCTTCTCTCTCTCTCTCTCTCTCTCTCTCTCTCTCTCTCTCTCTCTCTCTCTCTCTCGCTCTCTTTCTTTCTCTCCATGATCCAGATCTTTAGAAAACAGACACTGAAGTAAAGGATGCTGTACACTTTGAACAACAACAAAATAAGAATGCCACCACCACCACCACCACCACCACCACCACCACCACTTTGCTAGGAGAACAGAAACAAGTCATGGAAAACGAGACCGCCATCCTAGAACAGAAACAAGTCATGGAAAACGAGACCGCCATCCTGGTTGATGTGAACATACTTTACATTCGAAGCCTATGACTGCAATACAACATGGCATGCTCGTATCCGGAAAATTTGTGTGCTTTGTATATTGCATTGTATATTGCATTGTATATTGCATTGTATATTGCATTCTACATTGCATTGTATATTGCATTGTACATTGCATTCTATATTGCATTCTATAGTGCATTTTATATTGCATAATATAATTATTGCATTGTACATTGCGTTGTATATATTGCATTGTATATTGAATTGTATATTGCATTGTATATATTGCATTGTATAATTATTGAATTGTATATTGCATTGTATAATTGTTGCATTGTATATTGCATTGTACATTGCATTGTATATTGCATTGTATATTGCATTGTATACAACTTTTAGCCACGCACATTTCTCTGCGTGAAATTCGGGCAGCTCTCCCAGGGGAGAGTGCGTCGCCACTAGACCAGCGCCACTCATTGTATTTTACATTTCCTGTGTGCATGTGTATTTCTTCCCTATCAGAGTGGCTTTCATTTACAGAATTTTGCCAGGGACAACTCTATTGTTGTCACGGGCTCTTTCACGTGGGCTAAATGAGTACTGCGCATGGGGCTTTGGTTTATCTGTCACTGGATAGACTAAAGGGTGATCTACTCTTGTTGTATTCTTCTTCTGCGTTCCCTGCTCATGGTCAATTTTCAACAGGGTCTGGTTTGGCGAAGACTGCACACCCCGCCCCCTATCCCTGCCCTGCCCTCAACGCCCAGCCCATCCCAGGAGAGAGAGAGAGAGAGAGAGAGAGAGAGAGAATGACAATGGCAATGACAATGTTTAATGAATTTAGGCCTCTGCCCATTTTCATGGGGTACATAAATGTCTACAGACACATGAATGCATATATCAAGAAAAGTGACGCCGATGAAAAGTGAAAAAAACCTACATATAAATATAAATAAATGACATCAAGATTTGCAAAATTCTATGTATACTGGAGACTGAGTTTATTGTCTCTGAGTTTGAAGGCTTTGTACAAAAACCATGCTAGTTGTCTGATTATTGACACATTGTGGGTGGCCATAAGACTCACATACTTTGCTTTCTGAAAATGAATGGGAATCTCCTTTAGCATGTTTGGTCTCAAAGTAGAGTATGTGTCACACTGAAAACACATATGAAGTTCATTTTCTTCTGACCCTGGACAAAATGGACAGTCATTGTTTATATTATCTGCACACACATAACGATTCTTATGGATTCCGAGGTCACTGATTCCAAGCCGTACTCGAATAAAAATGTCTCTAAAACACTTTTGCTGCACACAACCTAAATAAGTTTCTGGGATAAGGGAAGACTTGAAACACCCGTAAAGATTAAATCTGTCACTGTTACAAACACTTGTCATCCATTCTTGCATGTACACGTCCAAGAGTTTCTGCTTAAATGATAGCAAGAAATGCCTCTGGTTATCAACTCTTTGATTTATCCAAACATACCCAAACCCAACACTTTGTAACACATGTTTAAGCTTAGAAATCCAGTTCATTTTACCAGACTCCTCTAAGCTCATCATCATTTGATAAGCTTGTTTTGGAAGTCGAGTATAATCCATTTTTAGTATACGAAGCCAATATTTAACTGCACGCATGCGACAGTTGATTTGTAAAGGATACCTCCCGAGGTCACCATATATCATTTTATTTGGAGTGCGGCTGGAAACATTTAAAAATCTCTTGCAAGCCAATGAATGTACTGACTCAACCAGATGATTTTTAGACAAAATGCCCCACACTTCAGAAGAATACAGAAGAATTGGTTGAATTTTAGTGTCAAATATTTTGAAAAATGTTTTCCTAGACATATTATTATATTGGTTATATATTCTGACAATATCAAATAGCGCTCTTTTGCCCTTTTTTGCAAGGTGTTTGGCATTTTCATTCAAACTCATGGTGGTTGTAAACGTAAAGCCTAGATACACATATTTGTTCACCACTTCTACAGGAACACCGTCAACAAACCACTTCCCACTCCTACCTAGAAATCCTCCTTTTCTGAAAGCCATAACTTTTGTCTTATCTTTGTTAATTTTCAGACCAAGATCAGTACATACTTTAAGCATACAGTTAATCTGGTTTTGTAGTCCATTTGGTGTGCAAGACAACAACACGAGATCATCTGCAAATAGTAGAATAAATAATTCAGCTAAACCTGGTAGCAGTTGTATTCCATGTTTCCCCTGATCTTCTAGACATATCACTAACTCATTTATTACCACAGAAAACAATGTGGGACTTAGAACACAACCTTGGCGCAAACTCCGAGGACATTCAAGCAAGTCTGTATAGCTGTTGTTTACTCTGACACATGACATCACTTCCCTGTAAATTGATTTAATGGAATTTAGAAATACAGAAGATGTGCCAGCGTTGCTCAAAGCCTTAATCATTATGCTTCGTTGAACAGAATCAAAGGCCTTGGACAAATCTACAAATGCAACATATAGTTTTCCTTTCTTTTTAGATAAGCTTTTCTGAATGACTGAATACAGAGTAAATATATGGTCTGTTGTGGAGTAACCATTCCTAAAACCAGCCTGATTTTCTGGAATTTTGTCATGGTCTTCTAACCAGTTGTAAAGTCTCTTATTTAGAATAGCAGTATAACATTTACCCATAACACTAAGCAGTGACACTCCTCTATAATTATCAGCTACATCTACTGATCCCTTTTTGTGTATCGGCACAATAGCTCTGGTCCAAATAGTTGGATACTTGCAATTCAAAAAATTTTCATTGAAAAATTCAGTAATGAACTCTAACAGTAACTTGTCTGCTGACTTCAACATTTCTGCAAAAACATTGTCAAACCCACAAGCTTTTCCTGTTTTTAATTTCTTTATTGATGTTAAGACTTCATGCTTGGAGATAGGATTATCAAGCTCCTCGATAAAAGGGAGGGTGTCATTCGGAAAAGTTTCTTCCTCTGTGCTACAACCAGCATTAAAACATTCTTAAAGTGTTCAAACCAGTCTTCCTTAGTAATCTGATTACTTGCCTGTGAGAGAGAGAGAGAGAGAGAGGGGGGGGGGAGAGAGAGAGAGGGGGGGAGAGAGAGAGAGAGAGAGAGAGAGGTGGGGAGAGAGAGAAAGAGAGAGAGAGCGAGCCAGGTGCAGGTAGACAGGAAGGGAGGGCAGGACATGGTCAGACAGTCCACAGGCTCTTGGCCTGAGAGATGACCCGCCAGGCTGATTGTGACCTCTGACACCGCTTACGTCACTGATGATCGTCAGTTCTCTAATCGCCACTGACGATTGTCAATTGCTTAATCGTCACTGACGATGGTCGATTCCTTACAAGTTATATGATAAGTCATTGATGACAAATTTCTTACGCATCATAGGCTACTAGAACACATTTCTAGCAGACTTTGTAGTGGGACTGATTTCTTCTTCTCTGAACTGCTGTTGTCTGCCATATGAGCAAAAATGCGTTGTGCTGCCGTTAAGCACCTGACAAGTCAGGCCCAGCGCATCAAACTTTAGCGTGGGAGAGAATAGTTATCTTTCAAGTCTTTCTATTTAAAAAAGGCAGGAGAACCAGCCGCCATGGCGCAGTGGTTAGCGCCTTGGGTTACGGACTGGAAGGTCGCGGGTTCGATTCCCATAAGAGTCATAGGGATTTTTCGGACTCCGGCCGGCTCCTACCCAGAGTGAGTGTGCTGTGGGCTCAGTGGGAAGACTGGGACCACACAGTCGAGCTTCATCCACTGAACGGATGCGAGTTTGAGAGTGTTGCTCAAATTACCTGACCAACACTGCAGGTGTCTGTATCTCTCGGGCCCGGTTGACGCCGGGATATATTATGATAGTAAGCGTAGAGTACAACCCTGTCAAGTAGTCTCAAAGCATATGCACTTCCACAGCAGCATCTTTACGTCATCCTCATTGTCATTAATCATCATGCATTAAAAAAAAAATTGCCTCTGATTCGGTGGTCCCGGTTTCTCTGGTCTCATGGTGACCTCAGATTCGGTTTGCTCATACACTTCTGTGCCTGTGATGAGTTTGTGTCAAAGCCTTTGGGGTTGAAGGTTCGCGGGGGACGGTCGTTTGAGGGACGTTGTGGTGGTTGCCACCTGGGGTGGGCAACTCACTCAGTCTGGCTCCGCGACTGAGCTAATACTGTTGTTAGTAGGGGGCTTAGTAGGTGGTGTCCTGCGTATGTTAGCTCAGAACAGGCACCACTGAACACCACCAAAGTGACCCAGCAGCAGTGCAGGGCTCCTCTGGCTGGTGGCCCCACGGCGGCCTGATAGTGATGGGCTCCCTGTGGACTTCCGACCCTGAGGATGAGACATAACAAATCAGGGTGTGGCTGTGGCGGGGAGATTGGAATGAGCGGCGTGGGAACAATGATGAGGCAGCAAAAAAAATAAATAAATTTAAAAAAAGGCAGGAGAGCTCCGAGCCTAGATTTTTGTTTATAAAACCATCCCCACCCCCAACCCCCTCCCCCAACCATTCAGGTAGCGGCATTTTGACTTCTGTGGAGGTGGCTAAGCATGACACCTCTCTGTATGTGCTTTTCAAAAAATTGTCATTCTTTCCTTACGGGCACACCAAATGAGGTACTCTTTCAATTTTTAAAAATTTGTATTTTATTCTTTTATATCGAGGATAATGGAATAAGCACTTATGTGCTTTTTTACAACCAGTCCCCGTGTGTATGTAGTTTTGTAAATTCTGCCATCTGTTCTCACCCGCACACAATGGCCTACTCTTACGAAAAGCGGAACAGGATTTTAACTTGTGCACAAGATGTTCTGCGTGCGTTCGCACACGGGGCCTCGGTTTATAGTCTCATTCGAGGGACTTTTGGGGAGAGTGGAGTCCGCACTGATGTTAACTTGAAGAAGAACATATTGGCTTAGTAGCTTTCTTGTGTCTTCTTGAGATTATGGTTCGTATCAATGTGCCTGTCAGTATTGTAACTACCTTTCATAAGATGATTAAAGTGTTTTTGACTGCACTTTGACTTGACTTGACTTCCTTTTGCCTACCGTATAGTATCCAGGCTACACACCCCATTCAGATTCTGCCCCTTTTTCCTGCCCGTTTCCAGTAACACTCATGCATTCATCATACCCCACGTACTAAGACGTCCACAGACATTTTTTTTAAGCCCTTTTTGTGAAATACTGGCCTCTGACTCTAGAATCATGTGATTTTGCTCGGTAGGTTTGATTTTTTTTTCAGCAAACACTGTAACCTCCAGTCCTTTGTAATCTTCTAGCTTTCTTACCGCAATATGCATGCGCGGGGTCAACGCTGCAGGAATACAAACAATCCTCAATTGATGATTATTTCCAAATTTCTCGGGACTACCTGGTATTGCTCTGTCTTCAATAAAAAAAAAACCAACCAAACGAAAACAAGTACACAGTGTATTTTTCATACTTAAAAAACGCGTGAAAACCAGCAACAAATGTGACTTGGTAGCACATTGAAGAGGCTACTTCACGGGAAAGCTAAAGGCGTAGTGTAGCCAAAGCGCGTCCTTAGTGATCAAAAGTAGTGTAGTTACTACAACCCTTTTTTGTTGTTTTGTCTTAAGCTGTGAAGAAAATCGGCCATTTCAAGTACTTGGGTCTTCTTTTCTCAGGGGAAAAAGCACACAGTTCCACCGAGATATCTTCAGCTTTCCCTTTCAGCGGGAATAAGGCTCTTCACGTAATCTTTGCTGCTGAAGTGTGTGTGTGTGTGTGTGTGTGTGTGTGTGTGTGTGTGTGTGTGTGTGTGTGTGTGTGTGTGTGTGTGTGTGTGTGTGGTTGTGTGTGTGTGTGTGTGTGTTTGTGTTTGTGTGTGTGTATGTGTGTGTGTGCGCGCGCGCGTGCGTGCGTGCGTGTGTGTGTGTGTTTGTGCGTTTGTGTAAGTGTTTATTTTATTTGTATTGTTATTTATTTATTTATTCTTTTATATCGAGGATAATGGAATAAGCATTCATGTGCTTTTTTACATCCAGTCCCCGTGTGTATGCGGTTTTACAAATTTAGTCATCTGTTCCCACCGGCACACAATGGCCTACTCTTTCGAAAAGCGGAACAGGATTTAACGAGTGCTTATGATGTTCTGCGTGCGTTCGCACACAGGGCCTTGGTTTATAGTCTCATCCGAAGGACCGAAGTGTGTGTTTGTGTATTTGTGTAAGTGTGTGTATGTGTGTTCTTCAAGTTAACGTCTCTTCACTAGTACTTTGCGCATAATTACAAAGTATGCTAACCTCCTCAAGCCCAGTCCCAAACACTTCATTTGCGGTTATACAAAGCCCTGTAGACATAAACATTGTCCACAAACACTACCTGCAGCGTTCTCCTCTGACCTAAGTACTGTTTACATAGTCTGAGTGCTCCGCCTTGAATGAAGCCACGTCTGTCTACATACTTTGTGCCTATGTGTTGTTCCTCAATTTAACGTCTGTTCACATTAAGTTGTTGTTGTTGTTGTGCGTTCCCCAGCTTTACACCCTGGGGGTCACCCAGAACATGCACTCTGACTCACTCATCCCACCTGGGAATCACCGTGAGATAGGAAGTACACCGGGTGAGAAGTTTGCGTGTACGACTATTTTCAAGTACCTCGCCACATAGGCAGCCATACTCCGACTTCACATTAAGTAATATTAGCCACAAAAAGGCAAACAACTTAGAAAAAAAAGTTAATGAACTGTCTAACTACTGTAACCATAATACAATGAAAGAAATGAATTGACCTTATGGAAAACTCTATTCAATTTCGAAAACTATACCATTGTGGGAATAATGCCTATGCTTCAAATCAATAAATGACATACTTACTTGTGCTACAGCAAATTGCTAACACAACTATCTTTCAACAGCAAAGCAATTTCACAGAGCAATGTACAGCTATTCAAAACCTTATGCAAAGATCTCTCACGAATGGTGGGAAGGTGCTTTTTTAACACTTGACATTCGAAAAGAATATGAATGTTTGAGATTGCCTCTACCACGCACACAATGCACATTTCTAGAAAATTTTGTATGGAAAGCATTTAACTTCAGTCTATTAATAAGACTTATGACTGGCCTTTGGCGTGATTTATCTAACCCCAAACGAGAAGAGAGAAAGACATTTAGGTAAAAAATTGAAGTAGTACCATGGGAAAACCCCACATCTTCTTTATTTTTTACCTAACATGCTTCCAGCAAGCACTTTCTATCAAGTTATAATTTTCATGAATTGACATTGGTATATTCAAGACAGCAGCAGAGTTTGAGTGTGCTGCCGCATTTTTAGCTGCTCTATCAACCTTTTCATTATACAAGATATTGCAATGCGATGGTACCCAGCAAAAGGTAACATCAGTGCCTCTTAAAATGAGAAAGTGTATATGATGGTTTATCTCAGTTATAAGATCATGCTTAATATTAGACCCAGAGTTTTTAAGTGATTGTAACCCAGATTTTGAATCAACACATAACAAAACCTGTAAACTAGCCCAGGGAAAGTCGATTAAGTAATGTCAAGCCATCTGTGTCTTAAGGACCGTTGGAACGATTGGCTTGTGTGCGGGTTTTGTTATTGTTTGTTATTGTTTGGTGGTGGTGGTGGTGGTGGAAGGGGGTGTTGCTGCTGCTGGTGTTGGTGTTGTTGTTGTTGTTTTTGGTGGTGGTGGTAGTGGTGGTTGGTGGTGGTGGTGTTGCTGTTGTTGGTAGTTGTGGTGGTGTTGGTGGTGGTGTTGGTGGTGTTGGTCTGGCTGTCTTTTTGTTGGAATGTCTGTTTGTATCTGTCTGTCTGTCTGTATCTGTCTGTGTGTATCTGTGTGTATCTGTCTGCCTCTATCTAGCTGTCTGGCTGGCTGGCTGTATCTGTCTGTCTGTCTTTTTTGTTTGTTTTGTTTAATGTCTATTCACTACATGGGGATTTAGACACTAAATCTGTTGTGTTATATATATAATATAATATATATATATATATATATATATATATATATATATATATATATATATATATATATATATATACATGTGTATATACACACATATATACACACAAATATACACATACATACACACATCTATCTATCTATCTGTCCCGTAGTCTGACGACCGTGGGGGCACCCTCAAAGACTCAACAACCAGTTCCCTCCATTCCTCTCTCTGTTCTGCCTTTCTCAGGGTTTTGTTGAGTTCTAGGCCTGTCCATTCGCTGATTTTATCCTCCCAGCTCTTCCTTGGTCTGCCTCTTCTTCTTCCTCCTTTGACAGTGCCTTGTAAAATTGTCTTTGCAAGTCCTTTGGATCTTGTGACATGCCCATACCATTTAAGTTTACACTTTTTCACGATCGTTAGAAGGTTCTCATAGGGTCCAATGGTTTGCTGGATTCTGTTATGCACGCTTTCATTGCTTATGTGGTCTTTGTAGGAGATGCCAAGGAGTCTCCGAAAGCATCTCATCTCCACCGCCTGTACTCTTCTCTCTAAATCTGCAGTCAGGGTCCATGATTCACAGGCATACAGAAATATGGATATGACAAGGGAGCGCATTAGTCTGATCTTGGAGATAAGTCAGATATTTTAATCTCTCCAGGTGGTGTATAGTTTTGACAGTGCTGTTATTGTCTGTGCAGTCCTGCATACTACTTCTGGCTTGGATCCCTGGTCTGATACAATGGCTCCCAGGTACTTGAAGCTTTGAAATGTTTCCAGCTTCTGGTCATTAACCCTGATATCAGTGCTAATGCCGTTGGTGTTATTAGTTATCAGTTTGGTCTTCTCTGCACTGATTTCCATGCCGTATGTTTTGGAGGCCTTATTTAGGTGTTGTGTTAGGCTGGCAAGCTCTTTTTCTGATCCTGCTATTCCATCAATGTCATCTGCGAAGCAGAGGTTTGTGATCGTTCTGCCACCAATGCTGACTGATCCTTCATGATGTTCCAGTGCATCAGCCATGACTCTCTCAAGGAAGATGTTGAAAAGAGTGGGTGAGAGAAGACAGCCCTGCCTTACTCCAACTGTTGTTCGAAACCATTCCCCAATGTTGTTGTTGTAGTACACTGCACTGGTGGCCTCGCTGTACAGCTGTTTGATGACTCTGATCAGGTTTGCATTGATGCTGTACAAATTCATGGTTGCCCACAAAGCTGCATGCCACACCCTGTCAAATGCTTTCTTAAAATCGATAAATACATGGTAAAGGTCTTGTTGATGTTGAAGGTACCGCTCACATAGTATTCTGAGGTTGAATATCTGTTCTGTTGTGCTGCGCCCTGCTCTGAAATTTGCTTGTCCCTCAGCAATGATGGTCTTTGCTTGTGGCTTCAGTCTATTCAATATTATCTGCAGCATGACCTTGCTTGGGTGGCATATGAGGCTGATTGTGCGGTAATTATGGCAATGTTATAGATTTCCTTTCTTGGGGAGGGTGATGATGAGTGACTGTGTCCATGGTGTTGGCCATTTTCCTGTCTGCCAGATCTTGTTGCAGATTCTTAGTAGGGCGCTGATCATGGCATCCCCTCCAGCTTGAACCAACTCAGCTGGAATGTTGTCAGCCCCTGCTGACTTTCCCTTTTTCAGCGATCTGACTGCTGTTTCCACTTCTTCTCGGAGGATAGGGTGACTGTCTGTGTCTTTGCTTGCGGGTACATTAAGGACTTCTGGATCTCCTGCGGTTCTATAGTTATACAGGTCGGAGCAGTATTCTGTCCATCTGTTCAGAATATCCTGGTCGTCAGTTAGACACTTCCCATTTTTGTCTTGGATTGTTAAACCTTT
Source organism: Rapana venosa (assembly GCA_028751875.1). Classification (NCBI taxonomy): domain Eukaryota; kingdom Metazoa; phylum Mollusca; class Gastropoda; order Neogastropoda; family Muricidae; genus Rapana; species Rapana venosa. The sequence goes on along the minus strand of CM054137.1, from coordinate 85,080,074 downwards.
TCCCTGTTTTGTGCTAATCAGGTCTTTCACCAGCTGATATGCTTTCTTGGTATTGTTTTTCTTGATGTTCTCTTCAATGTCTTGGCACTGTTCACCGATCCATTTCTCTTTTGCCTCCGTCATGGACTTTCTGATTCTTTTGTTGATTGCCCTATATTGTTCTGCTCTTTCTTTTGTTTCATTTTTCTTTTTCTTCAACTCTCTACGCTTGTCGCATAGTTGTAGGATGTTAGGTGTGACCCATGGTTTTTTGACTGGTCGGTGTTTGCCAAGAAGCTCGCTTGCTGTTTCAGTCACTGCTGTATTGAAACTATTCATCAATGTATCTATGTCTGAGTCTATCACAGTGAGTGCTGCAAACTTTCCACCTATTTTTCAAGCAAGGATACACACATATATACACGTATATACATATACATCTTTATTTCTCTATCTCTATCTGTCTGTCTGTCTGGTTGTCTGTCTATCTATCTATCTATCTATCTATCTGTATCTATCTATCTACCTATCTATCTATATACATATATGAATGTATGTATGTATATTTTTCTAGTGTAGCTCAAGACCTTAGTTGAAGTCTTACGTTTCATCGTAACTTTTATCAACAAACAGATGTGTGTCTGTGTGTCTGTGTCTATTTCTCTCTGTGTCTGTGTGTCTGTGTGTCTGTGTCTGCGTGTGTATGCAATCACGTGGGGGGGGGGGGATACGTGCGTGTGTACATGCAAGCGTGCGTGTGTGGCTACCCAAAAGAGAATACACTCATACATGAGTACGCTCCCGTGTTTGCAGGAACGTCCAAGAAGTCCACAGTGGCAAGGAGCGTTTCTGAAGAAAAATGGTCAAGGTGTCCCATAACTTATGTGGTCATAGGGGAGCGAGGCATCAGATACCTCATTTCTCTAGGGGCCAGCATATTGAGGGCGGCGCCCATCTCCTCTCCCTCGCTGCTTTACCTTCCTGACCCTAAAGAGGGCAGGTACCCATTGACAGCTGTTTGTACTGGGAGACTTTACTGAAACCAAGGCGCGCAAAAACGGTCACCCATCCAACTGGTAAGCACGACGTTCGATGCTGCTGAACTTCGTTCGTTCTGCAGAAAGTGGATAGACAGTGCAGCAGATAAGACACCTTGCCTGCTGTGCGAAGCTGCGGGATGACAGAGCGGTGTGGCTTCAGGTGCAAGGTGCCAGACCTCCTTGAGGAAGGACGGTGGCAGGATGGTTAAGACGTTTGCCTGCCAACAAGTAAACCGTGAGGTTCTGGGTTCGATTCCCAGCCTCGCCCTTTCTTCCCAGTTTGACCAAAAAAAAATTGAACTGAATGTCAAAGTCCTTCGGATGAGACTATAAACCGAGGCCCCGTGTGCGAACACATGCAGAACATCTTGCGCACACGTTAAATCCTGTTCCGCTTTTTCGAAAGAGTAGGCCATTGTGTGCCGGTGGGAACAGATGACAAAATTTACAAAACCGCATACACACGGGGACTGGATGGGAAAAAAAAAGCACATGAGTGCTTATTCCATTATCCTCGATATTTTACAAAAAATTGACTGTTCAATTTGGTGCTTACGAGCGCTTAAATAAAATTCCATAATCTGCTTTTCAGAAAGATTGCAGGTGCCGCTGGATACAGAGCAAATTATACACCTCATTATCATCACTGGACTGGTTGGAAAATTGCATGAGTGTTTGGCTCCGTAGATAGCAGAAGAAAATGGTGAGGTCTGAGCGCTTTATTTGTTGCTTCGTCAGGTATATGTTTCTTGTAGTATTATTGTGTGAGTTGTCGGTGGGTGTGATGAGGAATGGTGAGGTCTGTGTTTTTGTTGGGGTATGTTGGTGTGTAGGAGGGTTTGTGTGGTGGTAGGTGAGGGTAGGGTGGTATGTGTGTGTGTGTGGTGTGGTGTGTGTGGTGTGTGTGTGTGTGTGTGTGTGTGTGTGGTGTGTGTGTGTGGTGTGTGTGGTGTTGTGTGTGGAGTGTGTGTGTGTAGTGTGTGGGGTTGTGTGTGTCACGTGCGCGCAGTGTGTGTTTGTGTGTGTGTGTGTGTGTGTGTAAGGTGTGTGTGTGGGGGGGTATGTGTATGTATGTGCGTGCATATGCGTGTATGCACTTGCGCGCGAACGTGCATAACCGTCCGTGTGAGCAATTACTGCGTGTTAGGGTCATTGTACCTCAGCAGGCGGGCAATGTCCCCATGGCCTCTGCTGCTCTAAGTCCTCAACCATTGTCCTGTTCTTTCCCTACAGAAGAAAATCTGACTTTCCGATGAGCCGAGTGTTGGGGCGTTCCCATTGTGGAGCAGTGTGGCGTTATGTAAACCTGTGACTGCCTTGTGCAGAGCCAGCGGTAACTCCTTCATGTCCCGTGATGTCTTCAAGTACGAAGCAGTCATTCTTCGCTTTAGCCGTACTCCTGTCTCTGTCTGTCTGAGTCTGTCTCTCTCTGTCTATCTGTCTGTCTGTCTCTCTCTCTCTCTCTCTCTCTCCCCTCTCTCTCTCTCTCTCTCCTCTCTCTCTCTCTCTCTCTCTCTCTCTCTTTCTGTGACGGGACGAGAACTGAACGGGTGTGCTGTTAGTAAGCTGCTGCAAATTTTTGCATTTTACCTTCAAAATGTCAGTTACTGGCCTTCCAGCAACTGTAATAACAACTTTAAACGCCCTGCTGATCGACAACGTCGTATCCAGTTGTTGGAAAGTCGCGGGGGAGAGCGGCAGCAGCGTTGTGTTCGTCTTGCGAATGAAGCCAGCTGACAAGCCAGTGTCAACAGAAATGGCGGACCCCGTGCTGAACCGTAACTCCCGTGTTCAGTACTATCGCAAGAAACCCCCTTGTCAAAGACGTCGCGATGTTCAAAGAAGCAGACAACACCAAGAAAGACAGGCAAGTCGCCAATGTGACAATGACAGTGTCTTGGAAGAGCCGGTCTTGTGTAACATTGACTCCCTGCTCGATGTGGAAACAGAAGAAAAACAAACCAGTGTATACACAGAGCTGTGTGTCAGCAGTGCAGTGAATGCCTCGGCCACACCAGATTCACTTGATCTACTGTGTGATCCAGCAACAGACAGCAAGATCGGTGTGTTTTCTGAGGCGTCTGATGTGCAGGAAGAGCTGACAGTTGGCTGCACAGTGGATGACTCTGATACTGGTATTGTGAAACAGTATGTGTCTACTCTAACTGACAAACGTGTGCAGCGTCGATTATGGGACAGCAAGAGAAACACACGGTTTCGAAAGGTTGTGGTACATAGTTTAGGCGATCAAAACATTGTGATGTATGAATTGGATGACATCGCCCTGGAATACTCTTGTAATGGACATACTGGCGAGGAATCTAAGTGTGTGCTCTGGTACATCAAGCAAGAAGAGAAAAACATGTTGCCAGAAGAACGTGTCAGGCTTGCCAGACTTCGTAAAGGGAAGCAGCGTCCTAACACACAACAGGCAGAGACAGTGGGGCATGCTCAGCGGGAATTACATCATCTTGGGGACCTGATCAAGTTTTACATGGGCTGACTTCGCTGGCTGCAGACTGGAAAAGGAAAGGCTGTTTTGAAAATTGAGACACCGGACAATAATGTATCGAATTTTGATGTACATACCACTACTGCCATGGTTTCTATGTAATTGTAATCGCGTCGCGTTCGATATCGTTTGTTACCGCGCTGCAGCGCTATATGGCTTGATTGCTAAATAGCAATAAATTTTGTCAAATTGTCAAAAGTCAAATTTCTCTCTCTCTCTCTCTCTCTCTCTCTCTCTCTCTCTCTCTCTCTCTCTCTCTCTCTCTCTCTATCTCTCTCTTTCTCTCTCTCACAAAGATGAAAATGAGAATTTGATTTGTAATTTGTGTAGATTAGCAACGCACGATGAAATTCATGTTGTTTTGGAATGCCCAGTTCTTGAAGACCTGAGAAAAGAATTGATTCTGCAAACTTATTGGAACTACCCATCATTGGTCAGGCTATCTCAGCTTATGTCATCTGAAAATGAGCAAACTGTTAAAAATATAGCAATAGTTCTGTATAAGTCTTTGAAGAGAATAAGGGATAGTAAAAGGTAAAAGGTAAAGGAGTCCCATAACCTATAAGGTCGTAGGGGAGCGAGGCGTCAGAGACCTCACTTCTCTAGGGCCAGCATATTGAGGGCGGCGCCCATCTCCTCTCCCTCGCTGCTTTACCTTCCCTGACCCTAAAGAGGACAGGTACCCATTTACAGCTGGGTGAACTGGGGGAACTGTACTGAAGCCAAGGCGCGCAAACGGTCACCCATCCAACTGGTAACCACGCTCGACGCTGCTTAACTTGGCTGGGGGAAAGCGAGTACTCTGACCACTGAGCTATCCCGTTCCCCTAAGGGATAGTAGCCTAATGTAAATTTTTCAGTTTTAACAAATGTTCATTGAATGATTTATTTTCAACGATAACTTGACAGCAAATGGCTGTATACTGGCGCTTTTGTATGTTTCCACCCCCTCAGAAGGGGCTTTGACCTGTCTGAATAAATCATCTGAAGTTTGATGTCTGAGGTCTCTCTCTCTCACCCTCTCTGTCTGTCTCTCTGTCTGTCTGTCTCTTTCTCTCTCCTCTCTCTCTCTCTCTCTCTCTCTCTCTCTCTCTCTCTCTCTCTCTCTCTCTCTCTCTCTCTCTCTCTCTCTCTCTCTCCCTCTGTCTCTCTGTCTGTCTGTCTGTCTGTCTCTCTCTCTATCTCTCTCTCTCTCTCTCTCTCTCTCTCTCTCTCTCTCTCTCTCTCTCTCTCTCTCTCCTCCTCTTCTTCCTCTCTCTCTCTCTCTCCTCTATGTGTGTGTTGTTGTTGTTCTTTTGGTTTAACGTCTTTTCACTCTTAGTGATATTAGACGTTATGTGTGTGTGTGTAGTGTGTATGTTTGGTGTGTGTTAGTGTGTGTATGTGTGTGTAAGTGTTTATGTAGGTGTGTGAGTGTATGTGTGTGTGCGTGAGTGTGTGTGT
>CM054137.1:85057600-85065100 GCA_028751875.1 Rapana venosa | reverse complement strand
AGATGCTTTCGGAGACTCCTTGGCATCTCCTACAAAGACCACATTAGCAACGAAAGCGTGCATAACAGAATCCAGCAAACCATTGGACCCTATGAGAACCTTCTAACGATCGTGAAAAAGCGTAAACTTAAGGGTATGGCATGTCACAAGATCCCAAGGAATACAAAGACAGTTTGCAAGGCACTGTCCAAGAGGAAGAAGAAGAGGCAGACCAAGGAAGAGGGAGGATAACATCAGTGAATGGACAGGCCTAGAACTCAACAAAACCCTGAGAAAGGCAGAACAGAGAGAAGAATGGAGGGAACTGGTTGCTGAGTCTTTGAGGGTGCCCCCACGGTCGTCAGACTACGGGACAGATAGATAGATAGATAGACATACACATACACGTACACAACATACACACACAGATACATACATACATACATAACATACATACATACATACATACATACATACATACATACATACATACATACATACATACATACACACATACATACTTACCTACATACATACATACATACATACATACATACATACATACAACATACATACATACATACATACACCTGCGGCTCGCACACACACATTCTCTGAACGTAACATAACTTTTATTAACCTCGTGATTTTTTTTTGCTTATTAATCATCACCGTGAGAGAAAGGCGTCAGATCCTAACGCCCTCCCCCCACCCCCCCCCCCCCCCACCCCCACCCATCCCCTTCCCTCCCCATTCCCTTCCCAAACAAATAAAGAGAAATGATTGTCCATAACAAATAATATTCCCGAATAACAATGTCTCCTTTTTGTGAATATATAAATATATATATATATAAATATATATATATATATATATAATATATATATATATATATATATAATATATAATATGAACAACCTCCCCCCACTCCCCCCCCCCCCCCCCCCCCCCCCACTACCGAACCCATCCTATCAAACTGGAAAAAAAAAATGCCCCCATGACGTCACACGCACAAACAAGTGACGTCAAGCCCTTAAGCAAGGGAGACAAGTGAAGGAGGCTGCCCATCATTGCATTGTCCGCTTTACTGAACGGGAGGAGAAGGCTGGGAAAGGGGACTGAAAGGTCACCCTGTGGCTTTTAGCATGAAGTCAGAGGCTGCTGCGCCAATTGATGGACTGACCTGGCTGCAGTTGTTGGGAAGAGAGGGAAGCAGGCCCTCAGCGTGTGTGCAGGCATCAACACATACATGCATGCTTTCTTCTTCTTCTTCTTCTTCTTCTTTTCCTCTTTTTCTTCTTCTTCTTCTTTGCAATTCTTCTTCTCCTTCTCTTGCAATTCTTCTTTTTCTTCTTCTTGCAATTCTTCTTCATCTTCTTCTTCTTCTTCTCCTTCTTCTTCTCCTTCTCCTTCTTCTTCTTCTTCTTCTTCTTCTTCTTCTCTTCTTCTTCTTGTCATTCGCAATTCTTCTTCTTCGCAATTCTTCTTCTTCTTCTTCTCTTCTTCTTCTTCTTCTTTATTTTTCCTTCTTCTTCTTCTTCTTCTTCTTCTTCTTCTTCTTCTCTTCTTCCTTCTTCTCTTCTCTTCTTCTTCTTCTCTTCTTCTTCTTCTCTTCTTCTTCTTCGCAATTCTCTTCTTCGCAATTCTTCTTCTTCGCAATTCTTCTTCTTCGCAATTCTTCTTCTTCCAATTCTTCTTCTTCTTCTTCGCAATTCTTCTTCTTCTTCTTCTCTTCTTCTTCTTCTTCTTCTTCTTCTTCTTCTTTTCCTTTCTTCTTCTTCTTCTTCTTCTTCTTCTTCTTCTTCTTCTTCTCTCTTTCTTCTTCTCTTCTTCTTCTTCTTCTTCGCATTCTTCTTCTTCTTCTTCGCAATTCTTCTTCTTCTTCGCAATTCTTCTTCTTCTTCTCTTTCGCAATTCTTCTTCTTCTTTGCAATTCTTCTTCTGCTTCTTCTTCTTCTTCTTCTCTCTTCTTCTTCTTTGCAATTCTTCTTCTTCTTCTTCTTCTTCTTCTTCTTCTTCTTCTTCTTCTTCGCATTTCTTCTTCTTCGCAATTCTTCGTCGCAATTCTTCTTCGCAATTCTTCGCAATTCTTCTTCGCAATTCTTCTTTTGCAATTCTTCTTCTTCGCAATTTTTCTTCTTCTTCTTTGCAATTCTATTTCTTCGGAATTCTTCTTCTTCTTTTGCACATTTCTTCTTCTTTCTTCTTCTTCTTCTTCTTCTTTCTTCCCTTCTTCTTCTCTCTTCTTTTCTTCTTCTTCTTCTTTCTTCTCTCTTCTTCTTTCTTCTTCTTCTTCTTTCCTTCTTCTTCTTCTTCTTCTTCTTTCTTCTTTTCTTCTTCTTTTCTCTTCTTCTTCTGCTTTGCAATTCTTCTTCTCCTTCTTTGCAATTCTTCTTTGCACGTCTTCTTCTTTGCAATTCTTTTTTTTCTTCTTCTTGCAATTCTTGTTCTTGTTCTTCTTCTTCTCTTCTTCTCTTCTTCTTCTTTCTTCTTCTTCTTCTTCTTTTCTTCTTCTTTTTCTTCTTCTTCTTCTTCTTCTTCTTCTTTTATCTTCTTCTTCTTTGCAATTCTTCACAATTCGTCTTCTTCGTATCTTCTTCTTCTTCTACTTCTTCTTCTTCTTCTCTTCTTCTTCTTCTTCTTCTTCTTCTTCTTTGCAATTCTTCTTCTTCTTTGCAATTTTCTTTGCAATTCTTCTTCTTCTTCTTTGCTATTCTTTTTCGCAATTCTTCTTCTCATTCTCTTCTTCTTCTTCTTCTTCTTAATTCTTCTTCTCAATTCTTCTTCGCAATTCTTCTTCTTCTTCTTCTTTTTCTTCTTTCTACTCTTTCTTCTTCTTCTTCTTCTTCTTCTTCTCTTCTTCTTCTTCTTCTTCTTCTTTTTCTTCTTCTTCTTCTTCTCTTCTTCTTCTTCTTCTTCTTCTTCTTCTTTCTTCTCTTCTTTTCTCTTCTTCTTCTTCTCTTCCTTTATCTTCTTCTTCTTCTTCTTCTTCTCTTCTCTTATTCTTCTTCATTTCTTCTTTTCCTTCTTCTTCTTCATTCTTCTTCTTCTCTTCTTCTTCTTCTTTTTCTTCTTCTTCTCTTCTTCTTCTTCTTCTTCTTCTTCTTTCTTTCTCTTCTTCTTTCTTCTTCTTTCGCAATTCTTCTTCTTCGCAATTCTTCTTCTTCGCATTCTTCTTCTTTGCAATTCTTCTTCGCAATTCTTTTCTTCGCATTCTTCTTGCAATTCTTCTTTTCGTATTCTTCGCAGTTCTTCGCAATTCTTCTCTCGTCTTTGCAATTCTTCTTCTTCCCAATTCTTCGCAATTCTTCTTCTTCGTTCTCGTCTTCTTCGCATTCTGTCTCTCGCAATTCTTCGTCATTCTTTGCAATTCTTCTTCGCGATTCTTCGCAATTCTTCTTCTCCGCAATTTTTCTTCTCTGCATTCTTCTTTTTCTTCACAGTCCATTCACCTACGTATTTTTTCCCACACAGGATTTAAAGATAGCAAGATATCATGTTTCCCTTTATCGCCAAAGTCGGAAGTGCTGGGCCTGTCTGGTCACGTGCTGTTTCTGTCTCTCTCTCTCTCTCTCTCTCTCTTCGCTCGCCTGTCTGTTGGTCTGTCTCTGTCTCTGTGTTGTTCTCAGTGCCTGTCTGTCATTATGGCAGTGTGTCTGTTTCTCAGTGCCTGTCTGTCTTTATGGCAGTGTGTCTGTTTCTCTGTGCCTGTCTGTCTTTATGGCAGTGTGTCTGTTTCTCTGTGCCTGTCTTTCTTTATGGCAGTGTGTCTGTTTCTCTGTGCTTGTCTGTCTTTATGGCAGTGTGTCTGTTTCTCAGTGCCTGTCTGTCTTAAAGGCAGTGTGTCTGTTTCTCTGTGCCTGTCTGTCTTTATGGCAGTGTGTCTGTTTCTCAGCGCCTGTCTGTCTTTATGGCATTGTGTCTGTCTTTATGGCAGTGTGTCTGTTTCACTGTGCCTGTCTGTCTTTATGGCAGTGTGTCTGTTTCTCTGTGCCTGTCTGTCTTTATGGCAGTGTGTCTGTTTCTCTCTGCCTGTCTGTCTTTATGGCAGTGTGTCTGTTTCTCTCTGTCTGTCTGTCTTTATGGCAGTGTGTCTGTTTCTCAGTGCCTGTCTGTCTTTATGGCAGTGTGTCTGTTTCTCTCTGCCTGTCTGTCTTTATGGCAGTGTGTCTGGGGTTTTCGTCTGTATCTCGGCTAGAGCTCTGAGATTGACCAATACATACATACATACATACATACATACATACATACATACATACATACATACACATACATACATACAATACATACAATACATTCAATACATGCATACATACATTCATACATACATACACATACATACATTACATACATACATACATACATACATAACATACATTCAATACATACAATACATACAATACATGCATACATACATACATACATACATACATACATACATACATACATAAATCATACAATACATACAATACATGCATTACATTCATCACATACATACATACATATACATAATACATAGACATACATACATACATACATACATACATGCATACATACATACATACATACATACATACATTACATACATACATACATACTACATATATCTACATACATACATATACATACATACATACATACATACATCATACATACATACATACATACATACATACATACATACATACAATACATACATACATTTCATACATACATCACATACATACATACATACATACATACATACATTCATACATACATACATACATACATACATACATACATACATACATACATACATACATACATACATACATACATACATCATTCATACATACATACATACATCATACATACATACATACATTCATACATACATACATACATACATACATACATACATACATACATACATACATACATACATACATTCATACATACATACATACATATTACATACATACATACATACATACATACATACAACATACATACATACATAAACATACATACAATACATACTATATATAAACATACATACTATACATAACATACATTACATACATACATACATACATAATACATATTCATACATCAAAATACATACATATATTTTATATATAGACATATATAATACAATACAACAAATTACATACTATTCATACAACATACATAACTACATATATACATATTACATACATACATACAATACATTTATTTATATATAAGACATATATACATACAATACAATCAATACAACACTACTTACATACATTACATACAAACATACATAACATACATACATAACAACATTATTACAACATACATAATACATAATTATATATATAGACATATATATACAATACAATAAATACAATAACATACATAACACATACATACTAAATACATGCAATACAATACATACATACATAACAACAACACATACACGTACCTACATACACACAACTATTACATACATACATACATACATTTACATAATTACATAACATGAAACATCATATACATACAATACATACATACATACATAAACACATACATATAATACTTACATACATACATACACATATTGCATCATACAAGACACATAGGCACACACACATATACATAACAAAACATACAGCTACATCACATACATACATCAACACATCAACATACAACATTCATACATACACATACATACAAATACTACTTACATACATACATACTAATTCATACAACAAATACACACATACACAAACCACACACAACAGACTCACACACACACACACACATTCACAACTCACAACACCACATACACATCCACACACACACAACACCACACACACACACACACTCACACACACAGACACACACAACACAGCCCCCACACACAGAAACACACAACACAACACATTCACACACACTACACACACAAAATACAACACACACACATAACCACACCCTACACACACATCCAACACATACACCATACACACACATAACCACCCCAACAACACACATACACAAACCCACACACACACACACAACACACCAAAAAAACACACACACAAACCCCAACACAACACCAAAAAAACCCCAACACACACACCAACAAAACCCAACACCACACACCCACACACCACACAACCCAAAACCACACACACCACACACCACACACACACACACACCACACACCAAAAACACCACACATACTTCTCGTCTAAAATCACAAGAGTGAACAGACGTTAACCCCTTTAAAAAAACAAAACACAACATACAAACACACACATACACACACACACAACACACACAGACAAAACATACCACCACACATCACACACACACACTACACACACAACCACACACACATACACATACACACATAAAAACAAAACAAAACACACCATACACACAAAAACAACAACCCATACACACCAACACACACAACACACAACACCAAAACAAACACAACACATAACCCACACACACACACAAAAACACACACACACAGCACCACACAACCCACACATACCACAACACACAACAACAAAAACACACAACACACACCACATACACCAACCACACATAAAACACACACAACACACACACAACACACAACATACACACACACACATACACACACACAGACACACACATTCACACACCACACACTACACACACACACAACACACAGCACACCACACACACACACACATACACATAACACAACACACAGATACACACACATACACACACACAGACACACACACACACCACAGACACACACACATACACACACACACACACACAGACACCACAACACAACAACACAGCACACACACACACACATACACACACACAGGACACACACACAGACACACACACACAGACACACACACACACAGACCACACACACACAGACACACACACAAAGACACACACACACAGACACAACACACACACACACACACAATACACACACACACCAGCCCACCACCACACAGACACACATACACCACAGACACACACAACACAGACACACACACACAGACACCACACACAAAGACACACACACAAGACACACCACACAAACACATACACACACACACACATACACACACACCAACAGACACACACATCACACACCACATACACACACAACACACACACAACACACCACAACAACACACCACACAGACACACACACACACTACATACATACACCAACACAACAAAAAACAACACACAACACAAACACAACACCACACCACACACAAACCCCCACACACACCCACACAACCCCCACACAACACACACACACAACCCCCAACACCCATACCCTTCCCCACAGCACCACCCCCACACACATACCACCCAAAAACACACACAACACACAAGAAACACACCATTAACACACACATACACACACAGACCACACACACACATAACAAAACACACACAGATCACAAAAACCACACATACACAACACACAGAAAACACACACAGACACACACACATACA
>CM054137.1:85010100-85047600 GCA_028751875.1 Rapana venosa | reverse complement strand
ACAGAGAGAGACAGAGAGGCAGAGAGATGCAGAGAGAGATACAGAGAGACAGACATACTGAGACAGAGAGGCAGAGAGAGAAAACAGAGACAGAGAGAGAGAGAGACAGAGAGAGAGACACACACACACACATACAGAGAGAGAGAGACAAAGAGACAGAGAAAGACAGAGAGAGAGAGAGAGGGTGGGGGGAGGAGGGAGCGTGAATGCTTGTTCTCTGACACTAACAGGAAATAACCATGTTCACAACCTCCAGACATTTTTCACCAGAAGAAAGAGAGGGGAGGGAGGGGTGTAGAGGAGAGAGATGAGATATTCTAGTAGTTGGAGTCTTATTTTATTATTTATTCATTTATACCACTTTAAGTCACAGCAGATTGCTCTGCGTGAAGTTCGGGCTGCTCTCCCAGTGGAGAGCGCGTCGCCACAGGAGCAGCGCCACCCATTAATTTTTCTTTTTTTTCTGTCTGCAACTGTATTTCTTTCCCTATCAGAGTGACTTTTTCTACAGACTTTTGCCACGTACAACTCTCTTGTTGCCGTGGGTTCTTTTACGTGCGCTAAACAATTATGCGTAACACACGGGACCTCGGTTTATCGTCTCATCCGAAAGACTAGCACCCAGTCCACCACTCATGGTCTAATGGACGGGGGAAAAGTTTCGGGTCCAAACGGGATTCGAACCACCGCACACTTCTGACCCGGACTTTTGGCTTTCTAGACAGGCGCGTTACCTCTAGACCACCAATCCACTGGTGACAGACGGCCCGGATCGAGCGAAGGTTCAAACCACCTCCCCTAAAACCTTCAAGGCGACTTTAATTCAGGGTGGCTGAGGGAACAAGTGGGTCAGGTGCAATGCCACTCATTCTGTGATGGAGCGTCACAAGTCCACCTGTGGAAAGTCCTTCTAGAGGAAGTTCCTGCCGCCCGGGGCAAAATGCAGTGTACAGATCATAGGATCTATTACGTGCATATGTAATCTTCAGAGTCCGAGCCTAAGCTATTGCCGTCTGCCAGGGTTGTCATCTGTTATTTGAGATTCGCGATACATTTCTGGGGCTGGATAGCTCAGTGGTCGGAGCACTTGCTTTCCCCCAGCCAATGCTAATTAGCATCAAGCGCGGTTACCACTTGGGTGGGTGACCGTTTGCGCGCCTTGGCTTCAGTACAGTTCCCCCACTTCACCCAGCTGTAAATAGGTACCTGTCCTCTTTAGGGTCAGGGAAGGTAAAGCAGCGAGGGAGAGGAGATGGGCGCCGCCCTCAATATGCTGGCCCTGAAGAAGCTGAGGTATCGGATGCCTCGCTTCCCTACATCCACATAGGTTATGGGACATCTTTACCTGTACCTTTTATACCTTTACGGTAGTTTTGATTTGACCATGGTGACCTAACTGGCTGTATGTAAAAAGAAAAACATACAGCACAACAGGTTTGCACGTAAGTTAATCTGGGAAATGTTATAAGCAAACCAGCCACAGAGATTCATGGCCGAGGTCCGTGACTTGAACATAGAATCAGGAGGCCTGCCACCCTGACCACTTAGGGGTCACTGTGATGCTGGACAGGAATGTCGCACCCAGATCACCAAGCTGACCAGCAAAGAAGGGAAATCCAGAATGGAAAACGCCAGCAGAGGGTTTTATGAAGAGCTCCTGACTTCAATGAAAAAACGCAAACTGAAGTGGTGTGGGTACGTCACACAAACATGTGGATTCAAGATTCAATATTCAAGATTCAAGATGTTATTTCAAGAAAAAACCCCAAGGGGTACATGAAATTTAACAAAACCACATCTTGGACTGGCCAAGACTGTCCTACAGGGAACAACCAAAGGAGGGTGCCGCAAGAAGGCAGACAGAGTAAACGATGGGAAGTCACACGTCAGAGAGTGGACTGGCCTTGAGTGGAACGACATACTACAAAAATGCTGAAGAACTACAAAAGAGCGGAGGAAGCTGGTTGCAATATCGTCAGTGGTGCCCAACAGTCGACCAGACTTGGGATAGGTGTGGGTGGCAAAGGTGAAAGACATGTATGTCAAAGAAAGAGGTATAATTATGTTGAGATAGCCACAAAGTCAAAAACCTTTTACACAACATATGTGATGTGAGTGGTTACCACAGCAAACTATGTCTACCACTCTGATGTCCACAACTGGAAATTCAGTTGACCAGCTACACCTAGGACAAGACAGTGCAGTCCACGAGAACCTTCTCTTAAGCCCGAAATAGACAGGACCAAGCAAACCTGGCGACAGTACACAGGGCTTCTGAAGCAACTATGTGACTTTCCACCACAAATGAGTGCATTGTACCTGACCCACCTTTCGCCAGGAGACACTCCTTTCCGCCAGGAAGAAGAAGACACACCTTTCCGCCAGACAGAACACACCTTTTCTGACGAAGACACACCTTTCCGCCAGAAGACCATGAAGACAGAAGACACAACTTTCTGCCAGAAGACACACCTTTCTGCCTGAAGACAGAAGACACCTTTTCTCGGCCAGAAGGCAACACCTTCTGCCAGAAGACAGAAGACACACTTTATGCCAGATGACACCTTTCCGCCAGTAAGAAGAAGAAGGCCACACCTTTCGCCAGGTGACACACCTTTCCGCCAGAAGAACAGAAGTACCTCCTTCTCTCGACAGCAGACAACTTTCGCCAGAGACAGAAGACCACACCTTTCCGCCAGAGACAGAGAAACAACTTTCCGCCAGGAGACACACCTTTCGCCAGGAGACAGAAGACACACCTTTCTGCCAGAAGCACACCTTTCAGCCAGAAGACAGAAGACTCACCTTTCTGCAGAAGACACACACTCCTTTCCGCCCAGAGACTGAGACCTCCTTTCTGCCAGAAGGACCGAAGTCTCACCCTTTTGACAGAGGACACACCTTTCTGCCAGAAGACTCACACCACCTTTCTGCCAGATGACACACACACCTTTCCGCCAGAAGAACACACACTTTCGCCCAGAAAGACACACAACCTTTCGCCAGAGACACACCATTTCCGCCAGAAGACACACCTTTCCGCCAGAAAGATCACACCTTTCTGCACAGAAGACACACCTTTCTGCCAGAAGAAAGAAGAACCACCTTTCCGCCAGGAGACACTCCTTTCTGCCAGAAGACAACCTTTCCGCACTGAAGACACACACACCTTTCTGCCAGAAGACCTCCCTTTCCGCCAGAAGAAGAACACCTTTCGCCAGAAGGACACACCTTTCTGCCAGGAGACACACATTTCGGACAGAAGACAGAAGGACACACCTTTCCGCCTGATGACAGAGAACACACCTTTTCTGCCTAGAAGACAGAAGACACTCCTTTCTGCCAGAGGACAGAAGACACACCTTTCCGCCAGAAGACAGAAGACACCCTTTCTGACAGAAGACAGAAAGACAAACTCTTTCTGCAGAGGACCGAAGACACACCTTTCCGCCAGAAACGTCAGAAGACACACATTACTGCCAAGAAGTCAGAAGACACACCTTTCTGCCAGATAGACACACCTGTCGCCAGAAGACAGAAGGACACTCCCTTTCTGCAGAAGTACACTCCTTTCTGCAAGAAAATGATGACACACCTTTCCGCCTGAAGACCACACCTTTCCGCCAGACGAATCACCTTTCTGCAGAAGTCAGTAAAGACTCACCTTTCTGCCAGAAGACCACGCTTTCTGCCAGAAGGACAGATAGACACACCTTTCTGCCAGTGACAGAAGACACACCTTTCTGCCAGAAGACAGAAGACACACCTTTCCGCCTGGAAAGGACACACCTTTCCGCCAGGAGACACACCTTTCGCTAGAATCTGGTTGAGGCAGGGTGGGGGTCATAATGTTAATTTGGATATTTCAACGTATTATGAATAGTACAAAAGTGAAGTGACGGGATAGTCAACGTGGTCGGATAGCACTACGCTTTCCCTGGCCAAGCCAAGTTAAGCAGCGTGGAGCATGGTTACCAGTTTGATGGGTGACCGTTTGCGCGCCTGGCTTCAGTCAGTTCCCCCAGTTCACTCACTCACGCACTTCTCCATTGGTCGGGACAACAGTTGGGGTAGGTACCCGCATGGATGCTGCAAGATGGACCGCCAAATGTTCTGTCTGGGCTGCTTTCTGGGAGGTTTGTACAAGTGAGGGCCGGTCCACTCCTTGATGTGGATATCCAGCGTTTGCATGGTCGTCCCTGCCTCCCTGCTCCTTCCCCATTACCCCGCAGGACTGTCTTTGAAGGGCTGTTATGCCTTGTTGTGTGGCCAACCCTTTCAGTTTCCTCCGGTTTGACTGTATCTAAGCAATGGTCTTGTTTGCCAGCCAGGTGGCCTCGTTCTGATGACCAGACGTAGTCGTTGGTTTTACGGTCTCTGTAGGTGATGTTCCAGGATAGCCTGCAGGACTTCATCTCAAAGGCATTGAAATGCGATTACGTTCTAAAGCGGCAGTCAGTGTAATGCTTCACGACTGTACAAGGCAATGGATGTGACGAGTGACTTGTAGAGATCTGACCTTTAGTGTTGTTCTGATGTTGTGGTTTCTCCACAACTTTTCGTCCAGCTTAGTCATTGGAGGAGAGTGCCACAGAAAGTTCTGATCTTCACTCTTGGTGCTCGTACCTTATTGGTGATGACTGCTCCAAGGTACTTGAAAGTTTCCTACCTCCTCTAGTGTCTCGCCACTATCTTGATGCTGGTGGGTAGTGGTCGTGTGGTTACTGTACACTAGGATCTTGCTCTTCTTTTCGTGCTGATCTCCATACCGTGGGCATTGGCTGATGTTTCAGTCTGGTGGTTAGATCTGGTAGTTCTTCTTCACTGCGGCCCATGAGATCCATATCGTATGCGAATCGATGATTGCAGACTGGCCTTCCTCTATTGTGATTGTGTCTTGAAGTCAAGGAGGGACTCTTGCATGTTGTTCTCCAGGAAAACGTTGAAAATAACGGGGGATAGCGGGCAGCTTGTCGAACTCCAACTGAGTCCGAAGAATCTCCCACGATTTCTCCACCCATGAGGACTGCACTGTGGGAGCTGTCATAAAGCGCCTGGATGACTTGAATCAGGTCCTCGTTTTTTTTTTTCCCGGTAAATAATGGGTTATAGTCTCTCATGACTTGCCATGAGCTTCTTGCCACACTCGGTCGAAGGCCTGCTTGTAAGTCTTGAACTTGTTGTAGTTCCTCAGGTTCACACAGCGTAAATGGGTACCTGCCCTCATTTGAGTCGGGTGGTTAAAGCAGGAGGGTGAGGGAGATGGGCGCCGCCCCAATATGCTGGCCCTAGAGAAGTTGAGGGTCTTCTGATCGCCTTCGTCCCGCTACGACCTTTTAGTTATGGGACTCCTTTACCTTTTCCTTTACAAGATTTTCTTTTACCTGTTCTGAAAGTATCAATGGCATATTTGTGTTTCCTTTTTGCTTTATAAAAACGAGTATTAAACAAATTTAATCACTATAGTCTTTATTCTGACCCCCGTGTTAATTTGCAGAATTTGTCATTTCTCTTTTCGTCACTTCATGTTGTTATAGCATTTAATTTGTTTTCACTTTCTTGAACATACTGATTCTTCTATATCTTTTTATTTGATGAGATTCTTTTATTGCATATGTATAAACATCGATACAAATCAAAACTGACCTTCAGTGCAGTCTGACACATTTCTGGTGGAGGGGGTAATACCAGGAGTGTAGTTGGCCTTTGCAGAGTCTAATAGAAGAGTGTTGCCATCTATGTTTCCTGAAAAGTTGACCCCTGTTAAACCTTCGCCTCTTATCTATCCTATGTTGTGTAAGGAAAGGACGATTTAAGAACTGACTATCTTCAGTGACGTTCTAGGAAACTGAGGATCACTTCTGACGTATAAAGAATGTCGATCTCCGGTTTGACGATTAAGAAATTGACATACATACTGAGGATTAAGGAATTGAGGTCACCAGTGAAGTTTTTTGAACTGTCGTTTTTCAGTGACGATTTTTTTTTTTTTTTGAAAAGGAATTTATGTTCGATCATCTATGACATTTAAAGATTGACGATCTTTCAGTGCGATGTTATAGATCTGTCGAGAATCAGTGCACATTTAAGGACTGGAACGGTTCATTCTGTGGTCGTTTTTAGAATCGGTAGATGATGCAGTGGGACGTGTTGAAAGTATTGACGAATATCAGTGAAGTGAGAGATAACGGTCGTGATTTGTCACGAGCCCCTCGCCTCTGTTGTTGGGATTGGTTGGGTCGTGCTGCGGTCGTGGTGTACTGAAGGGATAGTTCTTTAGGCATTTTATGGTTTTGTCGGTGTGGACAGATGTGGTAAAGTTGCGGGGGCTGTGGGATCATTTGATGAATGGCAGGGCTTAGAGATGGCCAAAGAGCCGGGCGAGTCGGGTAGGTCATTGGGGACGGAAAGAAAGGAAGGGAGTAAGGATCAGGGCGCGAGCGCAGAGTTACGAAGAGAAGACGCGACGACAGAGGAATAGAGCGCAAAAGAGAGAGACAGAGAAAAAGAGAGCAGAAGAGAAGCGGCGAGTTACAAGGGGCTCAGGAGCGCGAAACAAGTGAGCGAAGGACGAGAGAGACGATGATGGGAGAGCAGAAAGAGAGAAAGAGGGGAAAGCAGTGCGTGAGAAAGATTTGAATGAGAGAATAGGAGACAAAGAGAAAGACGAGCGTGTGAAGAGACGAGAAAGAGAGAGAGAGAGTAAAGCGACGGATAAGAGAGAGGAACAGAGAGACTATTAGTAGAGAGAGTACATTTAGGAGAGGAGAAATAGAGGAGAAGACGAGAGAGACAAGGCGGAGCGAGAGAAAAGCAGGAAGACGAAGTGGTGCGGGATAAGCACAGAGATAAGAGAGAAAAGAGAGAGAAGAGAGCAGAGAAAGAGGTGAGAGAGCAAAAGAGAAAGACGAGAGGAAGACGATTAAAGAGATAGAGAAGAGACGAACGAGGCAGGCGACGCGCGTCTTAACGCGAGACGACCTAGAGGTGACTAGCGCACGCGCTCCGATAGCGCTACCCTCTCTCTCTCTCTCTCCCCTCCCTCTCCTCTCTCTCTCTCCCTCTTTCTCTCCCTACTCTCTCTCCTTTCCTCTCTATCCCTCTCCTTCCTCCCTCTCTCCCTCTCCCTCTTTATCTCTTCCTCTCTCTCTCTCCTCTCTCTCCAGCCTCTCTTCTCTCCCTCTCTCTCTCCCTCTCTCTTTTCTCTCTCTCTCCTCCCTCTCCCTCTCTCTCCTCATCTCTCTCTACCTACTCTTCTCTCCACTTCTCTCTCTCTCTTGCTCTCCCCTCTTCTCTCTCCCCCTCCTCTCTCCCCCTCTCACTCTATCCCTCTCTCTCCCATCTTTCTCTCTCCCTCTCTTTCTCTCCCTCTCTCTCTCTCTCGCTTCTCCCCCTCCCCTCTCACCCCCTCCTCCCTCTCTATCCCTCTCTCTCCCTCTCTCTCTCTACCTCTCCGTCTCTCTTACCACTCTCTCCTCCTCTCTTCTTCTCCTCTCTCTATCCCTCTCTCCCTATTTCTCTCTCTCTCCCTCTCTCTCCCTTCTCCCCTCTCCTCTAATCTCTCTCCCCCTCTCCCCTCTCTCTCTCTCACCCCTCTCTCTCTCCCTCCCCCTCTCCCTCTCCGTCTCTCTCTCTCCCTCCTCTCTTTCTCTCTCCCTTCTCTCTCTCTCCCTCTCTCTCTCTCTTCCCATCCCTCTCCCTCTCTCTCTCTCTCCCTCTTCATCTTCCCTCTTCTCTCTCCTTCTCTCTTCTCCCTTCTCCTTCTCCCTCCTCTCCCTCGCCCTTTTATCTCCCTCTCTCTCTCTCACTCTCTCTCCCTGCCTCTCTCTCTCTCCCTCTCTTCCTCTCCTTTCTCCTCTTCTCTCCCTCTCTCTCCCTCTCTCTCTCTCCCCCTCCCTCTCCTCCCTTTCTCTCTCTTTCCCCTCTTACTCTCCCTCTCTCTCTCCCTTCCCCTCTCACTTTTTTCTCCCTCTCTCTATCCTTCTCTATTGTTGTTTTGCTGTAGTTGTTTACTTTGTTTTTTTTAGTTGATTAGTTTTTGTTTTTTGTTTGTTTTTTGTATTTTTGTTTTTGTTGTATGTATGTGTGTGGGGGGGGGGGGGGAGGGGAGGGGGGGGTTTTGGACGGTGTTGGGTTTCCTTTTTTGTTCTTTTTTTATCTTGTGTTGTTTGTTTGGTGTTTTTTCTTGTTTGTTGTTTGTTTGTTTGGGGGAGGGTGTTTTTTGTTTTGTTTGTTTTTGTGTTGTTTTTTTTCGGGGGGGTGTTTTGGGGTTTATTTTGTCTTTTGATAGTCTGGGGTTGTTTGTTTGTTTGTTTGTTTGTTTGCTTTTTTCTTTTTCTCTCTTTTTCTTTAAAAAAAATTGTTTTTACCTTTCGTTCTACTGTGTTTGAAAGTATGAGCTAACTGGTGCATTTTTGAATGTGACCCTACGGGCGGGGCTGGATGTAAAGAAGCTCTGAAGTAGTACCTTATTTCATTTCCTGGAAAATAAGGAATTTGTTTCTAGTAATTACAATGTGTAGATGTTTTCTTGTTTATGACCTTATTGGCTTTTTGACCCCCTCTTTATTGTTATGAGTGCAACTTCGTATTATTTATTATTGACATTCTATTTGTATGAGGTATAAAAAAAGTGTTTGTGTTAATCGCTGTGTAGTGCGTATTACATATTTTGTATTTTCCCTGAACCCCCCCCCCCCTCCCACACACACACACACTCAACACCCATCACACACACACACACACAACACACAAACCACAACTCACTCACTCTCTCATTTTCTCTCCTCATATGACTGTATAGGTTTAGATTTTCTTCTTTGTTTTGTTTCTTGTTTTTATTGTGTGAATGTATGGGTATGAATTTATTTAATTATCATTGGACATATAATTTGATACGAGTATAATCTAAAATGATGTGTTGATGGGCTCGAATACTGTTTTGGGAATTTTTATTGGATATTATCTCTGCATAAACACAAACACACTCTCTGTCTCTCTGTCTCTGTCTCTGTCTCTCTCTCTAACCTTTTATCTCTTGATTTTAGTTTTAGTGTTCCTGATGAAGGATCATATTTTATATATTTTCAAATACTTTATTGGAATTGCCTATGTACTTATGTTTTAATGAGTGCCTTTTTCAAATATCTTTATAGTTATGTGTAACAAGTATGGGTTACCATTTACAATGGTGTTGTTGTTTATCTTTATGACTTAATTAAGTTTGGTTATGTTATTTTTCTTTGGCTTCTGTTGTGTTCTTGATATTGTTGTTTGTTGTTTTTCTCTTTTTTTTCTTCTTTTGTGGTTTGTTTGGTTTTTCTTTCTCTTTTGTTTGTTTGTTTGTTTTGGTTAGGATTTTTTTGGGGTGGTGGGGTGTGGGGGGTGTTTTTAGGGTTTTCTTTTAATTTGCTTGCTTTGGGGGGGGGGGGGGTTGTTGGGGGGCCTGTTTTGAAAAAGGGTTATTACCCTGTTTTATTGTGAGATGCATAGTATTTGGTTATTTTTATTAAGATGTAATCCCTAGGGCGGGGACTGATGTAAAAAAGCACATGTGTGGTTATTCATATCCTCGAAATTAAAAGAATTTGTCATTGTCATGTCATTGTCTCTCTTTCTCTCTCTTCTTCCTCTCTCTCTCCCCTGTCTCTCTCCCTGTCTCTCCCTTCTCTCTACTCCTCGCTCTCTACCTCCCTCTCTCTCTCTCTCACTCTCCCCTCCTCTCTCTCTCTCTTCTTCCCTCTCTCTCCTATCTTCTCTCTCTCTCTCTCTCTCTCTCTCTCTCTCTCCCTTCCTCTCCCTCTCTCTCTCTCTCTCTCTCTCTCTCTCTCTCTCTCTCTATCTCCTCTCTTAAGTTTCGAGTATATGTAAGCACTTTCAATGATGTTCTCTATATCTTGCTTGCCTTCCATTACGTGTGGTGTGAGTCTACTGTTTGTTGTGTATTGTTTTCCATGCAATCTATGTTCTATTTGTATCATTTTCAGTTTCTCTAGTCATGTATTTATTTTTTATTTTGGGGTCTCTGGATGTAAAAAAGCATGTAATGTTAATTTATACACTTGAAAAATAAAAAATTGTTCAAAATTGTTCATAAAATTGGTCAATTGTTCTCTTTCTCGCTACCTCTCTCTCTCTTCTACCTCTCTAGCTCTTCTCTCCTTCTCTTTCTCCCTAGGCATATATTGAGGGGCTGGCGCCCTATCTCCTCTCTCTCGCTGTTTACCTTCCCGAATTAGAAGTGGGCAGGCGGTTACCATTTTTACTGCGGATACAGTGCAGACAGAGAATTAAAACTGCCCAGAATAAGAAAGACTCAGGACAGAGACTTACTAACGGCCGGCGGGACTGACGGAAGACAAAATAAAGATGAGTGTTGCAGGCAGATGAAAGAGATGAAAGTAACGGTCGATGCACCCGATTACGGGGTTTAAAATTGAATCTGATAAGAGACTGACCCAAAATACTACCACTATGACAGATTGATACGGAGAAAAAAAAACGAAGAAGATAAAGTGACATATTATAACAAACCGCGTTTTTTTATTCACCTCCAGAGAAATTCTTCTCTCAAAACCCTGCAGCAACACCAATTCCAGAACGTCATTGTCATCCCTGTAAACGTAGAAACAGCATAGGTGGCAACAAAAAAAAAAACCCTAAAAAACGTCAAGCAGTGATGACATCAATCACACCTATTATGATGCCATCTTTTCTATGACACCACATTATCAATATTCCCTCTATTCGGAGGAAGTTGGGTTTGGGCGGCCAAATACTGCATGGGAGGGAAGAAAAAAGGCTACAGCTGATTTATAGGGTCATTTCTATGTTGAAATGGCAGGAAGAGCTGAAAGAGCTAAGAAGCATCACTGATAACAAGGCATCCGCGTCTTTGGGAATCGCGATGCGGTTGATGCACTGTTTGAATTACGGCTTTAAAGTTGTTCGGTTCATCCTGCCCTCGGGGTTGGTTGCCAGGGGCCTGTCAGATTTAAACAGCAATCCCCCACATTACTGGAAACTCGTGTGCTTAGGTATTACCTCTTTTCATATCCCTCGTTTTTGATTTCTCCTGCTTTGTTCCTTTTTTCCCCGTCACCTTCTTCTTGTCTGTTTTCTGCCTTCGTGGTCCATTTATAATAATTTAATAATAATAATAATAGGTATAATAATAATAATAATAATACTAATAATAATGTTATGGAATTTATATAGCACTGAAATCTTGTTAATAGCAACAAATCAAAGCGTCAAATGACTTTTTTTTATATCGAGGATAATGGAATAAGCACTAATGTGCTTTTTTTACATCCTGTCCCGTGTTGGGTGCGGTTTTGTAAATGTTGTTTGTTCCCCACCGTCTCACAATGGCTCTACTCTTCGAAAAAGCGGACAGGGATTTAAACGTGGGCGCAAGATGTTCTGCATGCGTTCGCCAGGGGCCTCGGTTGATAGTTCATCCGAAGGACTTTGTCATTCAGTTCGATTTTTTTGTCAAACTTTGGAAAGAAAGGCGAGGCTGGGAATCGAACCCGCACAACCTCACGGTTCTACTTGTTGGAGGCGAAGTTCCTTAACCAGCCTGCCACATTCTTCCATTTCCGTCTTCCTTATTCCGCCATTTTTTGTCAGAACGACTTAAAAGGTAAATTTCTCTCCCACGCCCAAAGTCTAATGTGCAGGGCCTGACTTGTTAGGGGCCTAAATGCAAGCGTGACATGATGCATTTTTCGCTTATTTGACCAAGGTTAGTTACGTTTTGATGTGTTAACGGAAAGAAGGGCTGATTTATTGTATTTAAAAAAAAAAACAAGCCTTAAAGGGGTATAGAGTTTAAAATCACTATAATAGTAATTAGTTATATCAGATGGGAGAGTGTGTGGGGGTCTGGGAGAGTGTGTGGTGTGATGTGTGTGTATGTGTGTATGTGTGTATGTTGTGTGATTGGGGGTGGGGGGATGGGTGGGTATGGGGATGCGTGTGCACATAGCTAATTATCCGCATTTAACATCTATATGCACAACAATTAAAAACGATATAAAAGAATGTTCAAATGAAAGCATTAAACAGCTTAGAAAAGAAAAGCATGCAGCTTACAAAGACAGCCTATAACAGCTTAAAAAGTAAGCAATTACAGCTTTACAAAGAAGCAAGAACAGCTTAAAAGAAACAAATGCAATAACAGCTTAAAAGGAAATAACAGCTTTAAAAGAAATAACAGCTTAGGAAGAAAGCAATAGCAGCTTAGAAAGAAAGCAATAACAGCTTAAAAAGAAAGAAAGCAATAACAGCTTACAAGAAAGCAATAACAGCTTAAAAGAAAGGAATAATAGCTTAAAAAGAAAGCAATAATAGCTTAAAAAGAAAGCAACAAACAACTTAAAAAGGAAAGCAAGAACAGTTATAAAAAAGAAAGAAAAGCAATAACAGCTTAAAAGGAATGATAACAGCTTTAAAGAAATAACTGCTTAAGAAGAAAGCTCAATAGGCAGCTTAGAAAGAAGAAAGCCAAAACAGCTTTAAAAAAGAAATCAAAAGCAGCCTCTTAAAACAGTATGAAAGCAAATAAACAGCTTAAAAAGAAATAATAATAAGGGGGGGGTTTAAAAAGAAAGCAATATAGCTTTAAAAAGAAAGCAACAAACAACTTAACAAAGAAAGCAATAATAGCTAAAAAAAGGAAACCAATACAGCTTAAAAACAAACCAATACAGCTTAAAACAGAAAGCATAACAGCTTAAAAGGAAATAAACTGCTTTAAAAAAAAAACAGCTTAAAAAGCTAATAACAGCTTTAAAAGAAATAACAGCTTAAGAAAGAAAGCAATAGCAGCTTAAAAAGAATTAATAGCCTTAAAAAGAAGCAATGAAAAGCTTAAAAGAAAAGCCTAAGACAGCTTAAAAAGAAAGAAAAAGCAATAAACAGCTTAAAAGAAATAACGAGCTTTTAAAAAGAAATAACAGCTTAGGAGAATAAGCAATTGCAGCCTTAGAAAGTGGAAAGCAATAACAGCTTAAAATGAATAAGAAAGCAATAACAGCCTTAAAAAAGAAAGAAAGGAATAAACAGCTTAAAAATAAAGCAATAGCAGCTTTAAAACGAAACAATAAGCTTAAAAAGAAACAAAATGGAAGCTTAAAAGAGGAAAGCAATAACAGCTTAAAAAAGAATGAAAGCATAAAAGCTTAAATATAAAGCAATAACAGCTTAAAAGGAAGCAATAACAGCTTGAAAAGAAAGCAATAAACAGTTAAAAAGGAAAGCAATAACAGTAAAAAACATAAGCAATAACAGTTAAAAAGAAAATAGAATGCTTAATTAGAAAGCAATCACAGCTTAAAAATAAAGCATAACGTCTGAAAAAGGTATAACAGCTTAAAAAAGAAAGCTTATAACTGTCTTAAAAAGATATAACACTTAAAAAAAGAGAATGTAACAGCATAAAAAGACTAACTTTTCCAATTCTTTAACAAATAAAAAGTCATTATATATATGAATATGATAATAAAAATCAGTCTTAAATCAGCTTTTTTTAGATCTCTACATTTTAGAATGAATGTGAGCAATGGTAATATTTTCGCCTCATTAATGTTGCTTTTTTTTCTTAATATAGTTTTAAAAGCATTGGCTTAAACATGTTGTTGATACCAACTTTTCTATATTACTGTGAAGCTGTGGCTTTTGATTTTATCAAAAGATTAACTAAATGGGTTACTTCATCTTCCCATGAGAACCGATATCTGTAATTATTGCTCTCACACACAAACATACACACACACACACTACAACTCACACACTCACATTTATATATTTATATTTAGTATTTATAGTTATATATTTATATATATATATATATATATATATATATTATATATTATATATATATATATATAATTATATATGTGTGTGTGTTGTTGTGTGTGTGTGTGTGTGTATCTAATAATAATAATAATATATGGAATGTATATAGGCTCAATATGGTAAAAAACAAAAAACAAATCGAAAGCGCGTGCACCAATCATTTACAGGCATGAAACTCTCCTTAATCATAATGAAACAACAGATTTCAAAAAAACCATGCGCGCGCACGTATGCACGCATGCACGCACACACCACACACACAAACACACACACACACACTCGGAACATCACTTAGAAGGTGAAAGATTGCTGTTGAAAATTAGGGGAAGTATTCCGTTCCTCATTTACAGTTTGGGAGGGGGGAGAAGGGATGGAAGGGAAAGTCTCAGGTTGGAAAAGTTGTATGTTGTGAGGCTGGATTGAAGGTATCAAGTGAAAAGGCTTTGGGACGAAGTGAAAGAGGAGGTCATTCAGGTGGATGCGACAGAAAACAGAGAAGGAGCGACGGCCCAACAGGGTTTGTTTGAATCTGGGTGTTCGAAAAAGCACAAAGTATCTGCGTGAAGATGGAACTGGATGGAGATGTAGAGTTGAAGTACAGTTAACAGTGATAAGAGGGTGCAGATTTGTGGAGACATTTGAAACAGTGGGTATTGATTTTATACTCCAAGTCTGGGTGAGACAGACAAGCCAGTGATGAGATCGCAGAAGAGGAGTGAGGTGTTCAGATATGTTTATTCTTTCTTTGGAACCAAGTGAGCTGCCTGAGTTTGTGTATCTATCTTATCTCTCTCTCTCTCTCTCTCTCTCTCTCTCTCTCTCTCTCTCTCTCCTCTCCTCTCTCTCTCTATTATATATATATATATATATATATTATATATATTATATATATTATATTATATATATTTATATATTTATATGCTTACATACATACATACATACAGACAGTACAGGACGGAAGACAGACATCATCTTTGTAATAATATGGATTATATATATTTTATTATATAATATATATATAATTTATATTATATATATTATATATTTTATAAATTTATATTATACACAGAAATGTTCTAAGAAATTTAGTGCACAATTACGGGATCTTTAACGTACACATTTGATTTATTGTCATTCATGAAGGGATTTAAGCACTGGCACGTCTGCATCTGCACTTTACCCTGATACAGCGAAAATCATAACGTCCCTGCCCTTAATTCTGCGGATTGAATCTTAACCACTCTTAACCAAATTATTTTACCAGGTATGTCAAATTTGGTAGGTATCGCAGTTCATCTGCAAAATCATAGCCAATATATTATATGCTAAAGAAAAATGTTCATTGATGGCTCACATGGCCAGAGAGTTTGTTAAATTTATTCATGGTGGTGTTGAATGCTATAAATATCCAGCATGCCATCTGGAAAGTGTTGGACTTTATACGGTTTTCCCACATGCCTGACATCTGTGGGGTTATAGTCTTGTGTGCCGAGACCTGGGGGTGGGGGGGTACAGCTGGGTGGTTATAGTCCTGACAGCTGTGTGGTTATAGACCTGACAGCTGTGCGGTTATAGACCTGACAGCTGTGTGGTTATAGACCTGTCAGCTGTGTGTGGTTATAGACCTGACTGCTAGAACTTGTGACGGACCGGACAGCTGTGTGGTTATTGCACTGGATCTGATGTGTGCGATAGACCTGAAAGCTGTGTGGTTATAGACTCCTGACTGCTGTTGTGGTAATAGACCCTGACAGCTGTGGTGGTTTATAGACCTGACAGCTGTGTGCCGGACCTGACAGCTGTGTGGTTATAGAACCTGACAGCTGTGTTGGTAATCGTACCTGTCAGCTGTGTGGTGATAGGACCTGAAAGCTGTGTGGTATAGAACCTGCAGCTGTGTGGTTATAGACATGACAGCTGTGAGGTTATAGACCTGACAGCTTGTGTGGCTTAGGACGCTGACAGCTGTGTGGTTAAATTGTCTTGTGTTGCGTGACCTGACAGATGGGGTTTCGAACCCAGGTTCTCCACCAAGAATACACCCGTTCAAGGGGATTTTTCCCTGGAGGTTGTAACACCAGTGCTGACTCCACTACCCTAAAGTCCTTCGGTGAGACTATGAAACAGATCCTGTGTGCGAAACGTTTGCAGACATCTTGCGCAATCGTTTAAAACCGTTTCCAACATTTTAGAAGTGTAGGCTATTTGTGCCGATGGGAAAGGGTGGTGTATTTACAATGTTCCATGCTCTACTGGGATTATATATCTATATCTTTTACACCACACAGCACACACTCACACACACACATATTTATATTTTATATATATATATATCTATATAGTATATATTATATATTATATATTTTATTATTTTATATATATATATATATAACCATAATGAGTGCCGCTATTCCATCACTCCAATCCTAAATATGTAAATTATAATGGCTAAATTTGTAATAAATTAATGAACTTTGAAATGAAAAAAGTAGCAAGGTGTTCGGAATGGTAAAGCCTTCTTTTACATATATTTACATGTAAAATCCTTCGGATGAGACTATAAAACCGAGTCCCGTGTTGCGAAAACGCACGCTGACCATCTTGCGCCACATGGTTATAATCCGGTTGCGCTTTTCGAAAAAGAGAATCCATTGTGTACTGGTTGGGAAACAGATGAAAAAATTTAACACTACCGCAATTACACACGGGGACGGATGTTTAAAAAATCACATGAGTGTTTTTTCCAGTATTTACGAAATAATAGAAAAGTATATGAATAAATATTAACGCAGAGTTGTGGGACTTGTCCATGCAAGAGTGATTAGGAGCTTTAAGAGATCAGAGTGTTATTAGTAAATTTGCTCATTGGAAGGATCTGTCGGAAAATAAAACAACATTTTCTTTATGGACATCTAATGTTTTGGGGGGGGGTAGTTTCCATTACACAGCTTAGGCTATAAATGTTTTACCCTGAGTGACAATGTTCGTCATCTGTGGTGTTTTTGATCATATACAAGGTGAGTCCATGTTCTAATGAACTTTTAAAAAACAGTGTTCGTCCCATTCAGGGGTACGCTTTATAAAGCGCCCGGGTCAATATACCACAAGCAGATTTAGTTCATAACATCAGGAGTATAAAACTCAGTCATCTATCCAGTTATGGTTTTTATTGCATTAAATGGGCGCGAACAATAACAGTCGGCGCGTTACATTCTAGACCACTCAAACTCCACTGGTGACAGAGGCCCGGATCGAGCGAAGGATCAACCTCGCTTCCCCTTAAACCGTCAAGGCGACTTTAATTCAGGGTGGCTGATGGGAACTAAGTGGGTCAGGTGCAATGCCATCATTCTGTGTGGAGCGTCACATGTCCACCTTGTGGAAAGTCCTTCTAGAGGTAGTCCTGCCGCAGCGGGGCAAAATGCAGTGTACAGATCATAGGTTCTATTACGATGCATATGTAATCTTCAGAGTCCGAGCCTAAGCTATTGCCGTATTTCTTGCCGGGTTGTAATCTGGGATTTGAGATTCGCGGATTACATTTTCGGGGGCTGGATAGCTCAGAGTGGGATCGGATCGCTTGCTTTCCCCACAGCCAATGCTAATTAGTTCAAGCGCGGTTACCACTTGGGGTGGGTGACCGTTATTTTGCGCGCCTTGGCTTCAGTACAGTTCCCCCACTTCACCCAGGCTGTAAATAGGTACCTGTCATCTTTAGGTCAGGGAAGGTTAAAGCATTCGAGGGGAGAGGAGATGGGCGCCCCGCCCCTCATATATGCTCGGCCCTGAAGAAGCTGAGGTATTCAGGATTTGCCTTCGCTTCTACATCCCACATAGGTTATGGGTCTTCTTTACCTGTACCTTTTTACTTTACGGGTGTTTTGATTTTGACAATGGTGACCTAACTGGTGTAGGTAAAAAGAAAAACTTACAGCACAACGGTTTGCACGTGTAAGTTAATCTGGGAAATTGTTATAAGCAAACCAGCCACAGAGAGTCATGGCCGAGGTCCGGGACATTGAACATAGAATCAGGAGGTCTGACACCCTGACCACTTAGGGGTCACTGTGATGCTTGGAAGGAATGGTCGCACCCAAGATCACCAAGCTGACCAGCAAAGAAGGGAAATCCAGATGGAAAAAACGCCAGCAGAGGGTTTTATGAAGAGCTCCTGACTTCAATGAAAAAACGCAAACTGAACGGAAAGTGGTGTGGGGTACGTCACACAAACAGTGGATTCAAGATTCAATATATCAAGATTCAAGATGTTATTTCAAGAAAAAAACCCCAAAGGTGGTACATGATATTTAACAAAACCACATCTTGGACTGCATAAGCTGTCCTACAGGGAACAACCAAAGGAGGGTGCCGCAAGAAGGCAGACAGAGTAAACGATGGGAAGTCACACGTCAGAGAGTGGACTGGCCTTGAGTGGAACGACATACTACAAAAATGCTGAAGAACTACAAAAGAGCGGAGGAAGCTGGTTGCAATATCGTCAGTGGTGCCCAACAGTCGACCAGACTTGGGATAGGTGTGGGTGGCAAAGGTGAAAGACATGTATGTCAAAGAAAGAGGTATAATTATGTTGAGATAGCCACAAAGTCAAAAACCTTTTACACAACATATGTGATGTGAGTGGTTACCACAGCAAACTATGTCTACCACTCTGATGTCCACAACTGGAAATTCAGTTGACCAGCTACACCTAGGACAAGACAGTGCAGTCCACGAGAACCTTCTCTTAAGCCCGAAATAGACAGGACCAAGCAAACCTGGCGACAGTACACAGGGCTTCTGAAGCAACTATGTGACTTTCCACCACAAATGAGTGCATTGTACCTGACCCACCTTTCGCCAGGAGACACTCCTTTCCGCCAGGAAGAAGAAGACACACCTTTCCGCCAGACAGAACACACCTTTTCTGACGAAGACACACCTTTCCGCCAGAAGACCATGAAGACAGAAGACACAACTTTCTGCCAGAAGACACACCTTTCTGCCTGAAGACAGAAGACACCTTTTCTCGGCCAGAAGGCAACACCTTCTGCCAGAAGACAGAAGACACACTTTATGCCAGATGACACCTTTCCGCCAGTAAGAAGAAGAAGGCCACACCTTTCGCCAGGTGACACACCTTTCCGCCAGAAGAACAGAAGTACCTCCTTCTCTCGACAGCAGACAACTTTCGCCAGAGACAGAAGACCACACCTTTCCGCCAGAGACAGAGAAACAACTTTCCGCCAGGAGACACACCTTTCGCCAGGAGACAGAAGACACACCTTTCTGCCAGAAGCACACCTTTCAGCCAGAAGACAGAAGACTCACCTTTCTGCAGAAGACACACACTCCTTTCCGCCCAGAGACTGAGACCTCCTTTCTGCCAGAAGGACCGAAGTCTCACCCTTTTGACAGAGGACACACCTTTCTGCCAGAAGACTCACACCACCTTTCTGCCAGATGACACACACACCTTTCCGCCAGAAGAACACACACTTTCGCCCAGAAAGACACACAACCTTTCGCCAGAGACACACCATTTCCGCCAGAAGACACACCTTTCCGCCAGAAAGATCACACCTTTCTGCACAGAAGACACACCTTTCTGCCAGAAGAAAGAAGAACCACCTTTCCGCCAGGAGACACTCCTTTCTGCCAGAAGACAACCTTTCCGCACTGAAGACACACACACCTTTCTGCCAGAAGACCTCCCTTTCCGCCAGAAGAAGAACACCTTTCGCCAGAAGGACACACCTTTCTGCCAGGAGACACACATTTCGGACAGAAGACAGAAGGACACACCTTTCCGCCTGATGACAGAGAACACACCTTTTCTGCCTAGAAGACAGAAGACACTCCTTTCTGCCAGAGGACAGAAGACACACCTTTCCGCCAGAAGACAGAAGACACCCTTTCTGACAGAAGACAGAAAGACAAACTCTTTCTGCAGAGGACCGAAGACACACCTTTCCGCCAGAAACGTCAGAAGACACACATTACTGCCAAGAAGTCAGAAGACACACCTTTCTGCCAGATAGACACACCTGTCGCCAGAAGACAGAAGGACACTCCCTTTCTGCAGAAGTACACTCCTTTCTGCAAGAAAATGATGACACACCTTTCCGCCTGAAGACCACACCTTTCCGCCAGACGAATCACCTTTCTGCAGAAGTCAGTAAAGACTCACCTTTCTGCCAGAAGACCACGCTTTCTGCCAGAAGGACAGATAGACACACCTTTCTGCCAGTGACAGAAGACACACCTTTCTGCCAGAAGACAGAAGACACACCTTTCCGCCTGGAAAGGACACACCTTTCCGCCAGGAGACACACCTTTCGCTAGAATCTGGTTGAGGCAGGGTGGGGGTCATAATGTTAATTTGGATATTTCAACGTATTATGAATAGTACAAAAGTGAAGTGACGGGATAGTCAACGTGGTCGGATAGCACTACGCTTTCCCTGGCCAAGCCAAGTTAAGCAGCGTGGAGCATGGTTACCAGTTTGATGGGTGACCGTTTGCGCGCCTGGCTTCAGTCAGTTCCCCCAGTTCACTCACTCACGCACTTCTCCATTGGTCGGGACAACAGTTGGGGTAGGTACCCGCATGGATGCTGCAAGATGGACCGCCAAATGTTCTGTCTGGGCTGCTTTCTGGGAGGTTTGTACAAGTGAGGGCCGGTCCACTCCTTGATGTGGATATCCAGCGTTTGCATGGTCGTCCCTGCCTCCCTGCTCCTTCCCCATTACCCCGCAGGACTGTCTTTGAAGGGCTGTTATGCCTTGTTGTGTGGCCAACCCTTTCAGTTTCCTCCGGTTTGACTGTATCTAAGCAATGGTCTTGTTTGCCAGCCAGGTGGCCTCGTTCTGATGACCAGACGTAGTCGTTGGTTTTACGGTCTCTGTAGGTGATGTTCCAGGATAGCCTGCAGGACTTCATCTCAAAGGCATTGAAATGCGATTACGTTCTAAAGCGGCAGTCAGTGTAATGCTTCACGACTGTACAAGGCAATGGATGTGACGAGTGACTTGTAGAGATCTGACCTTTAGTGTTGTTCTGATGTTGTGGTTTCTCCACAACTTTTCGTCCAGCTTAGTCATTGGAGGAGAGTGCCACAGAAAGTTCTGATCTTCACTCTTGGTGCTCGTACCTTATTGGTGATGACTGCTCCAAGGTACTTGAAAGTTTCCTACCTCCTCTAGTGTCTCGCCACTATCTTGATGCTGGTGGGTAGTGGTCGTGTGGTTACTGTACACTAGGATCTTGCTCTTCTTTTCGTGCTGATCTCCATACCGTGGGCATTGGCTGATGTTTCAGTCTGGTGGTTAGATCTGGTAGTTCTTCTTCACTGCGGCCCATGAGATCCATATCGTATGCGAATCGATGATTGCAGACTGGCCTTCCTCTATTGTGATTGTGTCTTGAAGTCAAGGAGGGACTCTTGCATGTTGTTCTCCAGGAAAACGTTGAAAATAACGGGGGATAGCGGGCAGCTTGTCGAACTCCAACTGAGTCCGAAGAATCTCCCACGATTTCTCCACCCATGAGGACTGCACTGTGGGAGCTGTCATAAAGCGCCTGGATGACTTGAATCAGGTCCTCGTTTTTTTTTTTCCCGGTAAATAATGGGTTATAGTCTCTCATGACTTGCCATGAGCTTCTTGCCACACTCGGTCGAAGGCCTGCTTGTAAGTCTTGAACTTGTTGTAGTTCCTCAGGTTCACACAGCGTAAATGGGTACCTGCCCTCATTTGAGTCGGGTGGTTAAAGCAGGAGGGTGAGGGAGATGGGCGCCGCCCCAATATGCTGGCCCTAGAGAAGTTGAGGGTCTTCTGATCGCCTTCGTCCCGCTACGACCTTTTAGTTATGGGACTCCTTTACCTTTTCCTTTACAAGATTTTCTTTTACCTGTTCTGAAAGTATCAATGGCATATTTGTGTTTCCTTTTTGCTTTATAAAAACGAGTATTAAACAAATTTAATCACTATAGTCTTTATTCTGACCCCCGTGTTAATTTGCAGAATTTGTCATTTCTCTTTTCGTCACTTCATGTTGTTATAGCATTTAATTTGTTTTCACTTTCTTGAACATACTGATTCTTCTATATCTTTTTATTTGATGAGATTCTTTTATTGCATATGTATAAACATCGATACAAATCAAAACTGACCTTCAGTGCAGTCTGACACATTTCTGGTGGAGGGGGTAATACCAGGAGTGTAGTTGGCCTTTGCAGAGTCTAATAGAAGAGTGTTGCCATCTATGTTTCCTGAAAAGTTGACCCCTGTTAAACCTTCGCCTCTTATCTATCCTATGTTGTGTAAGGAAAGGACGATTTAAGAACTGACTATCTTCAGTGACGTTCTAGGAAACTGAGGATCACTTCTGACGTATAAAGAATGTCGATCTCCGGTTTGACGATTAAGAAATTGACATACATACTGAGGATTAAGGAATTGAGGTCACCAGTGAAGTTTTTTGAACTGTCGTTTTTCAGTGACGATTTTTTTTTTTTTTTGAAAAGGAATTTATGTTCGATCATCTATGACATTTAAAGATTGACGATCTTTCAGTGCGATGTTATAGATCTGTCGAGAATCAGTGCACATTTAAGGACTGGAACGGTTCATTCTGTGGTCGTTTTTAGAATCGGTAGATGATGCAGTGGGACGTGTTGAAAGTATTGACGAATATCAGTGAAGTGAGAGATAACGGTCGTGATTTGTCACGAGCCCCTCGCCTCTGTTGTTGGGATTGGTTGGGTCGTGCTGCGGTCGTGGTGTACTGAAGGGATAGTTCTTTAGGCATTTTATGGTTTTGTCGGTGTGGACAGATGTGGTAAAGTTGCGGGGGCTGTGGGATCATTTGATGAATGGCAGGGCTTAGAGATGGCCAAAGAGCCGGGCGAGTCGGGTAGGTCATTGGGGACGGAAAGAAAGGAAGGGAGTAAGGATCAGGGCGCGAGCGCAGAGTTACGAAGAGAAGACGCGACGACAGAGGAATAGAGCGCAAAAGAGAGAGACAGAGAAAAAGAGAGCAGAAGAGAAGCGGCGAGTTACAAGGGGCTCAGGAGCGCGAAACAAGTGAGCGAAGGACGAGAGAGACGATGATGGGAGAGCAGAAAGAGAGAAAGAGGGGAAAGCAGTGCGTGAGAAAGATTTGAATGAGAGAATAGGAGACAAAGAGAAAGACGAGCGTGTGAAGAGACGAGAAAGAGAGAGAGAGAGTAAAGCGACGGATAAGAGAGAGGAACAGAGAGACTATTAGTAGAGAGAGTACATTTAGGAGAGGAGAAATAGAGGAGAAGACGAGAGAGACAAGGCGGAGCGAGAGAAAAGCAGGAAGACGAAGTGGTGCGGGATAAGCACAGAGATAAGAGAGAAAAGAGAGAGAAGAGAGCAGAGAAAGAGGTGAGAGAGCAAAAGAGAAAGACGAGAGGAAGACGATTAAAGAGATAGAGAAGAGACGAACGAGGCAGGCGACGCGCGTCTTAACGCGAGACGACCTAGAGGTGACTAGCGCACGCGCTCCGATAGCGCTACCCTCTCTCTCTCTCTCTCCCCTCCCTCTCCTCTCTCTCTCTCCCTCTTTCTCTCCCTACTCTCTCTCCTTTCCTCTCTATCCCTCTCCTTCCTCCCTCTCTCCCTCTCCCTCTTTATCTCTTCCTCTCTCTCTCTCCTCTCTCTCCAGCCTCTCTTCTCTCCCTCTCTCTCTCCCTCTCTCTTTTCTCTCTCTCTCCTCCCTCTCCCTCTCTCTCCTCATCTCTCTCTACCTACTCTTCTCTCCACTTCTCTCTCTCTCTTGCTCTCCCCTCTTCTCTCTCCCCCTCCTCTCTCCCCCTCTCACTCTATCCCTCTCTCTCCCATCTTTCTCTCTCCCTCTCTTTCTCTCCCTCTCTCTCTCTCTCGCTTCTCCCCCTCCCCTCTCACCCCCTCCTCCCTCTCTATCCCTCTCTCTCCCTCTCTCTCTCTACCTCTCCGTCTCTCTTACCACTCTCTCCTCCTCTCTTCTTCTCCTCTCTCTATCCCTCTCTCCCTATTTCTCTCTCTCTCCCTCTCTCTCCCTTCTCCCCTCTCCTCTAATCTCTCTCCCCCTCTCCCCTCTCTCTCTCTCACCCCTCTCTCTCTCCCTCCCCCTCTCCCTCTCCGTCTCTCTCTCTCCCTCCTCTCTTTCTCTCTCCCTTCTCTCTCTCTCCCTCTCTCTCTCTCTTCCCATCCCTCTCCCTCTCTCTCTCTCTCCCTCTTCATCTTCCCTCTTCTCTCTCCTTCTCTCTTCTCCCTTCTCCTTCTCCCTCCTCTCCCTCGCCCTTTTATCTCCCTCTCTCTCTCTCACTCTCTCTCCCTGCCTCTCTCTCTCTCCCTCTCTTCCTCTCCTTTCTCCTCTTCTCTCCCTCTCTCTCCCTCTCTCTCTCTCCCCCTCCCTCTCCTCCCTTTCTCTCTCTTTCCCCTCTTACTCTCCCTCTCTCTCTCCCTTCCCCTCTCACTTTTTTCTCCCTCTCTCTATCCTTCTCTATTGTTGTTTTGCTGTAGTTGTTTACTTTGTTTTTTTTAGTTGATTAGTTTTTGTTTTTTGTTTGTTTTTTGTATTTTTGTTTTTGTTGTATGTATGTGTGTGGGGGGGGGGGGGGAGGGGAGGGGGGGGTTTTGGACGGTGTTGGGTTTCCTTTTTTGTTCTTTTTTTATCTTGTGTTGTTTGTTTGGTGTTTTTTCTTGTTTGTTGTTTGTTTGTTTGGGGGAGGGTGTTTTTTGTTTTGTTTGTTTTTGTGTTGTTTTTTTTCGGGGGGGTGTTTTGGGGTTTATTTTGTCTTTTGATAGTCTGGGGTTGTTTGTTTGTTTGTTTGTTTGTTTGCTTTTTTCTTTTTCTCTCTTTTTCTTTAAAAAAAATTGTTTTTACCTTTCGTTCTACTGTGTTTGAAAGTATGAGCTAACTGGTGCATTTTTGAATGTGACCCTACGGGCGGGGCTGGATGTAAAGAAGCTCTGAAGTAGTACCTTATTTCATTTCCTGGAAAATAAGGAATTTGTTTCTAGTAATTACAATGTGTAGATGTTTTCTTGTTTATGACCTTATTGGCTTTTTGACCCCCTCTTTATTGTTATGAGTGCAACTTCGTATTATTTATTATTGACATTCTATTTGTATGAGGTATAAAAAAAGTGTTTGTGTTAATCGCTGTGTAGTGCGTATTACATATTTTGTATTTTCCCTGAACCCCCCCCCCCCTCCCACACACACACACACTCAACACCCATCACACACACACACACACAACACACAAACCACAACTCACTCACTCTCTCATTTTCTCTCCTCATATGACTGTATAGGTTTAGATTTTCTTCTTTGTTTTGTTTCTTGTTTTTATTGTGTGAATGTATGGGTATGAATTTATTTAATTATCATTGGACATATAATTTGATACGAGTATAATCTAAAATGATGTGTTGATGGGCTCGAATACTGTTTTGGGAATTTTTATTGGATATTATCTCTGCATAAACACAAACACACTCTCTGTCTCTCTGTCTCTGTCTCTGTCTCTCTCTCTAACCTTTTATCTCTTGATTTTAGTTTTAGTGTTCCTGATGAAGGATCATATTTTATATATTTTCAAATACTTTATTGGAATTGCCTATGTACTTATGTTTTAATGAGTGCCTTTTTCAAATATCTTTATAGTTATGTGTAACAAGTATGGGTTACCATTTACAATGGTGTTGTTGTTTATCTTTATGACTTAATTAAGTTTGGTTATGTTATTTTTCTTTGGCTTCTGTTGTGTTCTTGATATTGTTGTTTGTTGTTTTTCTCTTTTTTTTCTTCTTTTGTGGTTTGTTTGGTTTTTCTTTCTCTTTTGTTTGTTTGTTTGTTTTGGTTAGGATTTTTTTGGGGTGGTGGGGTGTGGGGGGTGTTTTTAGGGTTTTCTTTTAATTTGCTTGCTTTGGGGGGGGGGGGGGTTGTTGGGGGGCCTGTTTTGAAAAAGGGTTATTACCCTGTTTTATTGTGAGATGCATAGTATTTGGTTATTTTTATTAAGATGTAATCCCTAGGGCGGGGACTGATGTAAAAAAGCACATGTGTGGTTATTCATATCCTCGAAATTAAAAGAATTTGTCATTGTCATGTCATTGTCTCTCTTTCTCTCTCTTCTTCCTCTCTCTCTCCCCTGTCTCTCTCCCTGTCTCTCCCTTCTCTCTACTCCTCGCTCTCTACCTCCCTCTCTCTCTCTCTCACTCTCCCCTCCTCTCTCTCTCTCTTCTTCCCTCTCTCTCCTATCTTCTCTCTCTCTCTCTCTCTCTCTCTCTCTCTCTCCCTTCCTCTCCCTCTCTCTCTCTCTCTCTCTCTCTCTCTCTCTCTCTCTCTATCTCCTCTCTTAAGTTTCGAGTATATGTAAGCACTTTCAATGATGTTCTCTATATCTTGCTTGCCTTCCATTACGTGTGGTGTGAGTCTACTGTTTGTTGTGTATTGTTTTCCATGCAATCTATGTTCTATTTGTATCATTTTCAGTTTCTCTAGTCATGTATTTATTTTTTATTTTGGGGTCTCTGGATGTAAAAAAGCATGTAATGTTAATTTATACACTTGAAAAATAAAAAATTGTTCAAAATTGTTCATAAAATTGGTCAATTGTTCTCTTTCTCGCTACCTCTCTCTCTCTTCTACCTCTCTAGCTCTTCTCTCCTTCTCTTTCTCCCTAGGCATATATTGAGGGGCTGGCGCCCTATCTCCTCTCTCT
Organism: Rapana venosa; assembly: GCA_028751875.1. NCBI lineage: Eukaryota > Metazoa > Mollusca > Gastropoda > Neogastropoda > Muricidae > Rapana > Rapana venosa. Next base: position 85,020,999 of record CM054137.1, on the reverse strand, counting down.
CGCTGTTTACCTTCCCGAATTAGAAGTGGGCAGGCGGTTACCATTTTTACTGCGGATACAGTGCAGACAGAGAATTAAAACTGCCCAGAATAAGAAAGACTCAGGACAGAGACTTACTAACGGCCGGCGGGACTGACGGAAGACAAAATAAAGATGAGTGTTGCAGGCAGATGAAAGAGATGAAAGTAACGGTCGATGCACCCGATTACGGGGTTTAAAATTGAATCTGATAAGAGACTGACCCAAAATACTACCACTATGACAGATTGATACGGAGAAAAAAAAACGAAGAAGATAAAGTGACATATTATAACAAACCGCGTTTTTTTATTCACCTCCAGAGAAATTCTTCTCTCAAAACCCTGCAGCAACACCAATTCCAGAACGTCATTGTCATCCCTGTAAACGTAGAAACAGCATAGGTGGCAACAAAAAAAAAAACCCTAAAAAACGTCAAGCAGTGATGACATCAATCACACCTATTATGATGCCATCTTTTCTATGACACCACATTATCAATATTCCCTCTATTCGGAGGAAGTTGGGTTTGGGCGGCCAAATACTGCATGGGAGGGAAGAAAAAAGGCTACAGCTGATTTATAGGGTCATTTCTATGTTGAAATGGCAGGAAGAGCTGAAAGAGCTAAGAAGCATCACTGATAACAAGGCATCCGCGTCTTTGGGAATCGCGATGCGGTTGATGCACTGTTTGAATTACGGCTTTAAAGTTGTTCGGTTCATCCTGCCCTCGGGGTTGGTTGCCAGGGGCCTGTCAGATTTAAACAGCAATCCCCCACATTACTGGAAACTCGTGTGCTTAGGTATTACCTCTTTTCATATCCCTCGTTTTTGATTTCTCCTGCTTTGTTCCTTTTTTCCCCGTCACCTTCTTCTTGTCTGTTTTCTGCCTTCGTGGTCCATTTATAATAATTTAATAATAATAATAATAGGTATAATAATAATAATAATAATACTAATAATAATGTTATGGAATTTATATAGCACTGAAATCTTGTTAATAGCAACAAATCAAAGCGTCAAATGACTTTTTTTTATATCGAGGATAATGGAATAAGCACTAATGTGCTTTTTTTACATCCTGTCCCGTGTTGGGTGCGGTTTTGTAAATGTTGTTTGTTCCCCACCGTCTCACAATGGCTCTACTCTTCGAAAAAGCGGACAGGGATTTAAACGTGGGCGCAAGATGTTCTGCATGCGTTCGCCAGGGGCCTCGGTTGATAGTTCATCCGAAGGACTTTGTCATTCAGTTCGATTTTTTTGTCAAACTTTGGAAAGAAAGGCGAGGCTGGGAATCGAACCCGCACAACCTCACGGTTCTACTTGTTGGAGGCGAAGTTCCTTAACCAGCCTGCCACATTCTTCCATTTCCGTCTTCCTTATTCCGCCATTTTTTGTCAGAACGACTTAAAAGGTAAATTTCTCTCCCACGCCCAAAGTCTAATGTGCAGGGCCTGACTTGTTAGGGGCCTAAATGCAAGCGTGACATGATGCATTTTTCGCTTATTTGACCAAGGTTAGTTACGTTTTGATGTGTTAACGGAAAGAAGGGCTGATTTATTGTATTTAAAAAAAAAAACAAGCCTTAAAGGGGTATAGAGTTTAAAATCACTATAATAGTAATTAGTTATATCAGATGGGAGAGTGTGTGGGGGTCTGGGAGAGTGTGTGGTGTGATGTGTGTGTATGTGTGTATGTGTGTATGTTGTGTGATTGGGGGTGGGGGGATGGGTGGGTATGGGGATGCGTGTGCACATAGCTAATTATCCGCATTTAACATCTATATGCACAACAATTAAAAACGATATAAAAGAATGTTCAAATGAAAGCATTAAACAGCTTAGAAAAGAAAAGCATGCAGCTTACAAAGACAGCCTATAACAGCTTAAAAAGAAAGCAATAACAGCTTTAAAAGAAAGCAAGAACAGCTTAAAAAGAAACAAAAGCAATAACAGCTTAAAAGGAAATAACAGCTTTAAAAGAAATAACAGCTTAAGAAGAAAGCAATAGCAGCTTAGAAAGAAAGCAATAACAGCTTAAAAAGAAAGAAAGCAATAACAGCTTAAAAAGAAAGCAATAACAGCTTAAAAGAAAGGAATAATAGCTTAAAAAGAAAGCAATAATAGCTTAAAAAGAAAGCAATAACAACTTAAAAAGAAAGCAAGAACAGTTATAAAAAAGAAAGAAAAGCAATAACAGCTTAAAAGGAATGATAACAGCTTTAAAGAAATAACTGCTTAAGAAGAAAGCTCAATAGGCAGCTTAGAAAGAAGAAAGCCAAAACAGCTTTAAAAAAGAAATCAAAAGCAGCCTCTTAAAACAGTATGAAAGCAAATAAACAGCTTAAAAAGAAATAATAATAAGGGGGGGGTTTAAAAAGAAAGCAATATAGCTTTAAAAAGAAAGCAACAAACAACTTAACAAAGAAAGCAATAATAGCTAAAAAAAGGAAACCAATACAGCTTAAAAACAAACCAATACAGCTTAAAACAGAAAGCATAACAGCTTAAAAGGAAATAAACTGCTTTAAAAAAAAAACAGCTTAAAAAGCTAATAACAGCTTTAAAAGAAATAACAGCTTAAGAAAGAAAGCAATAGCAGCTTAAAAAGAATTAATAGCCTTAAAAAGAAGCAATGAAAAGCTTAAAAGAAAAGCCTAAGACAGCTTAAAAAGAAAGAAAAAGCAATAAACAGCTTAAAAGAAATAACGAGCTTTTAAAAAGAAATAACAGCTTAGGAGAATAAGCAATTGCAGCCTTAGAAAGTGGAAAGCAATAACAGCTTAAAATGAATAAGAAAGCAATAACAGCCTTAAAAAAGAAAGAAAGGAATAAACAGCTTAAAAATAAAGCAATAGCAGCTTTAAAACGAAACAATAAGCTTAAAAAGAAACAAAATGGAAGCTTAAAAGAGGAAAGCAATAACAGCTTAAAAAAGAATGAAAGCATAAAAGCTTAAATATAAAGCAATAACAGCTTAAAAGGAAGCAATAACAGCTTGAAAAGAAAGCAATAAACAGTTAAAAAGGAAAGCAATAACAGTAAAAAACATAAGCAATAACAGTTAAAAAGAAAATAGAATGCTTAATTAGAAAGCAATCACAGCTTAAAAATAAAGCATAACGTCTGAAAAAGGTATAACAGCTTAAAAAAGAAAGCTTATAACTGTCTTAAAAAGATATAACACTTAAAAAAAGAGAATGTAACAGCATAAAAAGACTAACTTTTCCAATTCTTTAACAAATAAAAAGTCATTATATATATGAATATGATAATAAAAATCAGTCTTAAATCAGCTTTTTTTAGATCTCTACATTTTAGAATGAATGTGAGCAATGGTAATATTTTCGCCTCATTAATGTTGCTTTTTTTTCTTAATATAGTTTTAAAAGCATTGGCTTAAACATGTTGTTGATACCAACTTTTCTATATTACTGTGAAGCTGTGGCTTTTGATTTTATCAAAAGATTAACTAAATGGGTTACTTCATCTTCCCATGGAAAACAAATCCGTACCTTGCACGCATGTGGGAAGCGCCAAGAGCTAACCAGCAACCTTCGAAGATACGAATGGGACATAACTGGACTGGCCCAAGTCCGTGGGATCCGGAATTTCGGCGAAGCAACTACAAGGAGGATCACAACTAAGGTATATGTGGCGACGACCTCCAAACACCAACACGAGTAGGATTTCTTGTCAACAAGGAAAGAATAGGAACTAAACCAGTGTCATCAGCTGTACCCCGAATTTCAAGCAAACTGATCTCCATAGCGTGTCCGAGCAAAACCACACAACATGACCATCATACAAGTCAGCAACCAACATCAGACTACGATGATGAAGCAATCGAGTGTTTCTTCTAACGAAAGATTTGAGAGTAGCCATCAAATCACTCCAAAAGAAGAGACTTTCATCGTGAACCAGGCACTGAATGCCAATAATCGACCTGACGCTTATGACCAATGGCCAGTGACAGTATGCCGTTTTGGCGTGGACGACAATGATTAGAGGTCTCAGACTTTTGGAATTCGCAAGCAGCCACAATCTACTGTCGCCAACACCTTACACCCCCACAAGACATCAAGAAAACGACGTGGCACTCACCAAATGGAAAGACACATAACCAGATTTGACTACATCTTAGGCCACCCAAACGATTTAAGTCAGCATCAACAAAGCCAGACAAGAAAGTTTCCCTGGCGCTGAAATTGGTAGTGAACCACGACATGGTTCTCCATGACCCTACAGATCAAGCTGAAGACCAAGAACCATAAGAGAAAACCCGTTTGGCGTCAACATGGAAAAGCTGAAGGACCCGAAGTCGCTGAAGGATCTTTAAAGCGAAAGGGGCAGAATTGCAGCATTGAATTTCCTCCAAGATTGACATCAACAACCTCCACTGAGACCTTCCCAGCAAGACATTCAGGAGACAGCGCTGAGATCCATTGGGAAAGAGAGAAAAAGAACAACCGTGGGTTACCAACGATAACCTTGGACCTGTGCGACCAACTAGGGAGCTAAAGCCATTGAAGAACAAAAACCCAGAAACGGCCCGAAGAGTTAGAACATCAACTGGTCAATCAAGGAAGAAGATGACTGAGGCCCATGGGGAACTGGATGTCAGAACAATGTATCCAAAGGTTGAGAAGGCAATGGCGAAAGGAACAGCAAAGAGGCGTCACCATACCATCAAGGTACTAACCAAGTCCCTGCAGCAAAGACCTCCATTATTGAAGACAAAGAGGGGTCAGACCTTACAGAGAGCGCCACTATCATTAAGAGATGACAGAATATGCAGATACCCTGTACAACTACAAGCTGAAGCTGATCCAACAAACCTTCAGCGAGCAAGATCCCAGACCATCAGATCCTGAAAGCACTCAGGTGGCTTGGATGAAGAGGATAAAGAAGCAAGTAAGATCCCTGAACGGAGGCAAGTCACCCAGGATATGACAACTCCCGGCTGAGCTCATCAAGAACGGAGGCCCAAAGAGATCAAGGCATTAACAAACATCTGCCAACGCATCTGCCAGCAAAGAGTGGCCAGAACAAGTGGACCCAATCCATCATAGTTCCACTTCCAAAGAAGGGAGACCTGAGAAGGCCAAAATTACAGAACAATCAGTCTGTTAAGCCACCAAGCAAAGGTATTCTAACGCATTGCCTTGATCAGACGACACCACAAGCCAAAGAAATCCTATCAGAAGAGACAGAGCAGGATCAGACCAGGTCGAAGCAAACTGATGAACAGATCTTGCAACATCAAAAAGCTCATAGAGAAGCATCTCCAACATCAGCTACAGCTCGACAACAACTTCCATTGACTTCAAGAAGGCCTTCGATCCGGTGTGTGGCAAGAAGCTCTGTGCAAGTCATGATAGACTATAGCTTCGCGAGGACCTGATTCAAGTCATCCAGGCGCTGTATAGAACAGTCCCACAGTGCAGTCCTCATGGGTGGAGAATCGGGGAGTTCTTTCTTCCGACTTCAGTTGGAGTTCGACAAGGCTGCCGCTATCCCCCGTGACTTTTCAACGTGTTTCCTGGAGAACACCATGCAGAGCCCTCCATGGCTTCAAGACACAATCACAATAAGGAGGAATGCCATTCTGCAATCTTCGATTCGCAGACGATATTGATCTCATGGCAGCATTGAAGAAGAACTCCAGGATCTCACCACCGAGACTGGAAACATCAGCCAATCCCCTGTATAGGAGATCACACGTAAGAGCAAGATCCTAGTTAACAGTACACACCCGACCACCCACTCAGCATCAAGATGAGTGTCGAGACACTAGAGGAGGTATAAACTTTCCAAGTACCTAGAGCAGTCATCAACCAAAGAAGGCACGAGCACACAAGAGTGAATACATACTGCGTGGCACTCTCCACCAAGACTAACTGGCGCAAGTGTGAGAATACCACAACATCATAACCACACTAAGGTCGAGACTCAAACAAGCACTCGTCACAGCCATGGCCTTTGTACAGCGTTAAGCCAGGACACGTTACGCCGATTTAAACGTCCCTTCAAGCCTTTTGAATGAATTGCCTCAGGCTATCCTGAACATCACCTACAGATACCGCAAAACCAATGACTACGTCTTGCAGCATATCGAGGCACTGGATGGCAAACAAGAACCATTGCTAAATACAGTCAAACGAGGAAACTGAGTGGTTTGCTCACACAAACAAGAGCATAACAGCCTGACCAAAGACAGTCCTGCAGGGAATGGTGGAAGGAGCAAGGAAGGCAGGGACGAACCACCAAAAGCTGGATATCCAACATCAAGGAGTGGACCGGCCTCACTGTACCAAGCCTCCTGAAAACAGCCCAGACAGAACCAATTGGCGGTCCCACATTGCAGCGTCCCGTGCGGGTAACCCAAACAGTTTGTCCCGACCAAGGGATTGAGTGATTGGATTGATGAAGATAGAAATGTTCCATCATATGCTTGTGTCCGATTTGGTTTGTTTGTTTTTTCTTTTAGACCAAATATTGTCTCAATGTTAGAATATGTAGTGAAATTATTGTTTATTTTGAGAGGATGTGAGTGCAAGCTTATGCCTGTGGCAGTGTTTTTTCGACGAGCCCACTTGTGTGTAGGGGCGGGGTGAGGGCAGAGATGGGGGTAGATGTTGATGGGGTGGAGAAGTGGGGTGTGCTCTGAGCATATGCATTTGAATGCTTTTTTAACTTCAGAATCTTTCCAAAACTGATGACAGCAAACCAATCTTATTCCTCTTTTTTTGTGGTGGGGGGGCGCATTTTTCTAGCCCCTAAAAACTAGATCATGATTCCTTTAGCAGCATGATTCCCAGCATTTCACATGTATCTGGGGTTTTGGACAGAAGCATGTTACCATACATGACACTTTTTGTGGGGGTTGTTTTAGATCTAGTGGGGTTTTACCTGCTGCCTTTTGTTTGTGTGCATTGTGCATGTGTGGGCATTATTATAGATGGAAAGAAAATTGAAACCGTCCATATTTTTTTATATGTGAGAAGCTATAGTATCAGATAAAGGATCAAAATCTGAAATGCTCTTTAGGATAGCCCAGACCACAGCTGCAATGATCAAACTGAAGATCCTCTGGAACAACAAGAACATCGCCATCAGCTTCAAGATCACACTGATGCATTCCCTGATCACGTCCATAGTTTTGTATGCATGTGAAACGTGGACCATAACAGCAGACATTGAAAGAGGGATACAAGCAATGGAGATGAGGTGCTTTTTGCAAACTTCATTGTAACTCATACACATACCACATTCCTAATGAGGAAATGAAAACCAAAACGCAAAACGCCATTGGACCATAATATGAAAATAATATATAAAAAGTATATATATATATAAATATGAAGAGTTGCTGACTTCAGTGGACAAAACTATACACTGAAGTAGTACAAACACCAAACACGAACATCTGGACTGTCCAGGACTGTCCTACTACAGGGAACAGTACAAGGAGGGAGACCAAGAGGCAGACAGAGAAAACGATGGGAAGACAACACCAGAGAGTGGACTGGTAGCCTTGAGTGGAACGATTAATTTGATACCGAAAGCTGAAAACCTCGAAGAGGGGAGGAAGCTGGTCACAAACTCTTTAGTGGTGCCCCACAGGTGTACTAGGCTACAGGATAGGTGAAGGTCGTGGTGAAAGTTGTCTGAGTCTGTGTGGTGCGTGTTTGCCAGCGATCAGAGCTAGAGACACAAGACCAGGAAATAGAAGGAAAACAAACCCCTGCAATCAATGATTATCTCCCTTCCTGTGACGGCAGACGATTCCTTAAAAGCAGGCCCAAACAACGCCATTGACAAGCAAATGGAAATCACTCAAGGCTCGTTTTTGCACTGGTGGTCATCTGAGTGCATAGTTTTAAGGTGGGATCCAAAAATTTCCGGTTTCAATTTTCTTTGGGGTGGGTTTCTTTTTTGTGTGTGTGCGTTTCTCTGTCTGTGTCTGTTTGTTTGTTTGTTTGTGGCCTCCTCTGTCTGTACGGAACTCTCTGTCTCCGTTTCTCATTTCTATCTCTCTTTGTTCGTCCTCGTGTTTGCGTCTTTGTTGTTGTTGTTGTTGTTGTTGTTTGTTGTTGTGTCTCTGTCACCGTGTGTCAGTGTGTCTGGGTGTATATGTGTGTGTGTGTGTGTTGTGTGTGTGTGTGTGTGTGTGTGTGTGTGTGTGTGTGTGTGTGTGTGTGTGTGTGTGTGTGTGTTTGTGTACGTGTGTGTGTGTGTGTGTGTGTGTGCGTGTGTGCGTGTATGTGTGTGTATTTGTATTTGTGTGTGTATTTGTGTGTGTGTGTGTGTGTGCGCGCGCGCGCGCGCGCGCGCGTGTGTGTGTATGTGTGTGTGTGTTATAGAGAGAATCTGTCTTCGTGTCTTGTCTCTGTCTCTCTGTCTCTCTGTCTCTCTGTCTCTCTCTCTCTCTCTCTCTCCTCTCTCTCTCTCTCTCTCTCTCTCTCTCTCTCTCTCTCTCTCCCTCTCGGAACTTCTGATGAGGCTATAGACCGAGGTCCTGTGTGTGAACGCAATCAGAACATCTTGCGCGCACGTTAAGTTCTGTTCCGCTTTTCGGAGGAGTAGGCCATTGTGTGCCAGTGAAGGTGGATGAATAAATTTACAACATTTAACACACACAGGGACTAGATGTCAAAAGCACATGACTTCTTATTCATTTATCTTCAACACACACACACACACACACCTCTTTACCTAAACCGTAGCCTTGCAAATAAAACAACAAAAGGCAAAGTATCACCAACAACAAGATTAAAAAAAGAGAACGTTTATCGAACAAACAAACAAACAAGCAAAACAAGCAACAGTGATTGTAAACACAAAAAAGCATAGGGAACTACCCTAACAAAGGATGTAATTATTTCCCTGTTAAAAATTCCGGTCCTGGCAAAATTAATGGCTTCATTTCTTGCTAAACTGTTGTGTTATTTCCCTCGTCATTGCTTTCTGTGGGAGCGTAAAGAACATTTCCCTGGGGAAATGTGGTAACAGCTTCGGATTTCAAGCTAGTGTGGTTTTTTCTTCTTCTATTTTATATACTAGTAATACATTGAATTTATACAGCGCTTTATTTTGCAAAAAAACCCCAAATCAAAGCGCTTATATCAGGGGTAATGGAATAAGCAATTATGTGCTCTTTTACCTCCAGTCCCCTTGTGTATGCGGTTTTGAAAATTCTGTCATCTGTTCCCACTGGCACACAATGACCTACGCTTACGAAAAGCGGAACAGGATTTAACTGTGCGCAAGATGTTCTGCGTACAGGGCCTGGGTTTATAGTCTCATCGAAGGACTTTTGGGGAGAGTGGAGTCTGCACTGATGTTAACTCCAGAGGAAAATATCCCCTTGAACGGGAATGGAAACCCGGGTTGTTAGATTGCGAGCGCAATGTTCTGACCACTAGACTATCTAGTGTGTTTGTGTTTGTGAAAATAAAAGTCAAACGTTTATTTTCAGATGGTACATTGAATAAGCAGTGCAGTTGCTTTTTATACATCAATGCGTTTATCTTAAAAAATATATATACGCATACATAGAGTAAGACACCTAAACAGTGATGAACCATACAATTCAAATAAAAGAGTACATTGATATATGCATACATAGAATTAAAAAACCTAGACAAAGTTAAGTGTAAACAAGGTGTGTGTATGTAAATAAAACAAAAACGTTTTTTAAAACACCAACAAAATAAAAAAGAGGAAGCAACAAATAAGCAATAAAAATAAACCCAAAAAGCATACTGTAATACCGAAACAAATATTCCCATGTTCAAAGTTCCTGTCTTTGCAAATGGCTTCATTTCTCCTGAAAGTGCTGTGTTACTTCCCTTGTTATTGTTTTATGTGGGTCATCTCCCATTTGTTGGGAAATTTTCCTGTAAAATGAGGTAAAAAGATTCATATATCAAGCTAAAGATTTTTACTAGAGGAAGTAAGTGTGTGTTGTGTGTGTGTGTGTGTGTGTGTGTGTGGTGTGTGTGTGTGTGTTGGTGTTGTGTGTGTGTGTGTGTGGTGTGTGTTACTGTGTGTGTTGGTGTGTGTGGTCACTGTGTTGTTGTTGTTGTCTTCAATTTAACGTCTGTTCACTCTAAGTGATATTAGACGAAGTGTTACTGTGTGTGTGTGTGTGTGGGGGGGGGGGGGGGTATGTGCGTGTATGTGTGTGTGGTTTGTGTGTGTTGTGTTTGTGTGTGTTACCGCATGTGTGAGTGCGTGTGTGTATGTGTGTGTGTGTGTGTGTAAATGAGGGGTGAGTATGAGTGTGTTTGTTACGCTGCATGTGTGTATGTGTGTGTTTGTGTGTGTGTGTGTGTGTGTGTGTGTGTGTGCGCACGCACGCGTACTCGTGTGCATGTGTATATATGTGTGTGTAAATGAGTGAGCAAGTGTGTGTGTTTGAGTTCATTTTACGTCTCTTCACAAAATGTGATATTAGCCACATAATAAGGGCATGGTTTGGGGGGGGGGGGACACTATGAGTAATACCCCAACAAATATCCCCATGGTAAAAGTTCTGGTCCTAGCAAATGGCTTTATTTCTGCTGAAAGTGCTGTGTTACTGCCCTCAGAATTGTTTTATGTGGGAACATCTCTCATTTGTTGGGACATTTTCCTGTGCAAAAAATGGGGTTAAAAGCTTAAATTATCGAGCTAAAGAGTTTTGCTAGAAGAAGTGTGTCTGTGTGTGTGTGTGTGTGGTTTTTGTGTTTGTGTGTGTGTGTATGTTTGTGTGTGTTTTGATGTTACTGGGTGTGAGTGCGTGAGTGCGTGTGTGTGTGTTGTGTGGTGTGTGTGTGTGTGTGTTACCGCTGGTGTGTGTGTGTGTGTTATTTGCGTGTGTTGTTGTGTGTTAAAA